>JAAXCT010001920.1:0-113095 GCA_012490785.1 Eragrostis nindensis
CACTTCGATCGTGTCCACTGATCACTGCCGTCAACGTTGATGCAGCTGCATAAGCCATTAACGTGACGGTGGTGCTGAGTGAATCTGTCCGTCCCCACGATGTCGACACTGAAAGAACAAGATTTATTGTATACAGTAGTTGTTTAACTTAATTGATGTGGGATTTGACAAACGGTGGCAGCACGCGCGTCCCCACCCGGATTCTTCGGGGAACAGCGTGTGACGGTACTCTGACATAGTAGCTCTACTGTGATCTCCACTCAATCAAGACGTATAAATCAAAATAACCGCAGAAAACATGTTAGCAATCAACAAAGCAAGTGGGTTAGCTGCCAGCTCTCGTTTCTTGCAGCGCAAATGAACAGCAAATACACGTTCACGTAGGAGTAGTCGTGACCATCCCAATCAAAATAACATCCAAAACTCCAACCCGTTCGCGACATTCCACGCTAGCCTCGTCGATTGGATCGCACAACCAACCATGTTTAACGACACGGAATAGCTATGCACACGACGCCACACACATTTCTTTCACCTGCGTCGTCTTCGATCGGTTTCAGCACTTTCCTGTTCGGACGAAACCGCGAAAGGGACACGGGAAAACCTTCACCACCCACGCCGTTCCACCACCGTGCACACACAGAAAGAGGACCATCGAATTCTTCTGACGTCAACAGAATATACGAAGGATTTTGGCCAAATATCTGGGAACTTAAATTCTGTATCGTGTTCTGTACACTTTTTTTTCCTTGGCTCATGAATGCTGATTGCTGAGGATCAAGGTGACTAGTTTGGAACGGCCTCTACAACACGGGTACCTGAACTGAATGGCTATCCTAGCCACCACCGCTTTACACGGTCAAGAGCTCGCGCGCTGACTACCAGCAGCTTGTCGTTGACGATACAAATGCGATACCGATAGAAGTGACGTCGACGCCATGGTACAATCAATGGTTTTGCCATCATCCCCGAGAGCGCTTCGACGACCGACTCAAACGGGTGACCGACGAGATAAGCACGGTGCTGGCATCAGATTCAGCAAGTCGTTCACGAAATATCTTTTTCACGGGAAAATGGGACGAACACAACAGCAGCAGCCTCACAGGTAAACATCAGGTAGACGAGCACACCGATGGGCACGTCCAGGTGGTCGAAGTAAACGGCGACTCAAAATTGAGACCAAACAAGTCCGTTCTGGAATGAATGCTACATGGAGAGCAATTTCTGCCAAACATCCAGACTTACAGCTTGTACATGAGCTGATGAACATACAGATGAATAAACAGTCTGAAAGCCATATATTGCTAATAGCATCATTCGTCAGAGTTATCGTTACATCGGACAAGTTGAGCCGAGGTAAGCCGTGCGCGATGCTTTTTGCCAGCATGAAGTGCGAAGAATGATCAGCTTCGCGTGGAGTCGTGGAGTACTGAGCTGCCCTCCAGCTGACATTACCCGTTCAGGATGGGAGATATTTCATGTACGGATCTTGGATGAACCATCCGGGGGAAATTGCACTATAATTTCGGGTACCAGAACATGCCTTTGATGCCTTGAGGGTCAACTTCGAATCCCAGGTTCTTATAGAAATCTATAACTGCAATAACCCAAGTCGAAGGAATATAAAGATGAAACCAGTGTGAAATATTGTTTGTATATCGCTGTGTTGCTCTTTATGATTGTCATGATCACCATCCATAGCAAAGTAATGATGAAAACTCATTTTTGCTGACTTCCAATATTAATAAGTGTTTTGATGAAGTCAAGGTGCAAGGATAAACAGAGCCCTTAAGTTCATATCTGTACCTTTATTATCTGCAAACAGTGTAATGTTGTTGATGTCTCTTTGGAGCAAAGTACGGATTACTTTCTCCATGAGTGCTTTGCCAAGACCTTGACCCTGAAATAGTTGTAAGTCGAAGGTTTTTTAACAAACCCCCTTCTTTAACTTAGCATGCAGAATTGCGTGCTAGGATTGACACAATGCAAAACAGCAAAAAAAAAAAAAAATCTCGAACAGCAAAGATCATTGGCTAACCTGATATGAAGGATCAACAAGGACATCCCAAATTGTAGCATTGAAGGCATGGTCTGAAGTTGCTCGCGCCATACCGATCAGTAGTTTCTTCTCTTCTCCCTCTGTCAAATAACTTCTACAAGTACACTAAGATGTTCATCATCTAGAAAAATGAATTTCTGCACAATAACGTCCAGATTAGGACACGTGCTTCAACTTCCGCTGAAGAGCCTGTAATAATCAGACGGTGATGCGAATACCTGTACTTGAAGACCTAATTACTGAATGTAGTGTAGCAACCAAGTAGCTGTTTCTTAAGGATGCTGCTATTTTTGATAGAGGTCGGCGCGGCCATCCAACCTATGAGATCAACATTTCAAACATGAGCATTTGTTTATAAATCTTTTTAACAGTTTTACATCATTATTTGGACAGACCGAACCATTGAGTGTAAGTTGTAGCCTAACAATGCAAGAAATATTAGGTACTTTGGGTAAAGATCACCTTATCACACAAGGCTTCGAGATCATATATATCAAAATCGCCAGATGATGAAAATATAATCTGTTCTGTGCTACCTCCGGTAGTGTCCTTTCAAGAAAGTAGTAGTTCCTCGGGCACAGGTTCTTCCACTTCAAGTGGTGTTGATGGCGGCTCTACTGTTTGTGTGCTGTTATTATTTTTCACAAATCTGCAAAGAAAACAACTAAACTGCATCTTCACCAAAAAATGAATTTCGAAGGAGCGCCATGCAATACTATAGGAATTCCCTCGTTATGCCAGAGAAAAACATAAAAAAAACAAAAATGGTTTTATTTGCCCACATCATTTGAATTTTTTTGCTTATCCTTTTCATGAAGGCATGAATTTTCTGAACTAGTATTTTTATTTAAAAACACATCTCGTAGTATACGAAAACAGGAAACCTAATAGTATGTTGTAGAGATGAAGTGTCAGCAAGGGTACACATAAAAACACAATGTACTTTACCCGGATCTGAGGGAGTCCCACAAACCAGCCTTCAAGGGCCAAGCCGCTGCAGACCGTCTTTTCGCTGAATGAAATATGCTACATTTAGCTATTAATTTACTAGTAGTAGCAAATAAGCAGCTCTTTTTCGTGAACGGTTACAAAAACAAGTTACCAAGCTTATAGAACAATAAATAGTCTCGAGAAACTAGTGAGTGGTAAACATACATAGTGCCGGATTACTACATACTATGGTGGAGCTGTTAAGTGCGGTTGTGCGAATTTAACATTGCACTGGAGTATACTTCAGAAACAAATTGACAAAAGGTCGCATTAGCTTCATGAGATCCCAACTACCCATTGCCACATCTGGTAATGGCGCTGCAACGAAGAAGCGGAGCATGAGTGAGGGTATCATACCTTCCACCTGATAACGAAGAAATTTGGCCGTGGCAACCGCACTCCGCGCTTCGAAATGGCACGCCGCGGGGAAGCAAGCACCGCGTCTGAACAAGGAACTGGCAAAACGAGAATCAGCGCTTCAAACAGAACGCAATCAGGAAACGGGGACGCCGAGTCCCGAGGAAGAAGGCAAGGCAGCCTCCGGAGTCAGAGACCCGGAGTACGGCGGCGCGGGAATCCTTACACGGAGGAGGACGGAGGGCGGCGAAGGCGAGCGCCATCTTTGCCGAGCGCTCCGGTGAGCTCACGCGCGCGTCACCGGGGAGGAGGAGGTGAGCGAAGGGTTGTGGGGCATGCGTTACGAGTGGGCGGAGAGAGCTCGCGGAAAGTCGTCGGAGAGGGGTGGTGCCGTGGTGGATAAGGTCGTGTGAGTTGTGTGACGAGGAGCCGCGGCCGCGACGGCGGCGGCTAACTGTTTTTTTTTTTTTTGGCCAAGGCGGCGGCTAACTTGTGGGCTGCGAGCATTTGTTGGGCTGCTCGCCCGGGGAAACAAGGCGCGTTGAAGCCCAACAAACATTGGCGACGGGAAAATTTTGAGTCCATTACATTTGAAGTGACATAAAAAAAAAACTCGACCTGCCGGGGACAGAAGCCACCCCGACGGCATTATATTAAGGAGAAGAGCCTTCTCACGCAGCCCGAGAAAACCCCCGAACCCCCTCCCCATCCATACACAGGGACTCAGCTAGCCATGTGAGCTGTGGCGCGAGTCTTTACCTATGCTTGGTCTGGGGAGGACGCGGAGATTTTTTTCTCTGCACTGCAACGTAGCATATTTCAGCTACAGTAGTGCTACAGTGCGCGTGCGGTACCAGGGATCAAAGTTTTCACGGTTTAGGCTGCTCCCATTTCGCTCGCCGCTACTACGGGGCCCTGGTCGGCTGGCTGCCAACCCGGGGCCTTGCCACGGAGCCACGGCTCCGTTCCCTCGAAGTGACATATATCAATGTTACACAATAAACATCGACTTGTTGAGAAAATTGAAACTACCTGCGGTGATGACAACGTTCATCCTTTGTCACAATGAACTGACACTTTTTTTTCTGAGTGAAACATTAAACACTGATTTGTTTTGAGAATGGCTGAGCAAGAAATGTGGTCTAGTTTCAAATTAGTACTACTAGGAAACCAATCCTCAAAATAAACTTAACAGGAGCCACTTCTGATTTATTCCAGAATAAAAGAACTCGGAAAAAGTATTAGGACACTTGCTGACTGTAGAGCTTCTTCCTGATCTGCAAGAGAATACAAAAACATGTAAAAATTTCACTGCACAGCCGAACCGAGAGTGCACAGACTGCGTTGCAAGAGCGTACGTACCTCGGGGAGCTTCTGCCTGAACGAAACGTTCAGCCTCGCGTCCAGCGTGTTGTCGCAGACGATCTTGCCGTCCTGCGATGCAAGCACGATGCCTCCGGAGCTGTTCATCATCGATCACCCGGATCATCATCAGCAAAAACAAAAAATACAGTTTCTTTTGCTTAATTAGCGATGGAGGGAGACATGGACTGATTTACCATGACGGCCCGTGCGCGTCGCGGGCGGTCTTCTGCGGCGGGAGGTAGACCTTGCCGTCGATGATGACCTTGGGGTGGTTGACCTTGGCCTTCTCGGCGTACTCCTTTTGGCCGCCTCCAGCACGGCCTCCACCATGCCGCGGTCCGCCTCCCGGCACCGCAGCAGCAGCGACGGCTCCCGCATGCGCAGCAGGCTCTGCACGATCAGGCCCCGGAGCACCTTCTTGTAGGCGGCGGCGTCCTTGGTCACGCGGAGCAGCGCCTCGCCGGCGCTCTCCTTCATCCGGGACACGGCGGCGTCCTGCGCCTGCAGCACCTCGATGCGCGCCGCGTTCAGCTGCGTCGAGTACTCGCTGCGTGTGTGCGTGCGTGATGGATTGATTATTCAAGCAGGGGAGGAAATTAAGGTAGATGGATGAACGAAGGATCTGATGGGTTGGGTTGATCTGCTGCTCACATCTTCCGGCGGACGTCCACCTGCTTCTCCTTGCGCTCGTAGTCCTGCCTCACCCGCTTCTTCTCCGACTCCACCAGCTGCAGCTTCTCTATGTTGAACTCCTGCAGATGATACACATACGCCAAAATGTGAATGTGATGTCAATGATGTCGATGCGAGAATGTGATGAATCGATAACCCATGGTCTCGCCATGAAAAATGGGATTCGAAACAACGGAAAAGCAACATTTGAGATCTCGAGATGTGTAGAGAGAGAGGCCAATTGGGGCAACGTTTACCTCCTCTGCGGCAACACTGATCTCGCTGGCTTTCTCCTCGGCCTCCTGCAGGATAAACCGGACCATCTGCTGGACCTGCTTCCCAACGTCGGCATCGTTCATCTTGGCGGCTCAACTCTCACTCGATCGTCGTGCGTGCCTTTGGTTTCTCCGGCCAATCGAGTGCTTGTTTCCTCGAGCGAGAGATCGAATTTGCCTCAAGCTTTCTGCGTGTGTCGTGAATTTGTTTTCTCCTTGGATGGAGGAGGCGAAGGAAAGAGAAAACAGAGAGGGAGGCCCTGCCTACGCAGAGTTCGGATCTATGCATGAGAGTACGGGTACTGATGATGAGAGGTGGGAACTGGTCGTTGCCTTCCGCGCCAAATTTGGCGCTCTGCTTTTTTCTTTTCTTTTTTTTTTTGAGCAAAAATTTGGCTCTCTGATTGGCATGGGCTCCGCTAGATCCCCAATCATCTGGGCCGTGGTCGCAATGATCACCCGCTTCGACCCTTTTGACAGGGAGATGTTCGGCCCAGCATGTGTCGTCTCGTCTCCGACGCGCCGCAGCCGCCGCCGCCGTCGTTCAAGCATCATCATCTCGGAGGAGTGACTGGAGTATCAAGGTCCGCAAGCGGCGCGCGCGTGTACGATGCCAGCCTCCAGTCGATTGAATCCATCGGAGGTCGAGCGCGGGTCGCATGGCGGCCGAGCTAGTGGAGGTTGGCGGCGGCAGCGCGGCCAAGCCGGCTGCAAGGTCGCCGGTTGGAATATATTCACAATCACCCTCTATTGGATCGTGGTCATTAATCGTGATCCAAAACTTTACATAAAAATCCCTGTTTTGGATCGCGACTATTAATCACAATCCAAAACAGGGGGTATTTTGTAAATAATTGGATCGCGATCCCAAATAGGGGGTATTTTGCTGTATCGCGATTATTATTCGCGATCCAACTATTTACACATAACCCCCTGAAATCGATCTGGTTAGAAGGAACGGCCGCTCTTCTCCCTTTCTGCCGGCCGGCGGTGCGCTGGGCAATCAGATTCAGAAATGGAGGCATCGCGCACGTAAGAGCCGCTGGAGTCGCCATCCTCGTCAGGCTTCTCAGCCACGACAGCCGACCTCGCCAGGCACACCGCGCGGAGGACGTGTACGTGGTGGTGGTATGCACCCGGCCATTTCTTCCTACCTGTTGGCTTGATTCGCCGTGATGCTGGTCAGGTTTTCTTCTCTACATTCTACAGTACGCAATGCCCTATGGGTTTGTGAACACCTGTGTCATAGGGGTAGTTGTTAAGGAATTTCATGGTCTGGGGTTCGGTGTGATCGTGCGGGCACCCTTTGCGCGCTAGGTGTTTGAGGAAATTCCGGTGCCCCAGCAGTGCTCATGCTAGGTCTGCGAGGCTTGTTGTCCATCATCCTCGGTGGCGGCAGCGGTGGATACCGTGCAGCTCATACAGAGCTCATACTAGGTTAAACCGGTAAAGTATCATCAGCGATCTCCAGTGGCAAAATAAATGAATCCATTGAGAGGGCACTTCCTTTCTATGCGGAATTACATCGGTTGGTCGGTATGAGAGAATCGGGTCTTTTCAAGGCAATCTTCATATAAGAAACCTGAAAATTTTCAGTAGATCGGGCAAATATCATGTATCTTCAAGATCAAGAGAAGACTCGGGTCTTGGTAAATGATCACAAAGCAGAATTAATTGTGCAGTCTGTGAAAGCTAGTAAGGTCAGCTATCTAATGGACTATCCTCACTAGCAAGAAATGGTGGTCTTGTTCAACGATTCTCGTGGAAATGGCAAGAGACTCACTCAATATTGATTTGGCATATAGCTACTAGCTACTTCGTAATTGCACCGCTTGAGTTGGATCCAAGAACAATAGGATCATCTAATCCACCGTGATGCTAGGAACAACTGTCAATATATGTGCATACTTGGTTTGTGTGTATTCCAGAATGACTACGAGATCACCAGTGGGATACAAAAACAATACTGATTGGGTGGAAAGGAAATATGAGAATTCCTGGGAGGGGAAAGGATTTTGCAAGACCAATACCTGGTAACTAAAGATATGAGATAACTAAAGGAGACTATTGTTGTGAAAGGAGCAAATCTTGGTAAGCAGTTGGGAAGCATAACAGATTATTCAAGATGGTGGACGGAGATTGCAAACTTCTGGTCTGAAATGATTCTATTTGTGTTCTTGTGGGAGTTTATCATTCATCCGTGGGCTTTGCTCACTCATGCTGGCATTGTTCAGGAATGCAAAGAGAATTAGTGTGTAAATCATTGGCCCTTTAACCAAAGGTGTGTTGCTGTTAGGTTTGGTGGATTGAATAAAGTTGAGATTATCCTCATACTACAACACAATAGTCAAGTTTGCTGTTAGTGCTAATAGTTGTCGTACTCTTGATGCTTTTGTTGAAGTGGAACGTATTGTTTGTACACTCAGTAGTCTTCTCCTAAAAGGAAAACGAAGAGGAAATTGGTATGTTCAGTATTTCACTACATGTAAACCTTATGCATAGTGAGATGTACGAGGGCCTCAGAAGTATTACAGTTTGTGCTGTGGTCAAGGATATCAACTTTCCTTTTCCCTTCAATGTGTGTCCTGAATGAAGATTTATTGCCAACTTATGTAATTGTCGGTTGTTTGAGTTTACATTGAATAGTTCTTTATTAGGTAAAACGGATGAACTCCTGTGCTTGTGGCCTTTTTGTTTTGTTGGACTAAATATCTCATGGATACCTACTCTACCAGCCTTGAATAGCCATGAAATGCTCAAGGTAGTGAGCTGGTGTTTAGTTTACTGCAGCTAGAGGAGGCAAGATAGCTGGAGATGAATATTGCTTGGATGTTCGAAAAGTGAATTGCACACAAGCACAAATGATTAATGTGTCGTTTCAAGCAAAATGGTACGTGCAGGCACCATCATTCTTCAGCTAATCCTCCATCGATCAACAGCTAAGGTGTCGCTTTTGCTTTTCCTTCCGGTGAAAAAACAGGGCCTAAATCTTATTGCCCTTGACATTTTTATGTTAGGTAAAGTATTTGATTGAGGGTAGTTTACTAGAGTTGTACTAGCACTCTTCTATGGATGCAGCATCATTTGCCAATCAAGTTGGACACCTGGAAAAATTTTACCCAAAAAACATATGGAAACATATAAAATGGCATGCACTACACAAGTAATCAAATACAGTGGCGATCTGATTGTGCCTTGGACTAAGAGGGATAAATCGGTGGATATATAGATCTCATATTATAACATAATTCAGGTAAAAGTGTCCTGACTCTGATGACTGGTGAGCAGAAGCATCAGGCCCCTGGACACGTTAGGACCTTATCCATTTGGTATAGCTGAAATTCCGCTTCTACTGACAGCTTGAAGTTCAAAGACACCTTGAACCGTCTCTCCCCGGTAGTATACTCCATTTGAAGCCGTCGAAGGACAAACAATGCGCTTGATTGCGCTGTCCTTCGGTACAGACAGTTCGTAAGAGCATACGACCGTGCAGCATTACAGATGGGGATAGGTGGGATCATCCCGGAACGCATGGCATGTGCAGACCGCATGTTACGTGTACCCTCCCGAGAAGTTGACATGAGGAGCCAGCGGTTCACGGCACGGAGTACTGATAGGGATTCCCTTCATCTGCATCGATCAGCAGATATTTTTGTATTCTAGTTTTTTATTATGATTGTTGCTACATGCAGAACTGTTTGTAAATCACACAAGTTGCTACTGTTGCGCCCTCTCCTGAGACCTCCTGATTACATCAACATTGCTAGCTAGGATGTCCTGAATTTTTCTGAACTGCTACAATTTGATGCATCTTCGCAAAAGTAACAATACTGCACTGCTGGAGAGCCTTGCAACAGATGGACCGAATCTGCGAGCTTCAGATGGAGGTAGTACAGCAGTATTGATTAGCTGGGCGTTACATTTGCGCCTTTGCCCCTTTTGGAGGACCACCTGCCTGCACCTAACGAGACGACGAGCCGCCGGCCTGACCACAGTCCACAGACCGTGCGTACGTTCGGCACAGCGCGGTTCCTGGCGAGATGGGAAATGAGACGGAGAAGCAACCAACGCGGTGATCACCACCATGCTGTGCACGATGCATCCTGCACAGCGCCGAGATTGGCCTGGATCCGGGAACGGTGCCCCCGTGCCGGTCCATGGCGACGCCGCAACCACCGCCGGTCGCCATCGCCCAACCGCCGCGCGCGATCGAGGCCGTTGCCGGTGCCCTCCCGCGTCCGAAACCCAGGAGAGCGCGCCGCACCAAACCTGCCTGCCTGCCTACATGCTATGCCTACATGCTATCAGCACGCGTACCTTCTCTCGTCGTTCTTTCTTGTTTCTGACGCAGGATCTTCTTCTTTTCCGTGGACGATAGACCGGGACACAGAACCCATGATAAAACGAGTGCACCAACATTTGGCATCCGATGAAATCTCCCCGGCCCGTACCAATGACGAGTACTAGTACTCCGTACAACCCAACATTACTGGGAAATTGAGATCTTGTCTGATGAAATTCCTTGTGTCAGGGCACGCCAGGCCAGGCATGCACCGGACCTGAGACCACAAGTCCACCAGCACCATCTATCACTGTGCAAGTGTGCATCTGCAGCAGCTGGGGCAGGAGGAGCGGCCACATGTGTTTACATGAATAATTGCGCTGCCGCACAGCGCCCTCCTCGAAGCGCGCCGTTCCCGGCCAAAGATCCGAGGACCCAGGCCTCACGTTCGATAACAGTTCGTGCGTAACGCACGCACTGCAGAAAAAGGAGGCAGGTGACGTACTCTCAGCTCTGCTCGATCCAGATCTATCGCGAGAGCCACCACCACCAGAGAAGGTCACCGTGCAGCGAAGTAAAGCGTGGAGCACATCTCGGACGCCCGTTGGTCTCAAAAAAAAAAAATATACTACTATCTCGGACGCCCGTTCCCTGATCGGACGAGCCGCGGAACGGCGACGCGGTCGCACGTGCGCCGCCCACAGCCTGTTCGGCTCAGCGGAATCGGCTGGGCTGAAGAGGCTGGGCTTGTTGCCGTTACTCACATTTCTACTGTAGCATCAGCCAGCTCCAGCCGCCAGCCTCAGCCACAAACAAGCAAACGAACAGGCTGCCAGGATCCAGCTCCCCCGGCGAGCGAGCTGGAGGTGGTGCACGTTGCCCGCATTTGACCGCGGCGTGGGCTTGATCTTGCCAGCCTGCGGCTTCACGGATTTGCCTGCATCAAGCGGCAAATCATCCATCCGTCCACTGACCGACCGCTCGATTACTCTGACCGCCGCAATAATTACGGCATCACCGCCGTTCCCGACCGTCACTAGCGCAACGTAATTAGCTTATGGATCAGGTCACTCCCGCCGACATGTGGTCCCGCGGGTGCAAAGGACCCACACGTCAGACGGCGCCTCCCCGCACGACCTATCCGCGCCGGCTTCTCCTGACGGCCCCACCTCCGCCCAGCGAACCGGCCGCTGACACGCGGGCCCCGTCGTCCCGCGGGGGTCGCGGGCCTTTGCGGCTAAACAAAAGGGACATCACAGCGCAGAGGGAGGCGCAGAGCTCACGCTCTCCCACGCATCCCCCTCTCCAGCGCCGCACCGCCTCCCGGGATCCCCCGTCGCCGCCGCGGGGAGCGAAACGGGTTGTCGATAGGGATTCCAGCACGGTAGCCCTCCCGCCCGGCCACTGCGCCGGTGGGAGAAAGCGGCATTGGCTGCTGGAAGAGAAGGGGAGGCGTCGGGCCGAAGCTTCTGGAAACTTTGCTTCCGGATCCGGCGCGTCTGGCCGCTTAGCCGGATCTGCGCCCTCCTGCCAGCAGCGGGAGGTGAGGCATCCGCATCGGTCTGGCCAATGCTTCAGTACGGTTCCGAGGTTCGTTGCTGACTTTCTGTTTGGGGATTTGTTGCCGTGTGACCAAGGTGCCGTGCTCCGAGATGGAGGACCTGCTGGGTTCGGAGATCGGGAAGAACGACTACGACTGGTCAGTGTCGACTTACCTGCTTGCTCTTTGCCTATTTCCCTATATCGGTGATTCCAGATTTTTTTTTTTACATCTCTGCACCGTATTAAATGAAGAGGGAGATTAAAATGCAGTACAAGGGCTGTATTTCCCCGTGGATTGCCTCCAATTGGCCTCCCTGGAGCAGGGCCGGCCCTGAGATTTTCGAGGCCCGGTGCGAGATCGGATCGAAGGCCCCCCTTAGCATAAATATACAAATTATGCACATTCTTTAAACCGCAGTCCTGTTAAACCGTTGTCATTTATAGTTCAATCTAAGCTAGATTTTATTGTCTTATTGACAATTTGTTGCAAAATCAAAGTAGCCCAAAATTTTGTGTCAAGTTGCAACAGTAGAAAATGTTGCAATATGTACCTTCTGTTTTGGTCTTGTCCTTTCGTTTTCTATCCATCCTCAACAGATCGGCTATTCAAAGTTCAAAAAATCATGGGAATTGTAAGTTACTAAGTTAAACTTGAAGAGTAGCTACAGGTTGTAGATTAACCACAGGGAAAAATTGTTAACATATATATTTGAAAGGGAATGATCTCATAGACGCATACCCGCACATTAATAATCTGCAACACCACCCTCTTGTCTATGGGCCACAACAAGCAAAAAAAAGAAAAAGATGAAATAAATAGGCCCAAGCCCAGGCAAACAAAGAAAACGATTCACTCACGCCCTTCTTCCTCCTCCGATGCTTTCATCTGGTTCGGGTCCAACCATGGCAGCGGCGGACGACTGTAGAGTTGGGACTTGGGAGATTCGCGTGGGGGTAGTCAATGTTGCATCTCAGATCGGAGGCCCTTAGATTTGGGAGGCCCGGTGCGGTCGCACCGCTCGCACTGCCTCAGGGCCGGCCCTGCTTGGAGATGGGTTTGTACTGTACGGATCGCTGTTTTGAATGAGTGAAGCTCCATCGCGTCCAATAAAGATGGGGCTAGGTTGGCTTGAGCTGGCCTGCTCCGGGAATCGCTGCTCCGAGTGAGTGTGGTAGCTTGATCTCTTAGAGCATCGTATTGCCATAATCATATTGGTTTCTAGGTGGTGGTTGTTGTGACGGATGTGATTGTTTGGCTGAAGATTTCCTTGGTGGTAGTAGTGCTGCCGGTGGTGGTTGTTGGGAGGAAATGAGTCGCTGTGCAAACCAAAGTTGGAACATCAGATATTCAATTTATGTTGATTTTCGTGTGTCGGCTCTGCCTTTGCTATGCCAATTCGGGGCCTGTTAATTGACATCAACACATATTAACAGTTTGACACAATTTTGTCTCTCGCGGAAGAAGCATAGCGGAAAGAATGAAATAAATCCTTGTTTTTGTAGAATCTTATTGTTGGTGAGGTAGGGCTGAGGCATTTGATAATGCCAATTTAGTGGGCGTTGACATGACCATGCTGCAAAAACGAGTGTCTGTTGTTTTGTTCCCAGTCAAATATACCATTTCCATGGTTTGTTACATTATTAGCAATGAGGATTTCTGATCTCTGATGGTGAATATTGGCCGTTGATTTGTTTGGTTCTTTTCTTCTTGCAACATGCTAGTCGCCAGCTTCGTGGTTCATTAATTTTTTGTTTCCTCTTGTTAATGCATGTTAGCATGTGCCTGTAAACTGACTCGGTGTGTTGTACTTGTTGTATTTTTAGGCTTCTAACTCCGCCTGGGACACCACGTGTTCCTGCACTGGAAGTTGCTGAGAAAACACCACCCTCGAATGTATTACCAAAGCGCACTGTCACTAGATCATCCTCGACTACTAGATCGTCAAGGGTATGTTTCATGTTTGTGTTTAAACATTGAATTTATGATCATTAATTTCACCTGCAAATTTTACCATTTGTATTTGAAGCAACTGCTTTCTTGGAATTATGAGCTGTAGATTTGTCGTAGAGCTTTTTGATTAACTGTTTCTTGTGTAACTAGCCGAATGCCCGTGCGTTGCTACGGTTTATTTTAGAAAAAAAATCATGTTCTTGTCTCATTCCTAAACACTTCGAAAACATAAAGATCATTGGTAAATAAAAGCTGATAGTACGGGTATATCCTCAGCTTTCTTTAGCAAAAAGTATATTAAAATATATGTATCGTTTTGAATTAACCATTCTTAACTCAATATTGCCAAATGTACCATATTTTCGTTCATGAAAACATATAGGATAAAATTAAGTTAGCAAACATGCCGATAGCGGTTTCAATTACCGATGGAGCCGCGGAAATCGGGAGTCACCTGTTTTGCCGGTATCTGGTCAAAAACCAATTGGAACCGCCCAAAACCGGTTAAATTTCATCAAATTTTCAAATTTGTCCAGAATTAAAATCCGAAAACCGGTTATCCCTCCAAACCGAACCAGACCTGCTTCCTAGTTACCGAGAAAACCGGTGCTGTTTCGTGAACCCTGGCTGGTAGAAAACATCTGATATCAGTAGCGCCGCTTGCAGTTTTCTCTCCCCTCCCGCAGGAAAGCAAAACCGTCAATGGAGCACCTATCTCTAATCCACACTCTCTTTCCTCCCGTGACCCATCTCCCTCTTCCCCCAACAGAATCCACGCTCATCTCAACAGAATCAGAATCCATTGCTGCCGCAACTCAATTCGCCCGCTGCGAGGCAGATCTTACCGCTTGGCTCAAAAATCTAAATCCACATGCTACTCCCGGTGCCATATATTCTATTACTTCTTCCATTGAAACCATTTGTGCGTTTGTGCTCCTCGCAGCCAGTAGCCGGTTCTTAGAACAACTTCAATGGGAGAACAACTTCAATGGGAGACCTTAAATCAGAGTCCCTACTTTTTAAGTTGAGACTGTCCCTTCGTTCTGGGGTTCTGTTTTGTACCGTCTACTCTAATAAAAGCTCTTGAAAACCAGCCCCTATTTTACTGGGACCCTCTGTCAGTGTCTCATTTATTTTTTTCCTTTTATACCCCATTGGTCCTACTTTCTCCAGAAGCTCCTCTCCTCTACATCGCGTCGCCGCCCCTGCTCTCTCCGCCGCAGCACCGCCTCCTCCCTCGCTCGCCGTCCATCGCCAGCGCCAAGACTCCCTCCTCTCCTCCCCTACATGCTCCAGCCGGAGGAGCTAGCTCGCCGCGGAGGAGCTCGACGACCTGGCCGAGGTCGGCGGCGGTGGATGTGAGCCGCGATTTGGCTCACCTCTCCGCTCTCCCACTCAGCTCGCCGCCTTTCTGCCCGCCCCGTTCTCCTCGTCGCCCGACCAAGCCCGCCCTCCTCGTCGCCCCACCAGGCCCGCCCCTTCACGCCGGCCTCTCCTCCCGGAGCTGGGTCCGAGGTGGGGGCGGCTGGATGCGCTGCGGTGGCGCTGGATCCGCGGCGGGGGTGGCCGGATCCGCTGCGGTGGCGCCGGATCCACGGCGAGGGCGGCCGAGGCGGGGTCTGCGGCAAGCTCGGCGGCGGCGGCGGCCAGATTCGCGGCGGACCTCGTGGATTCGATGCGGGGCGACGTGGTCGAGGCTCTTGCTCTGCCCCGTAGGCGCCGAGTTCAGATCCGTAGGCGAGATAAACCAGATCAATTTGTGTTGTGCCATGGCCCACGAGCCTTGGCGGCTGCTGACTGACGCCGGCTGCGGCATGCTTCTCTGCTTCGTCATGAGCTCCACCGAAGGGACAGTGAGGAAGGGGAAGAGAGCAGATGAGCGGTGGCGTCAGAGGGGAGAGAGGGGATGGAGGCGGGCCGAGGCAGTCGGTGGTGGGAGCGGACACCTAGTGGGGTCCACATGTCGGCGCCCACGACCACCCCAAGCCACCAACTGTAAATCAGCTACTGGGCGAGGCCACGACCACCCCAAGCCACCAACTGTAAATTTTAAGATAGTAAAGATTTATTGAACTAATGAGATACTCCCTCCGTTTTTATTTATTGACGTTAGGACAACAAAGTTAGTGTAAATTTGCACTATCCAGGTTGTCTTAACGTCAGAAATTAAAAACAGAATGAGTATATAGCCTCAGCAAAAATAATTTATCAGATGTAGTTGACGTTCTGAAGCGCTGTGATCTGCAAGTGCTTTGCACTCTTGCCAGTTCATTTCCTCTGTAGGTGTGTGGGCGTGGGTGTCAATGTAGCTTTCACCTTAAATATCGATCATATACTATCTGTTGAAGCATATCTCAAATATATTGTGAAAGGGTATACTAGTAAGGTAGTACAGAAAAGGCAGTATAACTTATTTAGTAAGGTTAATTTTGGTTTTAATACTAGTTATAATCAGGAAAGTAGGAAGCTCGATAATAAACAAGTATTGCTTCTTTATCTACATAAAAAATATATAATTGCTGGGCACTTTTTTCCCTCTTGGAACAATTATCATATCACTTAAGTTCTGCTGCTCATTAACTATTTTATTTTATTTGCAGCTTTCAGCATCTCAAACAGAGAATGGGTATTCAACAGTTCCCACTAGACCAGCAAGAAGTAACTCTGTCAGCCGACCATCTATTCAGTCCACTCTCATGTCAGGCAACAACAGGACATCAGTTCTCAATACAAGCATTTCATCAGTCAGTTCAAGACCTACAACCCCAAGCAGGCGAAGCAGTACTGTAGCTGTACCAAAGCAATCCATTCCAGCTTCACGTCCTGTGCCTGCTAGATCCTCGACTCCTGTTAAAGCTCGTCCGTCTACACCAGCCAAAACTCGCCCATCTACTCCATCAAGGACCCGTCAAACAGCCCCCAACACTTCAACTGACTCAGCTGCTGTCAAGTCCACATCCACACAAAGTTCAAGGCCATCAACGCCAAATTCTCGGTCCCGCATTATGTCAAATTCATCTTCTGGTCCAACTCATGCAATGAGCCGAACAAGCTCATCAGTTGGTACTATAAGCAGGCCAGGGTCATCCTCTGGCAATGTTAATGGGATAAGCCGTGCCACCTCACTGTCCTCAAGTTCAATTCCTTCAATTAGCCGTTCCAGCTCACGATCATCTACACCGACACGCCAGCCAGCAACTCGTTCATCGGCCCCAACTATTGGTCGCTCACCTTCTGTTGGACGGGGTTGCAGCATCAGCAGCTTTACGTCTGTCAACCGATCTTCGGCCAGTAGTGGGCGGAACTCAGCACCTTCATCTGCTCCCTCATCTCGTCCTAGTTCTCCAAATCCACGACCTCGAGCTCCAGTGCGGCCACTTGATATCCCTGACTTCCCAAATGAAACTCCACCAAATCTAAGGACGAAATTGCCTGAAAGACCACTATCTGCTGGCAGATCACGGCCAGGAATGGCTTTAGGAGTAAGATCAACCCCAAATACTGAACATTCAGCTTCCTCGGCTCCTGTGAAGAAGGTTGCTGTGCCTGCTGTGAATCGAAGTAAATTTTCTGATGCACCATCAAGGACTCCTCTCACAAATGGACACCAAAATCGACAGGCTGAAAGGTCCGTTGTGGACAGTCAAACAAATAGACTCTCGCGGTCTGTTACAGGCACAGATAATGGATTTGGGAGGTCAATATCAAAGAGGTCACTTGACATGGCAATCAAGCACATGGTATGTTCCCTGTGTTTACATCAGCTAACATCCTGCATTTTTTTCAATGTTGTATTTTTAAGGACTGAGTACCTTCTTATTCCACTTTTGAAACATTGGTTTTATTCTGGACCTGTCGAAATTCAGTCTTTTGTATCTTGTTAAATTGTCACGTGTGCGGCTTTAAAAAATGTTACATTTTCAATTTGTCACGATTGTGGCTTTAGAAAATGTTACAGTGCATTTCAGTTTTCACGACAGAGAAATCAGCTATGGCATGTGAATGTTCAGATGGTTTAAGAATATAGGTAGTCTGATTTTCTTTTTTCCTTTTTTTCTGAAGGTATGCTACTGCTTGTAGTAATACCCTCAGTTGATATAAAACCAAAATGGGGAATCCAGATAAAGAACTGATTGAAAAATGTTGTACTAATCTGAGTAGCAAAATGTTGTGTTGTGATATTTGACTTGTTCGGGTAAAAAATGACGGAAACTTGCATTTTGCATTTGTAAGTAGTGAGCTGAGGTCTTTTAGATATTATTTTGGTTTAGTAGTTGAAATGTTTCATAGATGATAGCTCGGGCGGTTTGTAAATAGATTAGAGCTGCGGTGTCTCTCAAATTGCAAACGCTCAAAATTCTGTTCAAAGAAGCTACTCTAACTTACTGCTATTGGTGACAGGACATTCGGCAGAACTTGGGTGGCATCCGTGGCGCATCCCTCTTTCCCCAAAGCATCCGCTCGGCTGGTAACAAAGGCCGCCCAGCCCGAGTGTCAGACCCTGGGCATATCGTCTCAAACGGCGACCGGCACTACGCTGACAACGCAAGCAGCGTGAACGGACACCTTTCAGGGGACTCGAACGGAGCCCTCTCGCGCAACGGCGGCAGCTCCACGGCTTCGCCGGACAGAGCGAGCATCGGGACCAAGGACACCCTGAGCGAGCTGGACATGTACGGCAGCTCGCGGTACGAGGCGATGCTGCTGCGGGAGGACGTGAGGAACACGAGCTGGCTGCACGGCCTGGACGACAAGCCCGACCAGAGCCCGCTGTTCGACCACCGGTTCGAGCCGCTGCCGGAGCCGTTCAGCCCGCTATGACACACCCGATAGCTGCTTGTAAAGTTCTCAGATTGTTGCTTGCTCTCCTCTTGTTCGGGTGCCTTTGCGTTTCGAGATGTTTATTATGCGATTTTTTCATCAGTTCTGTAATTGGTTGGTTCTGGTTACTTCTGCACTTCCCCGTCCCATAATTTGTCACCTGGAGATTGGGTTTCCACTTGCCACGAATTGTTTTGTACTGGGCAGAGAAGAATATGAAAGAACGGAAACAGGAAAGATTTGTAAGTTGTTGTAATGGCCTTGGTGGATACTCGTGTTATTTGCTGATCTTGCAACTTGATTCTTCTGCCGATGGACTTGACTTGATGCCGGAGCAGTGCACTGAAGCAAAGCACGCCGTTTCTGACAGCAGCTAATAAGCTTGGAGAAGAACAGTGACAGAGCAGCTAATTAGGAGTCCGGCGGCTGAGAGAGTTCATGGGCTGGCTTGGACTCCTTTCGTTCGGACGACGGCCCGGCGCGCTAGAGTTGAGGAGCATCCAGCCCGATTCTGCAGCACAACTGCACAAGACGCGGTCATGGAATTGCGGCATGGAGCGCGGTGTCATGCTGCGGGCGGAGCGAGTTGCCGCGATGCTGTAGTCTGTAGAGCCACGCGCCCGGCGCGCCAGGATCTGGACTCCCGTCTCGGACTCTCGGTGCCGATGCATGGGTGCGCGACTGCACAAGAAGCTAGGCCCATGAGCCGGAGAGGAATCCCACCATTTCATAGCAGCGCAGGCCGCCGACCACTACGGCCATTTCCACGATGACAGAACTGCAAAAGCCGCGTTGCAATTCTATGGTTCTCGGTTGCAATTCTATGGTTCTCGTAGGCCGGTTGGACAGGCTACCGATCCACACAAAATCCACGAGCCAGTGCATCCAGCAGTAGCAGGAGAGTAGTGTAGGACAACACCGTTGCATCAGGCCGACGATCACATGCGACTCTGATTTCTCTCACACCGTCACACGCCGCGTCATCCACCGTCTTCCGCGCGCGGCCACCACACGCGGCCATGTGGTGACCGCACCCGTCAGTCGCTGGCGGCGTGGGCGTTGCCGGGTCGGTCTCGCGTACGTGAGAGACCTCGTCGACCGGCAAACGTCAGCCATCGAGGACAGGCAGGCGCCCCGCGCGTTGCGTGCACCACCATGATGACTATGACGTGGGCAAAACCAAACAACGCCGCAGCGCTCATGTTCACTTCAGACTGGCAGGGCTGTGCTTGCTTGGGCCACGGGGACCCGATCGATCGAGCAAGAAGGCTGCAGCAGCGTTCGCAACCACTCTGACCAACCACATGGATCGTCTTTCCCATCTTTGCTTTTCTGATCAGCGAATGCAGAAGGCGAGAGGTCCCGAAGCAAAGAGCGCCCGGGCAGAAACTGGCCACTTCTCCCTGAATTTTTTTTTTGACAATCCGGTAGACATACTACATGCATTGCTGCCGAGCTGGTCTGGCCACGCCTGCTCAAAAGGTACGGTATACATGCCAGAAAAGCGTAGAGCTAGCGCAAACAGCAAACCTGACGAGAGAAGCTGGTATAGCGGGAAATAAAAGAAGTGGCGTTCGTCACGTCTGTCCGCCTGTCCGTCGGTACTCCATGTGCTGACCAGCACTGTGCATGATTGAACCATGTTTGCACAAAGCTGCCTTTCGAACCTTGATGGCAAGATCGATCTCAAGGCAGTTAGTTGC
Source organism: Eragrostis nindensis (assembly GCA_012490785.1). Classification (NCBI taxonomy): domain Eukaryota; kingdom Viridiplantae; phylum Streptophyta; class Magnoliopsida; order Poales; family Poaceae; genus Eragrostis; species Eragrostis nindensis. The sequence goes on from JAAXCT010001920.1 coordinate 20,018, forward strand.
ATCATTATGGATGCTCGATGAATGCATCGCGAGGTCGCGAGGACGACCTATCTATGCGTGTAAGCGCAGCTAGCAGCGGAACGGATATTAATTCCTATCAGGGGGTAGCCATTAACCCATTTTTTTACTTTGCAAAACAACTTGATCCAGTGCTTGATTTACAGTGTCCTCTCACTAAGAAGATACAGCTAGCTCTGAAAATATGAGACCGCCCACATGGTCCACGCACTAACCATGCATGGTTTATCCATCCAAGCTAGAAAACCATCCCATCATGCTGTGGACAGAGTAATGTTCTCGTGAGTGAGGTAGCTCAGAACCGCCACTATACTAGAATTCCACTAGTAGTAAATATCAAAATAGAACGAATTCCACTAAATATAAAAATTCAGACGGCCTCAGCCAGCCACTAATCCTTACTCCGTACATGTTCTATACGTTGGAAACCACGGTCCAGTTGCCAGCTAGTACTACCTTACGGATTAACGTACGTTTCTCTGTCCGTTGTTTACATCCCAAGCATCAGTACCTGAGTACTCGATGCACTAATTGTCTAATAAGTACTACAGTAAGCACTTCCATCATCAAGCCTGTAATTGCTGTAATTACTACAATAATGAACAACCGCCACGAAGCACCGCGCAGACAACTGTACTCCTACCAACGTTCGTGTCCTGGCCCACATGTCAGGGAGAGCGAGGCTCCGTCCCTCCCCAGCCACGGCGCCGCGCTGGGTTGTGTGGGTCCACGCCAACGCTCGCCGCGCGTGACCACTCGCTCGCTCCCCCGCGAGCAGGGGCAGATCCGTCACTTGCCATCCTCCGCTCTCCTAAACTAAAACCCATCGCGCCGGGGCTCGGCTCGGCTCGCGCACACTTCTCTTGAACGCACAGCTAGTTTGCTGCGCACAGACAGCACGAACACACAGGCAGGCGCCCGCGCGCGCGCAACCCGCACACTCTTCCCTCTTCCCGCGGCTTCAGCATCACTGCGCCCGCCCGCAACTGCCACAGGTGACGTGCTCGGTGGTGGGGTCAGTGAGGGAGAAGGAGGAGAGAGAGCCCAGCTCGCCGGTCGTGAGGGGGAGGGGGAGGAGGCGGACGGCGGAGGGCGGTGGTCGGCCGGCGCGGGGGGGAATGGCGGTTGTTCCCGCGGCGGATCAGGCCGTCTTCTTGGCGCGGCTGGCCCTAGGCGCCGGGCGGAAGGCTCGATCCTGAGGCGGGCGGCGACTCCGAGACGGGACGGCGGTTCGTTTCTTAGTTTGGGTGACGTCGTGAAGGGCGGGCGGAATTCTCCTCGCCCCCCGGCGTTGGTTCTTCCAGTCCCGGATTGCTGCCGCACGGCGCGAATGGAGGTCGCCCCCGGCGCCAGGATAACGGTTCTTCTTCGAGGTATGGCGTAATTCAGAGTTCTTTTTTGTTCTCTTTCAGTTACTGCGAACCGTGAAAACGATTGTTTGGTGTAATGTAATACAGTCCGTTGTTGCGTTCTCTAAAATAGTGTTGCAGGGAAAGGAAAAAAAAAAAAGGCAAATCGAGCTTTGTTAAAACACGTTATGGTTTGGCGATGCGTGCGTGCTTTTGTCTTTAGGAAAGGGGAAAGAGAATGCACTAGAATTGCGCTTTTGTTGGCAGACTAGAGGAGTCTTTGGGCAGTTCGAATCTACACAGCCACTGTTTTTCTGAAACGAAAATCTAATTGCTCAAAAAAAAAAAAGGAAAATCTACACAGCCACTGTTACCTTCATCTGATGATGTGGTAGTGAATTAACAACTTTTAAACCAGTGTGGTGATGATTTGAGAGTGCCATTCGTGTAAAGAAAAATGGAAACATGATGTTGTAAACAAATAGAAACTGAAGATTTATGCATTAGAAGTAGGTCAGATATGTTTTACAACACTGCAACTTGCAAGTTGCAACAACTTTTACATGCGCAAATCCCAAGCTTGATGCATCCACGGGCAGGGGAACATCGGATGTGTGGGCTCTTAATAATCTACTGTTACAACCACTGCTGTTGCATCTGTCATTTGGGGGTGTTCAGACAGTGATAACTCTTTGCATTTGTCCTATGGCGTGGAGCCTGCGATGCCTCCTTGCTGTGCCGTGCTGCCCATGATCGCCTCCATCAATGGGCAGAGCCCCACCCTGCCTGGAAACCCTCTGCTCTCTTCCCTTTGGTTTCTTGCAGCTGAGACCACCTGCCTTTATGTGCTGGACTTTTGGTTTCGTGCTGACGCCCTTTTTCCAAAGCATTCGATCCTTGAGAAAACAACTGCATTAGGTGTGGTATTTGAGTCCAGGTTAGGTGTCCTGCAGCGCTGCTTTTGTGTAAGTTACACATGTGCAAGGTAGTCCACCAACGTGCGCCTCCCCTCTGGAAGTCCTGTAGGAGTTGTGTTTTGTCACTACCCTTCCGTCCTTTCTGGTTACTGACCAAGCCCCGTTGTTTAGGCGCGGTGGCTATTTTGTTAATACAGTGGAGCATCCTTTTCAGAAAAGGCTAAAGAGGTATGATGGCACATGATCCTTGCTGGCCTTTTACAAAAGAACTCAAAACCCGTAGATTTGTTTGGCTTTGGATCTTTCGGTTGAGGCTAAAGAGAAGATGGGATTTGAGATTCTGTTTTTGCTTCATTTTAGTAGTCCAATTTCAGAGAGGAGGTTGCTATGGCAGTTGAGTATGATGGCCCCTGCAAGCATCAATGCTGGCAGCAGTTGTCATTATCTCATGAATTTATGATTCATTCCAAGATTGAGCATATACCACCTTTCTGTGCTAGTGATGACAAAGTGGTTGCGATGCAAAATATAAGTTCCTCAGATGATAAAAGATATCCAAGGGCAGTGGCAATTAAATATGTTGGAGTTTCCAAAGAAAGCTGTGCTTTTGTAGGTTACTAACTACTCCTAGTACAGTTGTACACAGTAGTTATGTGTCAAGAGTCAAGACCCTATTAGTCTCACAATACTTGCCATTATTATTTATTAGTACCAGAAGTAGTAGTTTGCGATGCAAAATTTCTGTTCCTCATTATGATAAAAGATATGTTTGGACTTTGGAGTAGATAAGGGCAGTGGCCATTAAATATGTTGGAATTTCCAAAGTAGGCTGTACTTTTATTTTTACTAACTATTCCTACATAATTGTGTGGCAAGTCCCATTTAGTCTCACAATACTTGCTGTTGTTCTTTTGCCGTACCAGAAATGGCATGATTCAATGCAACACTATTTGAATAACAAAACTTCCAGCAATATATCTATTGTTCAAATTCCGTTGCATTTCTTCCCTTTTTTACGCTTGAAAGACCTGAAGTTTTACACTGTTATCTTATCTCTCGAAATCGTGAACCACTATAGCGTATTGTTGACTTTGTTTCCTTTTCTTTTATATGGCAGGAGTGATGCGTCGTTGAAGATGAGGACTCTTGGATTATAACTCTTCTTCAGTCAGATCCTAACAATGTGGCATCTCAAGCTGATAGTTTTTCTTTCTTTTTCCTTCTTCTTCACGCACCTTCCTTGTGCCAGAGGTGCTGACCTCCGATCTGATAAGCAGGCACTTCTTGCATTTGCTGCATCAGTTCCCCATGGCAGGAAGCTCAACTGGACCCGCACAACCCCAATCTGCACATCCTGGGTTGGGATTACATGCACACGTGATGGGAAGCGTGTGCGTGAAGTCCGGCTACCTGCAATTGGGCTCTTTGGTCCTATCCCTTCGGGCATACTTGGCAAACTTGATGCACTAGAGGTGTTAAGCCTTAGATCCAATCGTCTTTCTGTTAGTCTCCCTGTTGATGTTGCATCCATTCCTTCTCTGCATTCTCTATATGTTCAGCACAATAACTTAACCGGGATTATACCAAGTTCACTATCTTCCAATCTAACATTCTTAGACCTGTCGTACAACTCATTCATGGGAGAAATCCCATTGCAAGTGCAAAATATCACAGAACTGACTGCATTGCTTCTCCAGAACAACTCTCTTTCTGGACCCATCCCTGACTTTCAGCTACCCAAATTGAGGCATTTGAATTTAAGCAACAATAACCTGAGTGGGCCTATACCACCTTCCTTGCAGAAGTTCCCAGCCAGTTCTTTCTTGGGCAATGCCTTTCTTTGTGGATTGCCATTGGAACCATGTCCAGGAACCTCACCTTCTCCTTCTCCAATATCACCATCATCCCAAAACACCAGAAGCTTCTGGAACAAGCTTAGCCTTGGTGTCAAAATTGCAATAATTGCTGGAGGAGGAGTAGCGTTATTGATTTTGATTATCATCATCTTCTTATGCATCTTCAGAAGAATGAATAGCGCAGAGTCTGGTGCAGCAGCATCTTCATCCAAAGGAAAGGCTGCTGCAGGTGGAAGGGCAGAAAAATCCAAGGGAGAATACAGCAGCGGTATTCAAGAAGCAGAGAGAAACAAGTTGTTTTTCTTTGAAGGATGTTCATATAATTTTGACTTGGAGGATCTGCTAAGAGCTTCAGCTGAAGTTCTTGGTAAAGGAAGTTACGGAACTACCTACAAAGCAACTCTAGAGGATGGCACAACAGTTGTGGTCAAGAGATTAAAGGAAGTGGTGGCAGGAAAAAGGGACTTCGAACAGCAGATGGAGCTAATTGGCAAGGTTGGCCAGCATCAGAACGTTGTCCCGTTGCGTGCTTACTATTACTCCAAGGATGAGAAGCTATTGGTGTATGATTATGTCCAGCTGGGTAGCCTTTCTTCTGCTTTGCATGGTACGCTCCTTAGTCCTTACTTCAAATCGTCTTTGAATATTAACAATGCCATTGCCTATCAAAATTATAGCCTGAACTTGATTGGGTTAATGCTGAGCTTAACTTGGAAATATAGATAACTGAAATAGTGCTTCTTGACTATGGGTGCTGCTTGAGCAAAAAATATCCAATGCCTTTTGGGTGCTTTGATAGCTTAACAATCTCATTGCAAGTCAGAGTTAAAGAACTAATAGTGCTGAAGGACAACCTTTCCTGTATTCTGTTGTTGTAGAAGCTTATGTACAAATCAGAATTCAAAGGCTGAATTCTGCAGTTGAATACTTGTATTCTGGCATAATGAGGAAATATTATGTTGATTAATTCTGTAGAACTTTTAAAGTGAACGATCAGTTAAACTCTAGATATACATGAATCTGTAGCTTGTAGCTTACGATAAGCTATTGCATTTGGATTGGTCATTTATCTGAATAGGATATTTAATGAAAATACCTTTAGGCGCTTGGTTATTCTTCTTCTTCTGAAGAGAAAACATGTTGAAGTTTTGTATGATTTCAGCATATAACTTCCTCAGTTCCCACGTCTTCTGTAGTTTCCATGAACAGTATGAGAACTGATTTGTGCTTTTTGTATTTTCTGGCCTCGGCAACCGATTCAATATAAGTAAGCGGTGCCCCCATAGTGCTTGAGAGCTATACTGAACTTGATGTCTGCCAGCAGCCCAGAACCTACGTGGCTAATCTTTTACTGAACAAGTTGGGTGTGGATGTAGCTCCAATGTGCTTAGTGATGGTGTTGGCGTGTTGCATATCTATTATTCAAGTCTAAACACCATCGCCATTGATTTGAACTTAGTGATGGCCTGCAAAACATTTAAGTGGAACATGAGGGGTTATATTTCTATTTCATCCAATTTGCAGCGAGTGTAAATTCTTTCTGATTTGCTTAACTACAACTAATTTAGCTGGCCAATCAGGATTTTTAACGGACCTGATCAGCAGAATGTAATTAAGTACCTGCAGTGTGAAGCCTTGCTTTTGTGGCCTTTCCATTTAAACTCATTTTACTAACTTGTTACTGAAAAGTATGGCTAACTTGTTCATTATCTGTATTTTTATTGAAAAAAATTATATGCTAAATTTGCAGGGAATAAAGCTACTGGAAGAACTCCATTGGACTGGGAGACGAGAGTAAAAATAGCTCTGGGTGCTGCACGCGGGATGGCTTATATTCATGCCGAGGGTGGTGGGAAATTCATCCACGGGAACATCAAGTCAAATAACATCCTTATTTCACAGGAACTCAGTGCTTGTGTTATCGAGTTTGGCCTTGCCCAGCTTATGGCTCCACCTCATGTTCACCCACGGCTCATCGGGTATCGTGCACCTGAGGTCCTGGAGACAAAGAAACCAACACAGAAATCCGATGTCTACAGCTTTGGTGTACTGCTCCTTGAGATGCTAACAGGTAAAGCACCTCTTAGATCCCCCGGTCGTGAGGACTATTGAACACCTCCCCAGATGGGTGCAATCTGTGGTTCGAGAAGAATGGACTTCAGAGGTTTTCGATGTCGACTTGTTAAGGCACCCGAACATCGAGGATGAGATGGTACAGCTGCTTCAGGTTGCAATGGCATGTGTTGCTGTTCTCCCTGACCAGCGGCCTGTGATGGAGGAGGTGGTCAGTAGGATCGAAGAGATCCGAAACTCCTACTCGGAGACGAGGACGTCCCCTGAGGACAAGCCCAGGGAGTGACCCTTCTAAGTCACCTGATAAGCACAGCAGTAACATGCCATCTAGACGAAATAGGTTTTACAGGTTCTGCCTGGAAAGTTAACAGCTCTGTGTTTAGTGCGTTCAGTGAAGCTGTGCTGTTGATTTCTGATCATCCTTTAGTGAATTTGATTTTCATTCTTAGTTCCATGATGGTAACCATCGTGATGTTTGATCTCTAGCCCCGCCCATCATCGCAGAGTGTTTATTTGTCGTTGTGGTACGGTTCAATTTGAGACAATATTTGAAGTTTGATTTATCGAATGAGCATTCTGTTTCTGCCACTTGTCAAACTAAACCTTGTGTGGGAGCAAGATCACTCTGTTTCTCTTAGTATGCTGTGTCCCCTTTACTGAACATTTTAAACCCTTGCGCGAAACTGATTGGTGCATCAGTTGCGTAATAGTATCAGTTACTCCCGGGTGGAATGCCCTGTATCTGAGACCAAGCTTAAAAAATGTCTAGTGCAGTCTTCCGCACTTTGATTCAGCAATATAAGCTTTGGATGTACATATCGGCCTACGAGTCTGACTAGTTCAATATCGCTACTGAGACTGACGGAAATAAATACATTGCTGCCTTAGTTAGAAATTTGAGACAAAAAATGGTCTCGTCAACAAAATTGACCCAAACGCGTGCATCGTCTATGGATTCTTGGATCGGATCCAGACTTCCAGAGTGGTCCACAATGTCGACATTTTCAACTTCACATGTCTTTTTCAACGTTTTTATCAGGTGGGGCAGGGCCAAACCGTGTGGCTCCATTCATCCATTTGTTTTAGCTCTGCTGAACTGCGTGTTATTACGTTCTCTAGATAATCCTGTAATTATAGTAATCGCGTTGGAAGCGGGGTCCTGGTTTTAGGAAAGCCAAGAAAGGCCCCCTTCGGTATCTTGACGCCAAAGCGTGCGTACTGCAGTAGAAAAACAGTAGCGTTACGCGTCAGAACTTGCTAAGTCAGACAAGAACGCGTACTGCTAACCTAAGAATCTCAACATCGACGTTGCAAGGTCTACTCCAGTTTACTCTCTGTGGGACGTACTACGTTTGTGTTCACTGAATGTTTCCTTCGTCGGAATATGCCGTAAGTTTTTTGAGCTCAGATTTTCTAAACCTTGGCCGGATGGCCCCAACAAATATAGTTCGCACTCGATTTGATTGTGCAAACGATATGTTTATTTGAACTCAGCTAAAAGATGGTTAAAAAAACTCGGATAACAATGATGGCTTCAAAAACAGGACGAGGCCAGCAAATCTGAGCATTTCGTTTTACTTTCTGAAAACCAACAAAATACCACTTTCATATCAATGGTAGGAGGAGGGTAGATCCTGGGTCGTTGGAATCTAACTCCACATGTGAATAAACAATCACCTCACCTAAACCCGAGTTCTTAACTCGATCATCCAGATTCCCTTTTCTCACCCCTGACATTTCCTCTCACCAGAAAAAACTGAAAATAAAGAAGACCAGCAGGCGCCGAGCCGACGACGAACCTTCCGAGCCCCAGCCCCCAGCGTGCCCGGCCCAGGAAAACTATAAATACCGGCCCGGACCCGTTGTCCCGTTTTGAAACCGTCTAGCACGCACGCACGAACCGGCACCAGCACCACAAGCGAGGACCCCGGGGCCGGACGAGAGAAAAAGAAAAGAAAAAGAAAAACAGGTCCCTCTCTCTCTCCTCTCGCCGTCCTCAACCTCTCGTCTCGCGCTGCGAAAAGGTGGAAGCCATCGCCTCCGCTTTTCCGCGTGTTTTTTTTCCCTGTGACCGTTGCTTCCGATCAGATCGGCGCGGGTGAGCTCTTCCCCCTCCCGATCCGGATCCGGCCCCGTCGGTGCGCGCTTTTTTTTTTCCATCGAGTTTTCGGTGCTGTTTCCGCCCCGTTCTGGTTGGCGCGGCTGCTGCCGGTAGATCTGCGCTTTGGTGCGGGTTTCGGCGCGGGGTGCGGCGGCATCGGGGGCGATAGGTTCATGGTTTCGTGGGGTTTGGTTGGGTGGAGCTCGGCTCGGTGCGCGTTGCTGCTTGATGGTCGGGCGATCGGTGCTGGAGCCTGATCTTGCGCGTTCGTGGCTTGGTGTTTCACGGCTGTTAGCTCGAGATCAATTTTATGTGGTGGTAGACGGATGAGGTCCTTCGTGTGGTTACCGTCTTCTGTAGCCCAGCAGGATCGCTTGTGCAGGGCTTGGGGTCGATCTGCGCGATGCCTGAATTTCTGCGGTGATTTCGTTGTAGTGTTTATTGTGCAGTAGTTTGCAATTAGGAACCAATTACGTTTGATTCCTCATGAGCCGGACCTGTTTTGCTTTACTAGTAGCTTAACTTGATCCCGTCCTGCATGTTGTATGCATCTAAGCCATGTGAACTTCGGTACATCACTATACGTCGGATTGTTCATATGTTTTCCTGACTCTAATGTATTTCTGATGTTGGGCTTGGCTTCAACTGTAGGATGCTTAGGCTTGATAATCTTAGAACTATGAATTAGTTTTCTCATCAGTAGTCAGAGTTGCAATATTCCTTGTCGCTCAACGTCAGCGGTCAGTTTGGAAAATAGAATTCGGTAGTTTAACGCTGATCTTGTTGTAGCATGGACTCCATGGGAAGTACTTTGATGTGTATGTTAAGTATAGAATAGTTTGTGTGCGGGCCAATGCATCCTGTGTTGGCAAAATCTGCTTCGCAATATACAGTCAGATGTGATTGCAGATTTTATCATAACGATATATGCTCCTTAACTAATTTTTTACTTTATTGATGTATGGAAGAACAGGAGCTCACCATGGCATCAAAGCGTATCCTTAAGGAGCTCAAGGACCTGCAGAAAGATCCCCCCACATCATGCAGTGCAGGTTTGAGTTATTAATTTAACTGTGGAATGTTAGATGTGATGTCACTGTGCATGTATTTCTGCCACTGGACGTCAGTTTCATCTGTCTGCCACGTTACCAGAGTTTATGTCGTTGCTCCCCCTAATGCTTCACATCTCAACAACTTTCTTTTGTACATGGTCCAGGTCCTGCTGGTGAGGACATGTTCCACTGGCAAGCAACGATTATGGGGCCACCTGACAGTCCCTATTCTGGTGGTGTTTTTTTAGTGAACATTCATTTCCCACCGGACTACCCGTTCAAACCGCCGAAGGTTAGGATATAGAAGATGCACATCTTACTTGCTCTTCACTTTATCTGTTTTAGCTATTGTGTAATTTGTGATCTGCTTAGTTTTATAGTCCTGCATATCTTGAATGTGGGTGTTTAATTATGTTCCGGTGTTCCGCTGTGCTAAATTTTATAACAAGATATGCTAAATTTTATAACAAGATAGACTTGTCTCCTATCACTTATGTTTTCTCCCGCTCATAATCATTGCTCGTTCTTCTTCCACATGATGGTTTCACCTTACTGTTACTACATTATCGATGTAGTCATTTCATTTGATGTCATGAAAAATTGAAATCATAATTCTGTTTGCTGGTGTTATGCTTGGCTGTCCGCATATGACTGAGAATGCAAGTCTGTCCAACTAGTCACATATACTGTTACTACATTATCAATAGCTAAATTGTGGTATCACTGTGGTCATTTCATTTGATGACATGCAAAATTGAGAACCATAATTCTGTTTGCTGCCGCTATGCTTGGCTGTCCGCATATGACTGAGAATGCAAGTCTGTCCAACTAGTCGCATATAAAATATCTCATGAGATTGTTATCGTGTTGACATTAAAAAAATGGGTACATCAAGGGTTTTGTGGAACAGGGATGATTGTTTACGATAGAGTGTTGTTCTCGTTCCTACATTTTTGAGTTCCCAATTGAAGTACTTTCTTGGGCGACATATTTGGTGCCATCATTCATGTTATGATTGCTTCTTCTTTTCTTTTCTTTTTGTTTTGACTCCAGTGCATTTATTCATGTTTATTGAATAATCTTTGGCATCTGATTTTTAGGTGTCTTTCAAGACAAAGGTCTTCCACCCTAATATCAACAGCAATGGAAGCATATGCCTTGATATTCTTAAAGAACAATGGAGCCCAGCTTTGACAATCTCAAAGGTAATCCTTATCCTTGTCATCTTTTCTATATGTGCATATACCTCTCTTGTTTTTTCAGATTTGATCTCTGCTTAAAAAAGTGTATAGCTAAATGCCCAATGATATCAGTACCATTATTATTGCTAGTGTACAAGTGTTTTAGGATGCTTAGATGTTCATGAAATCTAATTGATTGAAAGGGTTTGTTTCATTTTTTTTGTCAACTTTACTGTACTATGCTTTTACAAATGCATTGTTGGATGGGAACTTATATGACACTCTTTCAAAGCATCAGTTACATGTCGTATCCACATGCTAATACTATACAAGTGTGTTTTTCATTCGGCCTAACATGTGTCAGGTTTTGTCAAAGATTACACGTTAATGGTGTATTAGCTTTTGATCCCTTTGAAAGCATCATAAGATTATATTGAGCGCTGCTATGCTGTTTATTAACGTGTTGCTCAAATGATCCAGGTCTTGCTCTCCATCTGTTCCCTTCTGACTGATCCCAACCCGGATGATCCTCTTGTCCCTGAGATCGCCCACATGTACAAGACGGACAGCCCAAAGTACGAGTCGACAGCCCGCAGCTGGACGCAGAAATATGCCATGGGCTGACAAACGCCTTCGCAGCTTGAATGCCGACGCTTGACGTGTCGTCTCAAGAAAATTGTTTATGGGCCATTGTTTGCTTTGATTTGTTGCCGGTTGTGTGTATCCCTGATCCATCTAGGATCGTAATGTAGTCAATGTCGGCTATTTTCGGACATGCATATGGCTATTCATCACCTGTGCTTGTTTGGGGAACTTCCTTATTTAAGGTCGGTGATGCTACTTGGTAAAAATGTTTATCAAAGACGCTTATTTCGTTGGTGTTGGTGTCCCCGAGTTCTTGTTGGTCATTTTCAAGTTGGTACAGCTTTATTTTAGTGTTGTCCATGTCATGTTATTATTCAAATAGTAAGGTTTGGTCCAGAATAACATCTGTCATGTTAATGTCGACCAACAAATCTGATACATCATCGAACATGCTCGAGGCGCTCTGAATATACTGGGCTGGCGAAGAATTTGCTCAGGTAGTACTACTCATGAGTGCTTCAAGCTGATTCGCCGCCGTTTTTACACCGTGGTTGACATGTTCTGCAGATTGGCCAACGTGTCCAGCGTCCAATCCTGTGCACCGGAAAAGCGTTTACGCCACCAATTGCAAAGTATACGAGGTCGCCTGTTGACTGGGCACTACATTTCACATGTGCATGTCGGAAAACCCAGCTACTATCTCGTTCCGTGGCGTGGCCGCCGTCGCTGCCGCAGTTGCAATGCCCAGTGACGGCCGCCGTTCTGGCCTGGTCACCGCGCGATCATTTGCCGTCCAGCTCCGGAAGAGTGCCCGTCTCTCCCAGCACCTCGAATGCCAAAACGAATGACAAATAAGAGAGGCTTGCTAACTTTGGGCTTCCACGGTGGCCGCCTTTTCCTTGTGCTGCTTGTCAGTCCTGGTGAAGGTGAATGAATGAATCCCCCTCTCTCCCAGCCGCTCCATTTGCACCCCGATTTTGACGGGTTTTAGCCGCTGGTATTAGCGAGAAGGGCGTTTCTTTCAACGTGCCCGTACGTAACGGTTGTCAAGGAGCTTTGCCCCCGGTAATGGCGGTTGCTCGTTCCCGTCCCTAGCCCCGGCGCCAGCCACCCCCCACGCGCCCGCTGGCCCCCGCCGGGGTGCCGTCCTCCGCCGCCTCCCGCGCCTGGCTTGGCAGCTGTGCTCGGGGAACGGAGTTGCTGTTGGGTCGGGTCCGATCGATCGGAAAGTGAAGATTCCGACGTTTCTTCAGGTATGCATCATGCATGTATCCATCTACCAATTTGTTGAATTCATCTTTCATTCTGTTCCTATTTGCTACGATCATAATGTTTCATGTTTTCGCCGGTTCCAGTTTCCAACAAACCGCCAGAATATGTCTCGGCACAATCGTATGAAAAAATTGAAGTGTGTTTCCGAATTACACTAACCATTATTCTTAGATTTAGTGATGTTTCAAGATAAAAATCGTGGGGATCCTGGTTTGTTTATTCTGCCTAATTTGTTGAGCATGATTGAAAATGCTTCATGTGCGACCAGAGACCTAAATAATGTCATCTCAAAAAAAAAAAATCTAAATGATGTGATTTAATCCACGCTATCTTTGGTTCTACAAATTGATCGGGTGGACAACAATACTCTATGATAATAGTATCTCTTAATAATAACTGTTTGTCATACAAGTAGCTTCCTTTGATTTTGATGCGTATGACCTTTGATCATCAAACCCATTGCCATTTTCTTGTTAGTCTCCAGATGAGCAAATTAATTTCAACTTTAGCCATTAATGGTTAGCACCTTTAATTCATGTGATGTGTTTTCTTTTTTTGCCTTGCTTATTACTTTAATTGGCACCAACACTGAACTTTCTTTTCCACCAGCAGAATCCAGGGGGGTCCGGACATCCTGAAGAATTACCTCGAACCAATGGGGTGCTGTGGAAGCGTAATTATCTCTTGCTACTCCAGTACATTTTTGCTCGTCACATCATGCATTGCCGTTTCGTTCCGTTTGATCTCTCCTGTAGTAGGTCTCAGATTCTGGAGCTTCGTTTGCAGAGTGAAGTAGATGCCGAGGAACATCTGGATTACAGCTCCGGGAATGTGACTATCGTACCCGATTACAGGTGTTGGCAACGGAAATTAGAAGAGGCGACTGAACTTGGGCAAACAGTAAGCATCCTACATGAGCAGACCAGTCAATGTTCTGAATTACCAGATAGATCATCCTTATGTATTTTACCGCCCTTGCATAATTGTTCAGGCTGTGCAGATTAACCATGTGTTATACATGTATCCACCTGCAGATTGTCATCAAATTCAGTGCAACATGGTGCGTACCATGTAGGAATGCTGCTCCAGTATTCGCCGAGCTTTCTTTGAAGCATTCAGATCTTGCTTTCGTGTCTGTGGATGTCGACGAACTGCCGGTACATCAGAACTCACGATTTTGCCCATTGTTGTTTTTCTTCTGCATATTTGTTACATTGAGCACAGAAATGTAACTACCAGTTCAATTTTAAATGGTTCCCCAGGAACTGGTTACCGAATTCGACATACGCGCAACCCCAACGTTCATATTCATGAGAGACAAGAAGGAGATCGACAAGCTGGTGGGGGGCAACCAGGCAGATCTCGAGAAGAAGTTCGATCCATACTGCCAGCAGGACTGACGGCCAATTCCTCTGTCAGTAGAGCATCAGAGCGAGCATGGCCAAGCAACTGATCTGAAACGGAGGCATCCCATGATTTTGCATTCAGTTGATGAGCCCTCTGTGCCTGGGAATCCTTACATTAGGTTCGAGGAATTGATCATCGGAAGTAGAATTTCTTTTCTAGTATAATGTTGAGCCCAGACGCGCCTGGGCATGTAAAGTTAGCTAGTGTTTTGAAACTCTGCACCACAATGTTGAAGCAATCCCATACAGAACAAAAATTCGTTACACCAGTCACCGGATGCCTCTCTCTTGAACCCTCACATGAGTAGTTGTACAGCTGGAAATCTCCATTGCTGATCATTGCATGCCAAGAACTCTGCAATGAATAATGGTGGACGGCCGATAGTGCAGTTTATTGGTCCTAGCCACGAGGCATGGATGGATGGACGACGCTAGCTGAGCTACTTGCTGAGCGAGAGCTTGGACAGGACGGCGGCGGCCTGGTCGCCACCGAGGAGGAAATACGGGTGGCGCAGCGCGGCGGCGGCGGAGAGCCTGCCCCGGCCGTCGTCGGCCCGCTGCGAGATGAGCTTGGTGGCGAGGTCCCATCCCCTCCCGGAGTCGAGGTCCAGGATCTGCAGGTCGGGCCGCCGCCGCGTGGTCTCCCGCCACACGTTGAGGTCGTAGCCGGCGGACCTGAGCTCGGCGTTGAAGTTCTTGAGCCCCGACTGCGTCCGCAGCGACGGCACGGCCATCTGCATCAGCACGATCCCCGCCGAGTACATGTCGAACAGGTCCGGGTGGTTGAGCTGCAGTCCAAAGAGCAAGCTGGTCGATTACTTGTGCGAGTGGTAAAAGAAGCAGAAATTAACGAAAGAAGAGGAGGAGGAGCACTCACCTGCCATAGGATGGGGGAGAGGATTGCGGCGATGGGCTCGGGCGGCGGCTGCGGCGTCTCCTCGGGGAGGACATAGAGCTCGGGCGGGCAGTAGTCCGGGTCGAGGAGGGCGCGGTCGGGGACGTAGTTCTTGCCGATGCGGAGGTCGGTGGCGGCGCCGAAGTCGATGAGCTTCACCTGCCCGCGCCGGGTGACCACCAGGTTGGAGGGCTTGATGTCGCGGTGTACGATGCCGGTGCTGTGGATGCGCTTCAGCGACGTCACCAGCTGCCGCATCACCTGCTTCACCACTAGCGCCGCGCGCTCCAGCGTGCCCAGCCCACGCAGCGTGCGCCCGAACATGAGCGGCTCCAGGTTCGACGGGAAACCGCGGTCGCTCAGGTAGTTGGCCAGCGTCCGGTCTCCCTGCCACCGCGAGAATTTCTTTTGTTAGTTTGATATTTGTCTTGTTAAGATACTTTTACAACAAAACGGCCTATTATCTCAGTTGGTTAGAGCGTCGTGCTAATAACGCGAAGGTCGCAGGTTCGAGACCTGCATGGGCCAATATAATTTTTTTTCCCGATTTCTGTAATCATTTTCTTTTTGTCAGGCCGTGTAAACTGTTTATGCATCTTCATGTACTGATCAGCCTAGTCATGGATACTCGGATAATGAGTGCAACACAAATTGAGCATTGTGTAAGCACATTGTGTTTTGGTTGAAACCAAACCAGAGAAGAATTACCTCAAACTTCCAGACGAGCCATTTGCCGCCCTTGACGAACTCCGACTTGGTCTTGTCGGCAACAAAGCTCCCGAGGAACTGCGCGCACGACTCCGGCGCCGCCCTCGCCATGCGGTAGTTGAACCACTCCTCGTAGTCGCCGCACTCCTTGGCCCCTTTCGTCCCCACCTTGATCTGCACCAATCAATCCATCCAACACGCATCATCATCATCGTCATCATCATCATCATCAGCTCGTCGTCGATCGCCATTAATTAATTTCAACCGGGTGATCTGATCTGATCGCACAGTGCAATGTTGCTAATTAGCCAGTACAGTAGTACCTTCTTGAGTATGACCTTCTCCTTGTACCTGTCGTCGTTCTGGAGGCTGGTCCGCGCCCTGCCGGCGCGCTCCTCGACAACGGCGCCGTCCCGCGGCACGACGGCGCCGGCGTACACCACCCCGAAGGATCCCTCCCCGATGCGCTCGCCGACGACGAAGTCGCTCATCTTGAGGCTCCGCCGGCCCAGCGCGCTGTCCAGCGCCCTCTGCAGCGGCGCCAGCAGGTACGCGTCCACGGCGCCGGCCAGCACTCCGGGCCGCGCCGTCAGGTACAGCCACGTCGCCGCGAGGAGCCCGGCCAGTGCCCACCGCTGCTTGTCCGAGAGCCCCGACGTGAGCGCGTCGAGCCGGGACAGCGCGCCGCCCGCCGCGCGCACCGCCGGGTTCGACGCGTCCAGTTGCAGCGCGCTCAGGAGTCCGTCTGGGATCGCGGCGGACGCGCCGCCGGCGCTGGCCGCGTCGCTGCCGCTGGCGACGACTGCCGAGCTGGACGCGGCCGCTTCGGCTGCGGCGGCGGCATTGACCGTGTCTCCGACCGCCGGGAGGCCCGGGACGGATGGGTCCAGTGGCAGCGGGGACACGAGGTCGTCGGGAATCGTGGCCGCGCCGCCGTCGGCGGGCACCGGGCCGGACGGGTCCGTTTGCAGCGCGCTCTTGAGCTCGTCCATAATGGCTCCCCAGCCACCGTCGTCCGCCGCGCCGCACCTGATGATCAGCCTCTGGGTATGGGGCTTGGCACCGTGCGGGTGGACCGCGGGGTACTTCTTGGCGAGGGTGGCGCGGGGCAGGAGGGAGGCGGCCATGGCGAGGAGGAAGTGGCTCTCATCCCATGGGAGGCGGAGCCAAGCCGAGCTGGCGGGAGACGGGCGTGGAGGGAGTAGGGAGCTGAGGTTGCGAGACGTGCTACGTGGCAGGCAGAGGTTTGTAACGTTTGTTATCCACATCACCACATGGGATGGGAGATGGGCCGATGATATTTCCTGGATGTTCGTTCGTTGTGCGAATTCCAAATGTTCTTGGGCTGAAGAATTGCAAGTATTCCAGGGCTGAAGAATTGCAAGCCGAAACCAGTTAAATTCTCTCTATAAAAAACGCTAGTGAAATGCTCTCAACAATGCAATAAAATAAGAGCCTCTGGTGGGAGCAAATTATAATATATTTTTTTAAAATTTTATTGTTCTCTTACATCGACTTTGAAAGACAAATATAATACACTCTAATTCAGTGTTGACACTTTCCACCGTAAAGTCTTTTATATTGTTAGAGTTATCACCGGCTCCATTTTGAGGTCTTTCACCTGACAAAGCTAATGTTTGGATCCATTAATTCAAAAAAGAATAAAGTTTAGCCAGCTAGAGTTTAGTCCTCTCTTGTTTAGATCGAGAGACCAGAGTTAAAGTCAACAACGATTAAGTGGGGCGCGTTTGAGAGGGTGTTTTAGACTTTGGTCACCTTTTGCTTTGGTTTTAGTCAAGTTTAGAGTTTAGGAGGGCTGCGGTGACTATAATAAGCTAACTATTAGCTTATGAGTTGGCTAAAGTTCAGACCTCTTTTTGCTGACTAAAGTCTGGTCGGTGAATCCAAACAGAGACTATCTAGCCACACATTCTTCTCTCATTTTTTCTTCGGTCCTCCTCGCATTTGCGGTCTGTTCGTCACATCTAGCTTCTCCTAGTGCAACGCAATCGGGATAGACTTGTTCTCTGCTTATTTCAACTGCTTTTCACACCTTTAAATTAATCTCTTTCTAGGATCAAACGATAGATTAGAGCCTTTGCTTCACGATTCCGTTGTGAGATCATAGCTATATATATTTACAGAAATAATCGATAATGCAATCTGTTCATTTACGTACGTACGGACTCTTGAATTGTCTTTATTCAATAATGCAGTGAAGATGTGTGCACCATTCACATCGAAATCGGTTCAGAACCAACTTTCCCGAAGCTACAATCCAGCATCCACTTTCGCGAAAGCAAAAGGTCGCATAGACGAATACTCGCCTCTTTTTTTCTTTTTTTTTTTGGCACGATTTGACATGATTTTACCTCACAACTACTGTAGTGCCGGGCCACACCGCCCACCGATCGAGTCTCGCTCACACTGCAAACAAAAAGAGGCACCCGTCCGGTGCAGCAGCATGATGATGGATTTGCTCGACTCATGCGTGTGCACGAGAATTACAAGACTGTCCTCCGCCGCCTGGCACGTTGGATGGAATGCATGTTGCGCGCGTCCCGGCCTTGTGCATGTGAGCACGCCGAACTCGCTAACGAAGGCCGCCGGCACGGACCCACATCCGCCACGGCGCGAACGTGTTCGCCGCAGGAGTGGTCACGGCCGGATTCATCAACCCGCAGAGATCAGTGGCGCAGATCGGATCCAGTAAGCCAGAGGCGCAAGCAGGAACCACACTTCACACCGGCCGTGCTTTTACGACCGATGTACGCGTGCTCCGAACGCCATGCCATTCTCGGCATTGTAATGGCGAGATTTTCAGACTGCGCGTGTACGTAGATCGAGAATCTGAAGGTTATGTATGTGTGCAGCGCAGGGCTAGCTTAGCTAGCTAGGCACCACGAGCGGCGGCTTCCGCGAAGCTGCGAGGAGATGGGTAAAGAGAGGGAGGTGTTGGTAAATGTAAACACATCGCCATCGCATTGCTCGAACAAGGCCATGGGCCACGACGCCGAGCAGTGCCTTCGCCACACCCGTTTTGAGCTCACGTCACTCGCGCGTCGGGGCCCACCACGCGTCCCGTTTCCCGGCCAAAGATGCTCGATGATGAGCGAACGCGCTCGCCCGTGAACGCGTCCAGACCAAAGGCGCTAGATTGATCGTCTAGTCACTACAGTGTACTAGTAGGAGCTGCTGCTTCCACTTCTCTGCCCCTCCTCCTCCCTCTCGAAAACCCCAATCCAACATTGCCCCAGCCGGCGGCAAAGCAGCAGGGAAGCGCATTCGCTCGCGTCAGGCGACCATGGCTCTCCGGACGACGTTCCCGGCCCTCCTCCTCGCCGCGGCCCTCGTCGTGGGGGCCTGCTTGTCCGCGACCGGCGGCTGCGAGGCCGGGCCCGCGGACGACGACGCCGGCGCCGGCTTCTTCCTCGGCGGCTCGTCGCTGATCGTCTGCGCCGCGGCCCCGCACGCGGCGGACGACGACGACGGCGCCGCGTTCCGCGCGGGCCTCGGCCCGCTGCTCGCCGCGCTCCCGCCCGCCGCGGCCGCCACGGGCTTCGCCTCGCTGCGGTCCGACCGCGCCCGCGCGTTCGGCCTCTGCTTCGGGGAGCCGGCCGGCTGCCTCGGGTGCCTCGCCGACGCCGTCGCGGGCGTCGTCGAGGGATGCGGCGACGACACCCGCCGCGCCGGCGTCTGGCGCGACGGCTGCCTCCTGGCGTACGCCGACGACGGCGGCAGCGAGCTGGGCGGCGGCTTCCAATTCCTCGCCGGCGACGCGCGTCCGTATTTCGACAGACTCGAGCAGGGGCTGGCCGACCTCGCCAGGGCCCAGGCCGAGCCCAAGGGACAATCGCTCTGTGAGTAATTCCTCTCTTTCTTTACAACATTTCTTTGAGTGATCTCTAGTCGATTTGGTTGGCATTCCTGAAAATTTCCATGCTTCCTCTGTCCACGAAGATGGGAAAAGCAGAGAGAATAGAACAAGAACAGTTACCACTTGATTGCGCACGCCTTAATTTTTAGTACATCTACCAATCTATGCATGCCATACCAGCAGAGCTGCAATTTCACATTTGTATCGAAGTCATAGAGCAGTGTTGCATTAGAATGTTGGGGAAAAAAGCTCTGAAATTTTGACTGAAATGCAGAGCTTCAGGCGTTAGTTGGTACTAGTCTGGCTGATTGTTCTCTACTCCATATACCAATCCATGTAGCATAATATCTGTAACCTGTTAGTAATGTGCGTGCGTATCAATGATCGCAGGGGGGAAGGCACTGTCCGTTCTCTTCTACGCCCTGGCAGCCGTCGGAGCCATCTCCATCGTGCTACTCCTGTCAGGGGCCGTGGTTGGCATCATGCTTGCAGAGTCTTTCGCCCGCCACGCAGCAGCAGGTACGCCCGGCCTGTCCATGAGTGATCCGATCTTATCGCCAGTCAGATCCTTATCGCTGATCGACCTAGTCTGATTCAGTTCTGTGCTTCCGATTCACCGAAATTTTGGACGCAGGCCACGCTGCTGCCGGTGCCGGACAGGGCGGCGAAGGGATCACCGCATTTGTGGCCGCGACCAACGGCCGATCGCCGGTCTGGTCGGTGGCGGCGCAGATGAGGGTCTACTAGTGCAAGAGCCCAGCAGCTGGTTCTAGCTGATCCAGGGAACCGTGCTGTGACCTCATCTCTCGTGTACGTACTGACAGCTTCTGTGGGCTGTAGCTATCTCTGACGAACAGTTTAGTTCAGTAATCCAGTTCAGTACTAGTATAGTTAGTTCTTGTTGAAGCGGCTGAGACTATGATTGTGAAATGTTCAGCACGTTGCTCTAGTTAATCTAGGAGTATCACGAAACATTCAAGCCCCTGGTTTAGTTAATCCTTGTAAGGTGGAATGTTTCCTGTTAATCTTAGTGTAAAAAGTTAGCCCCGTCCAAGGTGATAGCACTAGATTACTCTGTGAGAAAGATGCTACCCGATTGCTCGTCCGTGTTGGTCAGCCTCATTGGCTACCGTTGCATGCGTGATCTTCTTTGTACAGTTGCCTAGCTTCTACTTCTCTACACAAACAACCCAACTCACAAGCACCTAACGGTGCGATAAGTATGATTTAAAGGGCCACTGGACGTGTTTTTTTTTTCCTCCTGTTAGGAGGACCTCATGCCAGCATACCACTGTGTGTGTTCGAGAACCATGGACATTTCCGCTAAACATGAATGTGAATTTAGCAATAGATCAAATTGTCGGAGCTCCGGCGGAGTGAAGATTCAAGGGGTTGCGGAGGCGCCATATCCAGCTGGGCAGTCCCTCTGTGAGGCTCACGAGTTGGAGCAGAGAGGGAGCAGGCCCGACGTTGCCAATCCCTGCCTAAAAGTGAAGAAGCGTGCCCGGCTCCGCCATGTCGACCCGGTCGTCGTGGTTCGGGAGGCGGATTCGAGGTTCATGGCTGCTCTACGGCAGGGCATGCCGTCCTACGAGGAAGTGCTACTGCGGCCGGCAAAGCTGCCTCGGCCACCAGGGAGGATGCCGTCGGCCACTGGCCACTGAAGATGGTGAGGTACGCCAACAAGATTCCTCTTGTCATGAGCCAAAGAACAGCGTTGAAGGCTGGCAATTTGTGAAGGCAAAACGCAAGCGGCCTCGCACAACACCTCATCCAGATGCCTCACCCCGGCTGCAAGATGTGAGGCGTTCGCTCTTTTTTTGGAAGATGAAAGGGTTATGCTTTAATTGCCTTGCTCGAGATCACAAAGTCGTGTCCTGTCGTGACCCAGCAAGATGTTGGCGTTGTCGCCAATTTGGTCACATCTCCACAGAGTGCCCATTTCGTCGCCTTGAACAAAAATGGCGGCGACAGGAAGGTCACTGCCCCGGGGGCGATCCGTCCCACAACACAAGAGATGTCGGTGTTATTGTTGAT
Organism: Eragrostis nindensis; assembly: GCA_012490785.1. Taxonomy (NCBI): domain Eukaryota; kingdom Viridiplantae; phylum Streptophyta; class Magnoliopsida; order Poales; family Poaceae; genus Eragrostis; species Eragrostis nindensis. Next base: position 41,345 of record JAAXCT010001920.1, read on the forward strand.
AATAGCTTGATCTTCCTCCAGCGTGATCCGCCGCCGGCAGCCTACCAGAAGTTGCTGGACCCAATGGTACTGGAGGCCTGCCTTATGAACAAGATACATGAAGTTGGCGATGTTTCCACCAAACAAGTGCAGATTGTCATGCCCTCGCCTGTTGTCAACCTTTGCACTGAAGATCAGATGAGGCAGAGCCAGCTTAGTGAGACTCCATTGATGATCAGAAGTGAGGCGAACAAACAGATTGGGCACGAACTGATCAAAGCCCTAAGCATCCTCAAGCAGAATATGCTTCCCCATCAATCGCCCCCCATTTTGCCAAACATCTCAGTCGAGAAGAAAGCTTCTTTTGTGAGCCTGAAGGGCAACCAGTGTTGTGGTCACAAATCAGTGATTAATAACAGCAAGCCTCGTAAGCCAGCCTTCAAGGTGGCTCGGGATATGTTGACGAAGAAATGGGTTTTTATCAAGGAGGACAAGCAGCTGGGTCCTGGCCCTTACGACGATTCCTTGACACCTACAAGAAGCTCTCGAGGGCGAGCAATGTTGGAGCTTACAGATTGGCTATGCTCATGCAAGGAATCAGGAAGCTAACACAAGCACCCGAGTTGAGGAAGAAGAAAAAGAAGGCAATCAGCCGCATGCATGTTTTTGCAATATCAACAGTGTGAAGTGGTCTCTCTAAGAGCAGTTGATAGTTGTCAAACACTTACTCCCGAGGTATCCAGTGAGTACTCCTGAAGGTTTCGAGTTAGACATTCTAGTTCATGTGTCAGGCAGGATATCCTAATTGCACGTGACCTCCTTTAGTTGTTAAAGCGTCAAGCAATTCAGAATTCATCGGCTATCATCAACTCAAGCTCTGTCTTCTGGTTATTTTCTTTTGTTTTCTTCTTTCTCGAGCTGGGTGATGACCTTAGCTCGGGCCTGACTCTAATGCTGGTTTAGTCTATGTACTCTTAGGATGTACCCTCTATTTCTTCTATCTTAATGAATAGCAGCACTCCTGCCTTACTTTCAAAAAAAAACTTGTTTTATGTCCGTTCCGGTTTTTGTGCTTCATTCTATGCTGGAGATGGAGTCTACTACTTCGTAGTGCAAACTTTTGTAGTAAATGTTTTTTTAGATAACGGGAAATCTATTCATCAAGCAAATGAAAGTGTCCTGACCTCTGCATCTTTCGATGTATTTAGCCGTTCATTATTACAAAGTTTCACAATGGGAAGACTCCGTCTCCACCATAGCGACACACCCAAATCACCAAGCAACATGTGAAAGATGAATAAGTAGTTCATTTCAATAACACAACCTATTATTAAACTTCCACCCATGCTTGGCGAACAATTCCGTTGTCACCACCTCCAAAAGCCGGCAAGCTTGTAACATAGAGTTTCTTGCCTCCTCCTTTTGGAACAGCGACCACGATCTCATCCAGTATGTTGCTCTCTAGATAACCTGCATAGGAGTCAAAATTGCCTTTTTATCAAAAACAACATCGTTACGGCTTAATCATATTGCCCAACATATGGCGCCTATACCGACAAGCACCTGATTCCTTTCTCTAGTCTTAAAATGACCTATCCAATTATCAAACATATGAGCGATACTAGTAGGCTTTTTAAGACCAAAAGAAAGCTCAATTAACCTCCATATTAATCTAGCAAAACTGCAGTCAAAGAAAGGTGTTGTATAGTCTCTAGATTGCTACAAAAACAACACATATGATTTCCATGCCAGTTTCTTTTAGCTAGATTATCCTTTGTAAGTATAACTTCCTTATGCAGGAACCATAAAAACACTTTTATTTTTAAAGGTACCTTTACTTTCCACAAAAATCTATTATTTGGCATCCCACTAGAGTTTAAAATAGCCACATACATAGACTGAACCGTAAATTTTCCATCCTGTAGTAACGACCACTTGAAAACATCAGGTTCATCATTTAGATGTACTTGTACTATTTTACTCACAAGGTTCTGCCAAGTTTCAAGCCTCTGTCCTAATATTGTTCTTCTAAAAGAAATATTTAAAGGACTAGAACTTAAAACATTAGATACAGTATCATGCTTCTTTCTAACAATAGCAAACAGAGAAGGATATTGCTCCCTTAAAGTACTACTATTACCCAACCATTTATCTCCCAGAATCTAATTTGAGAACCATCTTTTACAGTAAAAGAAACCATACTGTAGAAATTGGCCTTTAACACTCATTAGACCTGTCCAAAAATGTGAATCGCCAGGTTTTGCTTGTACTTGGGTTCGTTTTGTTATTCAAGTACTTGTTTCTTAACATCTGTTGCCATAAGCTATCTTCATTTAGAAGCTTAAATAGCCACTTGCTAAGTAAACATTTGTTCTGTACTTCAAGATCTAAAATCCCTAATCCTCCTTGTTCCTTTGGACGACAAATAATATCCCATCTTGCAAGTCTATACTTTTTCTTATGTTGGTCACTTTGCCAGAAGAATATTGATCTAAAATAATCAATCCTCTTCAATACTCCCATAGGAATCTCAAAGAACGAACACATAAAAAGTGCAACACTGCTTAAGACAGAGTTAATTAAGACCAAACGCCCACCATACGATAGATTTTTGCCCTTCCAACTACTTAGTTTCTTCTCAAATTTATCTTCAATGACTTTCCAATCTTTATTGCTCAATTTTCTATGATGCATCGGTAACCCAAGATATCTAAATGGATAATCCCCCATATCGCATCCAAATAGTAGGGCATATTCAAGTTCGTGTTCCTTTGCATCTCCATAACAGAATAACTCACTTTTGTGGAAATTAATCTTCAAGCCAGATAATTGTTCAAAAGCACAAAGAAGCACTTTCATATTCTTGGCTTGCTCCAGATTGTGTTCCATAAAAAGTATAGTGTCATCTGCGTATTGAAGGATCGAGAGACCATCATCCACTAAGTGGGGCACTAGGCCATTGATCTGTCCCTCTTCTTTCGCTCTTTGTCTAAATGGTTACATGCATATTTGAATGTAGAGCCAGGATGTTGTTCATTTGCTTCGTGGTAGAAACTCTCTTTGTCTAAAAAAAGAAGAAGAAGATTTGAGCGTACTAGAAATCTACTATCTATGATTTTTATCCTTGTTGTTAGGACGAGCTAGCAGCACAAAGTGTATTAATCAACCCTCGCAAAAGAAAAAAGTGTATTAATCTACTTGTCCTAATGTCAGGAATAAAAAGCCGGGGTGAGTATCATAGAACCTTGGTCTTGTTAGATCTATTCAACAACTAGGCGTAAGATCCAAGTACAGGTCTATCGATCTTTTCTAGCAACAGCATCAATCGGGTCTAGATCTAGGTGGAAGAGGACGATGTACCTTCGTGAGTAGCTGGAGCCGAGGGAGTTGCCATGGCGACGACGGGCGGTGCCGGAGTCGTCGGAGTGGTGGCGGCGTTGATGACGGGGACGCGCACGTCGGCGAGCGCGCGAGGAAGGCGGAGGTTCCTGCGTCCTTCTGGCCGGTACCTGCACTGGCCGGGGACGGGGAACTTGTATGGCGTCGACGTGGTGGCGGCGGAGGTGAGGCTTCCCGCCACTGGCTGCGCACCCTAGATCGGTCTCGGTGAATCTCAATTCCTAGAACGAATTTCGCTTCACCAAGGTCTTTCACTTCAAAGTGTGAGGACAAGAATCTTATCGTCTCCAGTAGAAGACTGACATCACTACTCGCAAGCAGAATGTCATCCACATACAGGATAAGGAAGATATACTTCCCATTCTTAAACTTTACATAAACACAATCGTCCTCCACATTTGATTCAAACCCGAAACGTTTTATCGTACTGTCAAACTTCAAGAACCACTGTCTTGACGCTTGCCTTAACCCATAAATCGCTTTCTTTAGGCGGCATCCCATCTTTTCTTTTCCCTCCACAACAAAGCCTTTCGGCTGTGCCATGTAAACATCTTCATCTAATTCTCCATTTAGGAACGCCGTCTTAACATCCATCTGGTGTAACTCTAAATCATAATGAGCTACCAGAGCCATTATAATTCTGAAGGAATCTTTACATGAGACTGGAGAGAAGGTCTCATGGTAATCAATCCCTTCTCTTTGCGTGAAGCCTTTTGCCACAAGTCGCGCTTTAAATTTGTCTATGTTCCCTTAGGAGTCATATTTAGACTTGTAGACCCATTTACAGCCTACTGTCTTGGCTCCTTTAGGAATTGTCTCTAAGTCCCAAACTCCGTTGGTACTCATCGATTTCATTTCATCTTCCATGGCTGCAAGCCATTTGGATGAATGTTCGCTTCTCATGGCTTCTTCAAATGAGGTAGGGTCATCCTCCATTCGAAACTCTTCTGTATTATACACTATATAATCATCGGGAATAGCTGCCCTTCTTTCTCTTTGAGACCTTCTTGGGGCCTCTACATTTGGAACATTTTCTATTGGAGGTGGTGGTTGCTCCCCTTGATCTGTGGCAGCAGGTTCTATAGGATCCTGAGGGACAGGTTCCACATTTTCATTCATTGTTGCCACAGGAGGAACCACCACAGGGGTTGGCATCGCAGTCTCTCGCACCGCCGGTGCAGCCGCAACGGGCAGTGAGAAGAAAGGCTCTTGAATCACAGAATTGGGTGCACACACCCGCTTCTACTCAAGATCAATCTCTCGAACTGCCACGCTCCCCCGAATCATTTCTTCCTCAAGGAAAGCAGCGTGTCTGGTTTCCACAAACTTTGTATGTCTATCTGGACAGTAGAAACGATATCCCTTTGATTTTTCTGTATAGCCAATAAAATGGCATGACACTGTTTTGGAATCAAGCTTTCCAATTGTCGGGTTGAATATCTTTGCCTCAGCAGGACTCCCCCACACCTTCAGGTGATTCAATGAGGGTGTTCTTCCTGTCCACAACTCATACGGTGTTTTCGGCACCGCCTTAGAGGGTACTCTGTTGAGAATATAGACAACGGTTTTTAAGGCCTCCATCCATAAACTAACTGGCAAGAAGGAGAAACTAATCATACTCCGTACCATATCCATTAAGGTGCGATTGCGCCTTTCTGCTACTCCATTCTGCTGAGGATCGCCCGGCATTGAATATTGGGCCACTATGCCTTGTTCCTGAAGAAACCTAGCAAAAGGTCCTGGAACTTGGCCATATGGGGTATGTCGACCATAGTATTCCCTTCCACGGTCGGATCTGACTACTTTTATCTTTAAATTGTGCTGATTTTCGACCTCAGCCTTGAATATCTTAAACTTTTCTAATGCTTCTGATTTCTCTTTAATAGGATAAATGTATCCATAGCGGGAATAATCATCTGTAAATGTAATGAACGAGTCATATCCATCTATACTTGTAACTGAGAATGGACCACAGATGTCTGTGTGAATTATATCTAAAACACCTGTGCTATGCTCAGCATCTTTCTTTATTGTCTTTACATATTTTCCTTTTATGCAGTCGATGCATTTTTCAAAATCTGTGAATTCTAAGGGAGGAAGTATATCATTCTTTATTAATCTTTCTATTCTCCCCCTCGAAATATGGCCCAAACGACAATGCCATAATTTCGACGACACATCATGAGTTCTTTTTCTTTTTCTATTATTATCTGTAGGCGAAGATACAATTGCATTCACATCACATACGGAATTCACACTTTCACGTAGCGATAACAAATAAAGATCATTTCTCTTAAAAGCAACTGTAGCTACTGTATCACTGTAATTTATTACACATCTGCCATTACCAAAATGACAGTCAAATCCATCGTCATCTAGACGAGACACACTTATTAAGTTTCTATGAAGACTCGGTACATAAAAAACATCTCTAAGCAAAAGCTCAAAACTGGTGTCAAGCACTAAGAGAAGATCTCCCGCAGCTTCAACATCAGCCTCCACTCCATTGGCAACTTTAATTTGCCTTTCGCTTCTTTGAGTGGTTCTCGTCGAACGGAATCCCTGTAAAGAGTTTGCAACATGAATAGTCGCTCCTGAGTCAATCCACCAAGTAGATTTCAAATATTCTATATATAGAGATTCATTTACAAATGAAATAATGTTCTCACCATTCTTTTGCATGATCACCTTTAAGTACTTTGGACAGTCTTTCTTGTAGTGCCCATGGCCCTTGCAGTGGAGACACTGGTTGAAGTCCACCACACACTGTCCTTCTGATGGTCTGTGCTGCTGGAACTGTTGAGGAGCTTTTCCCTTGGAGGAGGATGCATTTCCCTTAGGATTTGCATTCTTTTTCTTGTCCTTAACATAGTTAATGGACTGGGGGGGGGGGGGGGTAGTCTTTCCTCCTCTTGTACACACATAGCAATGGTCTTTTCTACATCCCAAGTCTCTGGGGACATGTTGTAGTTAACAACAAAAGTATCAAAAGGCTTTGGCAACGAAGCAAAAATCAGATGAACAATGTGATCCTCCTGAAAGGCAAGGTTCATTGGTTTGAGCTTGTTGTTGATGCTGACCAAGCGATGGATGTGTTCTCTAACCCCACCACCTGTGTACCTCTCTGAAACCAGTTGTTTTATCAACTGGGTACCATATGTCTTTGAAGAGACAGTATACTGACTCTTTATCTTTTCAAAGTACTCAACAACAGTGGGACAATCTGCGATGGACCCCAATATGGGAGCCTCTATAGTGTTCTTTACCACTGCCAACGCTTTCTTGTTGGCAGGGACCCATCTAGCATGATCGAGATCATACTTCTGTTTGCTCTCCATGTAGGAGCGCTCTCTTTACTGCCAGGCAGCATCTGTTTCATTTGCCTCTCTCTCCGGTGCCTTAGGCTCTAAGGGAACCAGAGCAGTGAGGACCCAATCCATATCACTCAAGGTGAAAAACAAGTCCAGCTTCTTAAGCCATTCATTGTAGTTGTCTCCTTTCAAAACTGGGATGTCCTTGATGTTCATCACATTGGACAACCCTCCTGAAAATCATTCAGATCAAGTGAGAACAATTTTAACATAATAACTGTAATAATTGCATGCCTTAAATTCGACTTTGGTCCAAAATTAAAACATACAACACTTTGTGCATTAAAACTATATCATCTTTGGGCAGAAATAGAAATAATGCATAAACATATTCTCTATGATATCATAATATTGCTATTATCAACTTTGGTCAGAAAATAACAACATCATAATCAAATCTGGAAAAATAGTCTATGAATTGAAATTAAATTCTCCCTTTGGTTCGAATTCAAAAACAATTCAAATAAGCAATAATCTATTTATCTTTGCAGCGGAAACATGTAAATCTGTACTCTTTACTTTTCAGAAGCATTCTGGTATCTTTCAGACTCGCACAAAAATTAAACAAATAATTTCGGAGTCAAATTCTATCAAATTCATGCGAATTCTGTTCAAATATGCTTCTGGAAATAAATAAACCGAAGGAAATATCTTTTTCTGTTCAAATTTGTGGTCCAGCCCAACATGCGAAAACGCGCGGCCCATACCGCGCGCGCCTGCGCGAAACTGCGCTCTGGTGGGCCGGCCTAGCCCAGCGAGAGGTTTTCCACCCCCGCCTCAATCTGAGTCGTCCATCGCGATGGACGGCTGTTATCCACCCGGCTCGGCATAAAACTGCGAAAAAAACCGGACGCCCCTGAAACCCTAGTTCATTTCTTTCTCCTCCCCTCACTCCACCACACGACAGCGGCGGCGGCGTTTAGCCGGAGGGAAAGAAGACGGCGCCGTGGTCGAGCCCCTCGCCGGCGCGCGCGTCCACCCGTCGGTGAGCGCGCCGCCGTCAAGTGGCTTGGCTGCGGCGACCTTGAGCCCGCGCGCACAAATGCAGCGACGAGGTTCTCCATCCTTTCTGTTGCCAATGACGTGCGCACGCTGGCGTCCCGGCGGCGAGCGGCAGAGGCATCTGTCCCGCGCATGGCGGTGAATCTGTGCGACGGGCAAAGGTGAGTTCGCCCGCCGGTTCTTATCTTTAGGGTTAGGGTTAGGGATTCAAAATCGATTTCTATCTCCTTCTATCAATCTATCCCGACTAGATCTACGCACTAGCCTGGCTCATGATACCATTGTTAGATCTATTCAACAACTAGGCGTAAGATCCAAGTACGGGTCTATCGATCTTTTCTAGCAACAGCATCAATCGGGTCTAGATCTAGGTGGAAGAGGACGATGTACCTTCGTGAGTAGCTGGAGCCGAGGGAGTTGCCATGGCGACGACGGGCGGTGCCGCAGTCGTCGGAGTGGTGGCGGCGTTGATGACGGGGACGCGCACGTCGGCGAGCGCGCGAGGAAGGCGGAGGTTCCTGCGTCCTTCTGGCCGGTACCTGCACTGGCCGGGGACGGGGAACTTGTATGGCGTCAACGTGGTGGCGGCGGAGGTGAGGCTTCCCGCCGCTGGCTGCGCACCCTAGATCGGTAGGGTTTGTAGGTGGGGTTGTGGCGGCGCGACGAACCTCGTCTCTCGTGCCCCGGCCCCCACCTCTCTATTTATATGCGCAGTGCGACGGGGGCCCACCAGCCATGTAACGGCCGGACGCCCCCGATCAGGGCGCTGGATCAAACCGACTCGATCTTTGGATCGGGATCGGTTCAGAGGAGATCAAACTAACAGGTCTCTCTTCTACTGCATGAATGTCAAAGGAAATCTAAAAAATATATAGAGTGGGAGAACTTCTCTTCTTCTTTTTTTTTTTTTTTGAGACCAAGTGGGAGAACTTCTCCGAGGATAGAGTTTACTTCGCTATTTGAACTTTTCTCTTGCAACTTGCAAGGGTCAAACTGTACATATGTCTCACTGCTTCAAAGGATAATAAAGCTGTGCTCCAACTTCCTAACTGAGTAGTGATGGTCTCTTCCGCTCACGCCCCCGTACTAAAATACTTCTTCCGGTGCCTGTACCTTTGCTGGCTCAGTAACGTAGGGACTCTTTCTCCGTGTTGTTCCTATACCATTATACCAAGATCTTGCATTGCCTTCAAGTTTCAGAAACCCAAAAACAGGTCTCTCATTGCAGAGCAGCATCTTGCCCAAGGCATTTGCAATTTCGCATCTTTGTTGCCCAGTGGACAATGAGACGAGAACGATTTGCATGGTTTCTGAAGGTTTGGCACCCAGGTGCGCTTGTCCGTTAGTTTCTTCCCGTCCTCTGATTTGTGCGTTGGCATTTGATCATGTCAGTCTTGCAGTTTTCTTGTAGGTTTGCAATAAGCTAGTAGTCTTTTCATCCCTTGTTTTGGATGCACGTTCCTCTATCCTGAATTTCACAACAACACTGAACTTTGTCCAAACTCAGTTTTTCATACTCTGTCTGAACTTATTGAAAGCTATCAGCGAGTGATTAGTTCTTTTTTTTTAACTGGGCGCCTGATTAGTTCTTGACAGTTCTTTGTTTCCTCACAAGGTTGATCACACCCCTTGTTTGAAACTGACCATACTCCATCAACCGAAGCGGTCAACTTCATAATTGGTTGACTTGTCAAAAGCCCTCAGCTGTAAGGTGCAGTTGTCCTCCCATGAACGTCTCGCTGATTGATCGGAACTATTCATCCTGAAAATCAAGGCCAGTTCACAGTTTGATTAATCAAGTAGCAATTTGTTGAGAAATGCTTGAAAAGTCCTTTGATGCGTCCTTCCTGAAACCCATTGGAGACTGAATCCAACCTTCCATGCCGTGTTCCATCTGACCAAACTCTGAACCTTTACTTAGGAAGGAATAACCGCGACGACGCTATGCAGCCAGGGGAGATGAAGAAGCGGTTCGGCCGGTGCCCGTACTGCCGCGCCATGGTGTACAAGAACCCCGACGCCGCAATCTTCCGCTGCAGCAAATGCCAGACTCCAATCAGAGGTGCTTTGTTAACCCAGCCATTATCTCCATTTCATGTCCGTGCTGCGTGCTCTGTTCCCGTTTCTGAATCTGCACTGCAGGCAAGAATTCAAAGCCGACTGAACAAGCCGATCGCTCGCTGAGCAGGACCGATGACGGCGATCAGCCTCCATTGTTCAACAGCTTCAACTATTGTTCATACTTCAACGCGAACAGCCAAGGGGTCGTCGCACCTGCACCATCCTGCCCATCGTCATCACCATACGCATACGGAGGATTTAGTTCAGCTCGGCGCGATCATCCTCTCGGCCATGGCGCCCATCGCAGCGCTCGATTTTACGGCGGCCTTGTTGACCCCAACGGGCACGACGAGCTCCGGCCGCTGTCTCGACGGACGAGGCAGCCATGGAGCTCCGACTCCAGCCTCCTGCGTCACGGCGTGTTCACGACAACCGAGCAGCATCTTGCGCGGCGGGCGCTGCATTTCGTGGACAGCGGCGTCGGACCCTCGTGGCCGTCCAGCGGCGGCGGCGGCCGCAGGGAGCGGCGGCGGAAGGGCCACTGCCGTCCGGTCCTGGGCGGCGCGCCGTTCGTGGTCTGCGGCGGCTGCTTCGAGCTGCTGCAGGCGCCGGCGACGACGACGGCGCCATCGCGGAGGAGGGGCGCCAGGCTGCGGTGCGGTGGCTGCGGCGAAGTCTTCGAGTTGATGGTGCGGGGCGAAGTCCTCGAGTTGATGGTGCCCACTTCTTCTGTTTCCAGCTCGGCACACCGGACGACTCGGCCGTGCGACTCTGGCGCCGGTGCGCCCAAGCTGCCGCTGCACGTCGCGTTGGGTTACAGCTCGCCAGAACCGCTTCTGCAGAGCCGGCGCCACTGATCTGGGCGTGTCCCATTTTCTTCAACCCCCACGGAGTTTCTTCGAGTTTATAACAGTATAAGTGCAAACCTCCAAACTCAAGTTTAGATACCATTACCATTCATGTTCAGGAATAAAATAGGTACGATTTATGTTTTTTGTTTCGATTACACAGTACAGCTCATACACTCACAACGCACGTACACTCACCCTTATGAACGCACATACGCAAACTCTACCCTTATGACACGCACAGTACAGTCTATGTTCATAATTAGGATTCTTGAAATTTGCCCTCATATTGCATTCTAGTTCAACGATTAGCAACATAGTACAAATTAAATTGACCCTGTTTAGATTTTTTTGAACTACTTTTCTGAAACTATTATCTTTTTTTTTTTGACCGAGACCTTGTCTGGTGATACAGTGTCGAGTTCGTTCTTTTTCTTCTGTCGCCACCACCTTCACAGGTTGGACGAGCCTGAATGGACCCTCTAGCCGCCCAACGGGTCGAGCTATTTAGGCCGGAAAGATAGAGCAGCCCACATTTTCTTCCATCCGGTACATTATTGTGCCCTAGCCAGCCCAGCTCTATATAAGAAGCCGATGTCTCCTCTCACCTGCGCCCCCCGAGCAGCCGAGCCTCCCGTAACACGCCGCCGCCGCCGCCGCCGCCGCCGCCGCCATATCTCGCAGGATAGGGGCTGGTGGCGTTGTACTGCCCCGCATTTTCCTCATCAACCAGCCTTCTACTCTTCGAGGCCTTGTTTCTGCACTAAGTCGCTGATCTGCGGTTCTCCATCCTTATGATCGTTCCCGTCTGCCTTCTCTGCTCTTTATTCGCATCTGGCTCTTTTCCGTTTATTTGTTTCCCTGTTCGTAAATCCTTCCATGGATTTGGAAAGCAGGCGTAGCTTTGTGGTGCTTAATATCACACGGCAAACGCCGCAGCTCTCTAGCACTTTCCTACAGAGAAAAATCGCAGGATTTAATGCTGGCTGGCCGGTGCTAATGGCCATCCAGTTTGGCTTTTCTGTGACATTCGTGTTGTTCATGAACCATCCTGAACTCACCGATCCTCTTAAGACGAATCAGTCTCCAAAAGCATGGAAATCACTGTAAAAACTGCTAAATTCACACAAACGAAGCTACTACTATTTCAATACGGGCTGCGTCGCCGAAGCAGGCCGCAAAGGTGTTAATACAGCCAGGCCCGGCCTAATTGAAAATCCTTCCGTTTATGGGCCTCAAACTCGCCCATTGCCGTCGAATCACTTGGGCCAGATTTGAGAGTGAAGGCCCAGAAAGGGATACCATTATTTGGGCCTCGTTTATGTATGGCCCTTCTGAACAGGCCGAGTGAACTGTTGGTCTGGGCCTATCTAAACAGGCCGAGGGAACTGTTGGCCTAATAATCTAATGGCCGTCTCTCAAAAAAAATAATCTAATGGCCAGGCCAGAAGTTATTGGGCTGAGTTCGGTTCGATTTCCCAAAGAGCTCGCAGTTGATACCGAAGCACCACGAGCGGATTAGGGTTCCTCCAACCACGAGCGGATTAGGAAGATACTGAACACACTAACATAAAATGAGAAAAACAGACACCACGATCACATCATTAGTCGTCCCATCGCTCCTCACAACATTTTTTTTTGCTAGATTTGATATTTGGTTAGTTTGTGTAATATGGCCGGCGTAATCTCTCCTTTTGTATCTACTGAGCGATGCGCATCCTATTACGTAATGCAGCTGCATGTCGCTGACGCTATACTGCTTAAGCAAACAATACGATGCGTCGTGACAAATAGTCTAGGCCAGTTGATATCGATCAATCGCATGTGTACACACCAACCAGCTAGGTTTCACACCACCTGCAAGCTATTATATTCAAACTCATAACGCAGAATTGAATTTTTAAGTAGTCTGCGCTGGGAATTGTTTTAATTTGATATCTGTGCAGAGATCACGTTAGTTTGGGTCACGATCAGCTAGCTGATCTAATCCTCAACCCTCGTTATTGGCGAGGTCAGCAGGGCCTCTCTGTTTCACTACCCCGCCCCAGGGGATAGTTGACCTTGCAAGTAGCATTTTTTTTTGGCGATGATTATTGGCTTATTGCTAGCAATTCAGTGGTCTGCAGCGTGCTCGAACACCTCCAATCTCAACACTGGCTAACCTCCTCTTTAATTTAACCACTATCAGCTAGCCCCTTTGCTAACTACAAGACTCGTCGATCGCACGCGTGATCCCCCTAAACTAAACACGCCAGCCATGCTAACTTAAACATCACAGTCTTTCTTCGGAAAAAAGAAATGGCAACGCGGCATATGAACAGTGAATACGACACATGCTTAAGATGTGGATGTTAGAAATCCTAATTTGTCGCCTACGCTGCTCGATTCCATCTCCTTTGTTGTTTAATACTCCTAACCTAACCTCTATACTACTAACCTAACCTCCAACTTAAACTAAGCAAAACAGTGAACACAATCCGATTAATCAAATAATCACTGCTTCAAAGAAGATTAATCACTGCAGGTAGCTCTATAAATACATGTTGGCTCCTTTTCCCATGACTCCAATCCCACACTGTAAGGCTGAAATCGGCACAAGACAAAAAGAAGGTTGCTCAGACTCAGATCAGACAAGGCATTGTCAGAGAGTCAGAAGGATTGGCAATGGCAAGCAGGTCAGCTTGTGCTGCATCTGAGCTCGTTGCCAAGGGGAGGAGGTCGGCTGCCGTTCTGCAAGCCCTGCTCGGTCAGCAGCCAACGGCGGCCGACGAGATGGCTGAGGGCCTTCGTGATCTCACCGAGCAGATTCTACGCTGCTGCGACCGTGCACTCGTGGCGCTGCACAGCGGCAGGGAGGACGCTGCCGGCGATGCTAGCAGGAAGCGCAAGCCGGAGCACGGCCTGGCTGCTGCTCGTCCTGGGATGAGCTCCAAAAGGATGAGGTAAGTTCAATTCACCATCGATTCCTACATCTTACTGGGTTTATCATTTACATTTATGCTAGGCATTAACGTACGTGTTGATATGCAGGGTGAACGGTGGAGAGAAGGGAAGACGAGTTGAGAAGCAATCGACAATGGACGAGGCTTCGAATGGAGGAAGTACGGCCAGAAGGAGATCTGTGACAGCAAGTACCCCAGGTACATTACAGGGAGCTTATAATTACAAGATTCTTGTAAACCGAACCCCGGCCCTCTGGATGCAACCGTGCCCAAGATCATCCAACCTAATTACTGATCGTTTGATCTCATCGTTCGCAGGCTCTACTTCCGCTGCACATACAAGGATGACCGCGGCTGCACGGCCAAGCGGTAGGTGCAGCGGTCCGAGGCTGACCCCACCGTCTACCTCATCACCTACTTCGGCGAGCACACCTGCGGCCGTGACGACGACGAGCCGCCGGCGCCATTCGTCATCAACTTCGGAACCAGATCAGACGGGCAGCCAAACGTTTCGCCCTGGCCGTCGTCCTCTGAGGACGACGGCCTGCAGGCTGTCAGTGAGACATCATCAGATCTGTGCAATTCGCTGGAGGAGCTGCTAGTGGGCATGGGCGACATGGCTGAACTGATCGAGCAGTCATCGCCCGTGCTGGCGCCGGCGGGCACGAGCTCGCCGGGGTGGGACCCTCTCGACGGTTGCTTGGACTGGGAGCTTGTCGATGACTATAGCTCCTTTGACATTGGCCAATTCATCAACTACGATTACCTTGGTTTGCTTCAATAGAAGGATAGATGCATGCATGGTCATTGACTCATTGTACAAGCACATCGTGGTGCATATATATATACGTATAGCTTGTGTAATGTTCATCAGGGAAACTTATTATACTAGCTTAAGTTTTGTTGGTCACTGCCCAGCCAAGCCATGATAGAGACGGTAGGTGAAGTCTGTTGCTTTGTCACGCATCAGGCTTCCCTAGGCATGTATATTGTATAAGGGTGAGAGATGTAATGTAACGGTGATAGTAATCTGCGTAATTCTATATTGCGCATTATACACTAGTCAACATACTTCAAATCAAGCTGTATATGCACCTAGGTGATCTATTTGTGTTTTGAAAGTAAAGGCTGCAACATCTATATGATGACATCAATGTGTTGATCATGATCGCCTAGGATATCTATTATATCTTAAATTTGTGTTTTGAAAAGCTAAGGCATCTATATTATGACATCAATTTGTTGATCATGATCACCAAGGTGATATATAATATTTAACTAATGGAATGTGACTCATTCATTCTTAGGTGATCTATAATATCAAACTAATGGAATGAGACTCCACATTCATTCTTAGGACTTATTACAAATTAATGGATTTAAAAGAGAAAAAACGAAAAAATATCACTACCATTTATTATGACATATTTTCAAAAAATGAACCTATGCATGTTATTAATTACCCACTTCTTTCATTACGAAAATATTTGCCCGTAATACTTGATAACAGGTTACTATAATGGCCTAGCACCTATGTATTGAAATTCTAAACAGAAATTTGAAAAGTCCATTCATGATGATCCTCACAAAGTCCAACTTAACTAGAGTTGCTTCACTCCTTATCTTTGTGTGTGGTTGAAAGCATATACTATGTAAGAAGAATAGCACATGCTTTCTAGTCTCGTAGAGCAAAGCGGGACGATTGAACTACCTATCACTGTCGGGTCACTAACATGTGGACCACGGGGCCACCTATCAGTGACTAGCAATACGTCATACAATCCCGCTGCTGCCTCCCCAATGGCACCCCAACCCACCCACCCACACCCATCAATTTTTGCACGAGAACGGGGATGAGGTGTTGGAGGAAGATGAGTCGAAGAATGAGCACGAAGCTCACCCCTGGTTTGTGGTCTATATCCACTTCTTCCATTGTTAGTGGATCAAGAGTCCCATGTATATGTTCTGTCGGACAAGTGCCTTGCCCTCCACAATGTAGTGGCACCTACAGCTGGGGGTATGGAATGTCACAAAACTTTATCATCCTGGACTCAAGTTTGGTGCTGTCGAGCAGAGGGGTGGGCTAATCTAGCCGCAAGATTCATCCGTCACAAGTTTCTTATACATGATAGGTTGTCAACATTGTGAACAAGTAGTTTTTTGAAGACATGACCTGGTAGTTTCTGATTGAGATTCTAGTACTCGCAAAATTTTCTCAAGTTTGCGTGATTCCACCCAGGGGTTAATAGTGTCATGTGGCTCGGATCACTACAAGAGATGCTTTGGACAACTGGTCGCATTGGACGGAACCAAAGACCCGCAGGCTGGGCTGGGTTGGGTTGACAAAAGGTCCGGTTGAGTTAAGCCCAAATCCGAGCCCAAGTTTGGCATGATGTGCATCTGTTGCCTTTTTGGTCAAAATGTCGGAGCAACTCGGTGAATTTACCTGGGAAATTCGATATTGAGTCACATGCTAGCTAGGAGTAAGTGTCTTATTTTTTTGATGCAACAGTAAGCGTCTTATTGCGGATACATGTGATAAGTACAGGTGTGTAAGTATTACCAGCAGTATAAAATTGCAAGTGCCATATTTGTTTCCCACTACAGTTGCCAGGTAGCTTGAAACCATTTGGTGGCGATATATCTGGGGCTCTCCAAGTGGGCTCACGTTTGTCGAGTCTTGCGTCACATGCATCTGCCGTGGGCAGACAAAAGAATCACGTAGATCAGGCACCTGAAAAACAGATCGGTCAGGGATAACAATGCTGGCATCTTGATGCTGATGCCTGATGCCGTTTTAATAAGCTGTTAGCATTACAAGCGGCATCTCTTCATTGGTGGTTACACCATTGACTAACTGCAGGCTCCGCTGAACTGGCTTGCTGTCCCGGGTGGTGCGAACCATGCATGTGATGCTGGGCACTTCCGCGATCCACACTCTGGCGTCCACTCTTGCTTCCAAAGACAAAGCATATTATAAACATATCACTGACAAGTCCTCTCAACTTATCACAATGTCACCTGAACAGCTGAGCTAAAATAACAGTATTACCATACAACATTAATATACTATTGTTAGGCCCTCAAATAAAGCAATTAAGCTCTCATTTATCCCCAGTATATGAGTATATGCTCCTTCATTGTTTTTGATAAACTACTTTAGACAACTAATTTAGCATAACTAAAGTTATTATCCTTACTTTTAAAATTTATCCTAATACCATAAATTTGAAAG
The DNA here is from genome assembly GCA_012490785.1 of Eragrostis nindensis. Classification (NCBI taxonomy): domain Eukaryota; kingdom Viridiplantae; phylum Streptophyta; class Magnoliopsida; order Poales; family Poaceae; genus Eragrostis; species Eragrostis nindensis. Next base: position 58,182 of record JAAXCT010001920.1, read on the forward strand.
TATATACATTTTCTTTTAAAAATAAACGTTTGGTTCGCTCATAGGAGTACGCCATTGATGCTGACGGCACCATGGTGACGCAAGAGGCCTGACGTCAACGCGGGCTTCGCATAGAAACTGATGTGATTAGTGGCGGACAACGTGCTTAGTCCATGCCAAGATGGGCATAGCGCTGTACTCGATGTCTTTACCAAACTGTGCTGCCTGATTTTTCCAGGGAAGAGAAAAACTAAGCTGCCTGCAATCCTGCTTCTTCTATAAACAAACCACTTGATTAGTGCGAGGTACCATCGCTTTATTCTAGTCTTGTGAATGAAAACGCCGCTTGTGAGATTACTTAGTGGTCGTTAGCAGGCACCAATGTAATGTAGCAGTGTCAACAATTACCATTTGTAGGGCCGCCTCTCTGGTGATATGAACAAAATAATTAACATGTTGTTATCCAATCATATATTTTTACACCCTCTGAAGTATTAAGACACCATTATTTGTTTATTTTTCAGTAAGAGAGTCATCTTAATAGCATCAATTGAAAACCGCAGGGACTAGGGACTATACAGTATCATGATCATAATTTAATGAAAATTTCATCGACCAGTCTGAACTGGTGGCACGTGATGAGGGCAAAATCTTGCGTAACTACTGGCCAACCTGATTACGTATCCATGTCAGACGTCACCCGTGCTAACCACGTGAGGCCCACGCACCTGCTGATTCCAACTGGATTTGCATGTTGAGTTGAACGTGTCAGAGAAACGGCAGGAAATCTGCAGATAATGCAATTGCGTTTTATAAATGCAACTGAAACAAGCATGCTATCCTTTATCATCACAGTAAGACATACTATACCTCCGTTCTCAAATTGACGTTGTTAGAACAAAAAGTTTAGTTCAAAATCAAACTAAAATTATTGTCCTAACAATAATTCAAGAACAGAGGGAGTAATGGATTAACTACTACATTCAGTAACAAACTACGACACCAATTTTTGAAGATTGCATTAGAGATGGTAGAAATGCAAGGATCCTGTGTTCTTTGTTCGGTCACATTGACATATATGCTGATCGAAATCATTCTGTCTAACGTCGCTGCCCCCATATCAATCAGATTACGAAGTCAAACTAGTGTTAGTCCTAAGCACTGTTTTTAATTTATTAGCCATGTGATCTTGCCCCAGGACAAAATATGGACTGCTTAAACTAGTGACACGATTTCTGTGAAGATGGCGCCATAGGTAGGAGCACTCAAAATATGGTCCACCTTTCTAAAAGAGGCCAGGTATATTTTGTGCTTCGTTGAGACAAGATGCATGATGACAGTTCGATTTGATAGATGCATTTTTACAGCCTCCGATAATCTAAGGATGCATATTCTACATGGACTTAAGGTTTAGAAATTTTGGTTTGCTCAAACATTTTCCTAAATGATGTTAAACTTGTAAGGCTTTAGTATTTCTTTCATTCAAGGGTAAAACGACCACAAATTTCTTTGGATAAAGTCCATTTTAGTCCCTCCAAGTTTGGCCATATCTAGGTAACCCTCTAAACTATAATTTGGTTCACTTTACCCCCAACATTTGCCAAATTAGCTCACGTTACACCTTTTCTCTCTAATCCAATGTGATTCCACTCACTTAGAGTTAGGTCAAAACCATTTTACATACTCAGTCTGGATACATATGCATTCCAAGGTGGTGCGAGGCATTTTTGTCGATTTTTAGCCAATAATTAGTCCTAATATCTCCACATCTTGATCTACGATGGCGTACCATCCTTGCCAATCTCCACCCAAAAGTTCACCATGATCGTTGTTTTCGTGGGCTAGCATCGTGTATGAATGAACGTATGTCGAGTTGCATCCACAAAACCGCCTTGACATGAGTCTACGTTAGCGAAATCGCTTTAGATTGGAGAGAGAAGGTGTAAAGTGAGCTGATTTGGCAAACGTTGGGGGTAAAGTAAACCAAATTATAGTTTAAGGGTTATCTGAACTAGGGCCAAACTTGGAGGGAGTAAAGTGGACTTCATCTAATTTCTTATTTAGGGTGAAAGGATTGGAAAGTTTGTAAATGGCTATTGTAGTGGTTCCAGTCTCCCTTATATATGATTGCAGTTTGTTAGTGGTAGACCGTATTGATGGTGCAAGGCATGCTATTATCGATGGAGTTAAAAAATAAACAATAGTATGAAAAGAATAACTAACCACACAAGACGACCAACAGCGACGGGAAACTATCTAAATATTCTAGGACGAATGTATGAACAGTATGTCACCTATTCAATTCGAAGCATATTCGTATCAAGTTGAGGTGGCTATTTTCTTATAAACGCGGGTCTATCTTCTCGAAAAACAGACTATTGTTGTTTCTGCTTACAAAGTATTAGACACTAGGGTACCTGTACTATCGATATGCCCCTTCAATATATATTATATATGTTGGTTGTTAGTTCAATTTTGAACGAACCAATGTTATAGATAAAGAACCGCATGGAGTTGGTAACATGCCAATCTTTTCGCCAAGCTTGGGAATTGATCTTTACAATGCTGCTCCCTTCTCTATTTGTCTTTCTAGAGATGGTTAAGTTTCTCAGAGCGTCTCCAATGACTGGAGGCAGCTGCTGACTCTTAGAAGCAACCTTCTTGTGTGGGAGCCACATGACAATGTCTTATTTATGCTAAGAGTTAACTCTTGACTAAGAGCTAGCAGCACTCTCTCTCCTCACTTTTTGCTATACAAATACTATACTTGCTAACTCTTAATTGTCCCATTGGAGATGCTCTCAGACAAGACTAGAGAGGTAGAGGGGAAATAACTAGCATCGTGTAGGGTAATTGGAGGGATCAGCCTGCGCGAGTGCTCCATCCAATTAAACACCCTACAAAATGGGAGGCCCGAGGGCGCTGCCTGATGAGCCAGCAGACTCATTTCCTGGGGCAAGAACCAAACAAACCCGTACCCCTAAGGCCACGCATACACGTAAATGAGCTGTTGAGGGTCATGACCCAATTAAACCGATAATCTTTCTTGCATACATATACGGCTTCCTTAACTCCATGTTTTTATTCCAGCATGCACTACGGGAAACCGGCTATATGCCGAGAGCCAAACTCTTTGCCGAGAGCTATTTGTCGGGCTCTCGGCAAAGAGCCTCTTTGCCGAGAGCCAAAGGCAAAACTCTCGGCAAAAACACGGCCCTCGGTAAAAATATCCTTTGCCGAGCGCCAGCTGTCAGGGCTCTCGGCAAAAATATCCTTTGCCGAGAGCCATGTGCCAGGCTCTCGGCAAAGACTACAAAACTCTCGGCAAAAAAACACCCTCGGCAAACAAGATCACGTGCCACGCACATGCACCGGCCGCGCGAACCGGAACCAAACTCCGTCAAAAGTTTGCCGAGAGTTCGTTAGGAACACTCGGCAAAGGATGGTGTTTGCCGAGTGCAGAGGCTAACACTCGGCAAAGAAGAGTTTTTGCCGAGAGCCTTGCCTGGACGCTCGGCAAAATAATTTTTTTTTCGTTTTTGGCCACTATATTATTTAATCTTCCTTTTATGTATACAAGGTACATCATGTCAAAATTTGGTATTTTTATCGAATCGTTGGCTATATTTAAGTAATTTATTTCATTTAAAGTATTTATTGAAGGTAAGTAAAATTTGAACTGCAAGTGATTGAAATAATGAAATATAGTGACTCGAAAAATGATATTCATGTTTCTAAGTCCAATTTGAGGCCGTAACCATGAAATGGAAGGAAAAATCATGTTTCTTGTACATAAAATATTACAGCAAATATGGGGTCGAATTGTATTTTAATTTTACAGCAAATGATATAGTGACGTGTAGGTGATTCCGTGGTGGTGCGCCGCCCATGGCCGGTGCTGGCAGTTCATTGTGGAGAGGTGGTGCGACCCCCAGTGGCAGGAGACGCACAGCGCTTGCCGGCAGCGGCGTTTGATGATGCCTGGTCCAGCACACCACCAAGGCAACCTTACCCTCGACCAGTACGCAGCTAGATGGGTACGTGAATTCATCTATTTGTTGTAATCATCTTTCTGTAGTTATTGTAACGTTCAATCTTGTATAATTTCTAATCATCTTTCTGTTTTCTTTCCAGTCGGCGGCGCACGGTGGGCAGCCTTGCCCCCCGTTGAAGGCTTGGGCTATGGCTCACAAGGGCAAGGCGACGTCCGAGGTCGACTACAACCCGGAGGACCCGCCCGAGTCGTACACCAACGCCACCGTCCACAGTCGCTGTTGGGGATCGGTATTTACGATGATAACGACACCCCCTTTTTGCCTTTGGTTTTTTGTCTGCAGGTACCCTAGCTGCCGACATTTCGAACTCCGGCCGAGAATTGGCGGCAGCCCTGGGAGCCGCTGTATCGGGTCGCCGACATTGTTCGACAAGACCCAACCACTGGTGATGAATTGGCGGCGACCAGGAATGGCGTCCAAGAATGGCGGCAATCCCTGAAGAAGATGAAGTCCGGCATGACAACGTCCAAGGATCGGGCCGGCAAATGACGTCACCTAGCTAGGGTTTCCGTCGTCAAACGGAAATGTCGTTTGTACCCTTTAGACAATGTTGTACAGAATATTCCGCGAATATAGTGGGTGGCCAAGGGTAATTTGGTCATGTCAAAATAACCCTTGGCCTCCCCTATAAATACCCGCCCCCGGGTTCCGTGAAACGGGACGGGAGGAGGAGAGATTACACCTTTGTATTGGAAATGCTGCTCCGTTGTTCTTTGAGTGTCATTTGATTGTCCGTGTCGGGATTCTTTGTTGTTACGATGAAGAACTCCCAACATTGGCGCCCACCGTTTGTGTTGCTCGAAAATACCTCCCGTGATGCCACAGAGAAAGAAAAAAGCACCTAGTCCAAAAACCACCATCAGTTTTCACCCGCCGGATTTAGAGGAGGAAATTCTCCCTCCCAACCCGGCATTCTCGGAAGAAGAAATTCGTTGGGCATTCATTCAAGCAAGGCAAATGGCCGACGAGGCCAACCGAATTTCCGGCGCGGCGCAAGCAAGCTTGGCCGCCGGAATTCGACCAAGTGATGAGGACATCGCCGCCAAAAGCTCTATCAACCTCACTCTCAGTGAAGAAGCAGAAAAGTCGAAGCAAGTAAAAGCCGGCAAGCAATGGGCGGAACCGCCGTCGACAATCAACCCTGAAGAAAGTGATCCAGAGGAAGATGAAGTTGACAAGCAAATACGCCAGCTCTCCAACTTGCAACAACTTGGAAAAAGTCTCAAACTAACAAAGGAGAATATAATCTCTGAAGAGAGGGCCAGAGAGAAAGAAAGGCTCCGGCTGCAGATTGAACAAGCAAAGGCGACAGTCGCCGAACTGCAAAAAGAGCTCGATGAGATGACAAGCGCGAAAGGGCAAAATAGCGATGCAAAAAGAGAGCACTACCAAGTGACTCCCGACTTTGAAACAAACATCAATGGCGAAGGCCATCATAGGCCTCGGAATGTATACCGCCAATATGTACCTTTCGTGAGTAAATTCGACAAGAACTCCCCCTTGTCAGAAGGCCTTTAGTTGACCCCATGGCCAGCAAAATACAAGCCTATCTCCTTATCAAAGTACAACGGCTCAACCGACCCAAGGCAATTCTTGATGTCATTTGAAGCTGCAGTAGCGTCCGCTGGAGGAGATGATACTGTATTGGCCAAAACCTTTGTCACCGCAATTGAGCATCAAGCCCTCGAGTGGTACTCTAGGCTGAAGCCCGGAACAATATATTCATGGGAGAACCTAAGGGACAAGTTGATGACAAATTTCCAAGGTTTTCACAGAACATCTATATCTGCAGATGAACTGAGAGCATGTGTTCAGCAAGAAAAAGAGCCCCTGCAAGACTATTTTCAGAGATTTGTCAAGCTCAAAGCCCGAACAGATGATATTCCAGACCAAATTGTTATTGATGCCGCAATTGGAGGGTTGCGAGCCGGCCCTTGTGCCACTCATTTTTCCATGCACCGCCCTTCAACACTCGAAGAGCTCTTCTCAACGGTCGATCAGTTCTGTAGAGCCGACAATGACCACAGAAGAAGATTAGAGCAGCAGAGCGCGCTGCGACAGGCGAAGAAAAACCAATCGAGCCAAAGGCAGCAGGATTGGAATTCGTCTAGGAGAGGTGGCAACAACAATCAGAGCCAGAACTCCAACCTAGTCAATCATATCGACAACCAAGAAGACAAAGCCGACACAAGCAGCTCTGCCGGCAATTTTCAGCACAGAAGAGGAAGAAACAATCGCTCTCGAGGAAGGGGACGCGGCAATTCGCACAACTCGCGAAATCAGGAGTCAAAAAAGCCATACTGTCTGTTTCACGGACTTGACAAGGGTCACACCTCCAAGGAATGCCCAGAAAAAAAAGATGCCATGGAAAGAATGAAAGCCAAGGAGCAAAGAAGCGAAACACAGAGAAGTGTCAATCACACGTCTGCCGCCAATTCTTGGAACAACTCACCTTTCGGTGCCTCCTACCCATTCCAATACTTCCAAAATTCTTACAACCCTCACCACCACTTCCAAAGCCCATATCAACCTCATCCACCACCCTCGCCGCAGATTCAGCATTTGGCGACTTCCCAAACAAGTTCACACGTGCCCCAGCCGCAAATTCCTAGAATTACTGCCTCGGAGGAGCCGCCTTTACCTCCTCGACCGCCATTTCCGAAACAGTCAAACCAAAACAGTTCCTCTCAGAGCCTTCCAACTTATGGAGTCATCCTGCCAATCACCGGTGGATCTTCATCCGAGTTTGAAAGTAAGAAACAAAAGAAAAATTACTTCCGAGCCGTCAATGCTGTGTGCAACGGACCCGTGGTGAAATCACGGTGGTCGCACATTCCAATCACATTCACAGAAGCTGATCTAAACCTCCGCAGCTACCCTCACACAGATGCCATGGTCATCCAGGCGAACACCAACGGTTGGTCAGTTACCAAAATCCTTGTTGACAATGGAAGTTCGGCAGACATCCTCTTCAAGAGAACATTTGACCAGCTCAACCTTGATTCATCTCTACTTCAGCCTTCTGAATATCCCCTGTATGGTTTTGGCGGGAGAGAAGTCCGTGCCCTCGGCAAAATAAGCCTACCAGTATCCTTTGGTACCCTCGACAATGCAAGAACTGAGCACATCACATTTGACGTGGTCGATATGCCTTACCCTTACAACGCAATCTTTGGACGAGGAGTCCTCAATGCATTTGAAGCAGTTTTGCACAGCTCTTATCTCTGTATGAAAATACCGGCACACAAGGAGGTCATCTCAGTTTTTGGCGATCAGCAAGAAGCCAGAAATATTGAAAGGGCGGCAGCCCCCGGCCAGAAGAATGTTCACTTTTTGTATGCTCACCCGAATGTGCACGTCTTGTACCCGGCAGGAAAAAAGCCAGGGAAAGAAGTCCTCCAGTTGGAAAAAGAAATGGACAAGGAAGAACCAGCAATTGCGGCTAACGAGGAAACAAAGAGAGTTCCATTGGACAAGCATGTCTTAGGACAGGAAGTGATAATTGCGGCAGGTATGCCGAAGGACATGGAAAAAGCTTTCGTCCAGTTCCTTCGCAAAAACAAGGATGTTTTTGCCTGGTCTGCAAGTGACCTAAAAGGCGTCAGCCGAGATATCATAGAGCACAAGTTGCGAATCGATAAAAATATCAGACCAAAGAAGCAGAAACTCCGAAAAATGTCCGACGACCGGGTCGAAGCAGTCAAGGCTGAGGTACAGAGGTTGCTTGACTCAAATGTTATCAGGGAGGTGAAATATCCAACCTGGCTGGCAAACACAGTACCAGTAAAGAAGAAGAATGGAAAGTGGCGAATGTGCATTGATTTCACTGATCTCAACAAGGCCTGTCCCAAAGACGATTTCCCACTGCCCAGAATCGACAAGATTGTCGATGCAGCGGCGTGCTCAGAACTCCTATCACTGCTGGATTGTTTCTTCGGATATCACCAAATCTTCATGTACAAAGAGGATGAAGAGAAAACAAGTTTCATCACCCCTTTCGGAACTTATTGTTTTGTCAGAATGCCGGAAGGCCTAAAAAATGCGGGATCTACTTTCTGCAGAATGACATCGGTCGCCTTTGAGAATCAGTTAGGCAAGAACTTGTCAGCCTATGTCGACGACATAGTGGTAAAAAGCGGCAAGAAAGAAGATCATATTTCTGACTTGGTCGAAACATTTGCAAACCTCAGAAAGGCAAACCTTAAGCTCAACCCTGAAAAATGTGTTTTTGGAATTCGCAAGGGAAAGGTTTTGGGATGCTTAGTGTCAATCAAAGCATCGAAGCCAATCCTGACAAGATAAGTGCACTCATCAATATGCGAGAACCCCAATGCCTCAAAGATGTGCAGAAGCTCACCGGAAGAATCGCGGCGCTCAACAGGTTTATTTCCAGATCAGCCGAAAGAAGCCTTCCTTTTTTCAAAGTCCTCAGAAATGCAAATAACTTTCAATGGGGCCAAGAGCAGAAAAAAGCTTTTGCAGAATTGAAAGAGTATCTCAAGGAAATGACTGCCTTCGCAAGTCCCAAACAAAATGAAACTCTGTTAATGTATGTATCAGCATCGCTCAGCAGTATGTGCCGCACTTGTGCAAGAACAGCAAATTGAGAAGAAGGGCAAAGTGATGAAAGTTCAAGTGCCAGTATACTACTCCCTCCGTCCCAGAATACTTGGCGCTTTGACTTTCTAGCATCATCTTTGACTGCTTGTCTTATTCAAAAATTTTTGCAAATGCTAAAACAAACTTGACATGATTAAAGTATCTTGAATGTTAAAACAAATTATGAAAATTAAATAATATTTGTATAAATTTTTTAATAAGACGAGCGGTCAAACGTGATGTCTAAAAATCAAAAACGCCAAGTATTCTGGGACAGAGGGAGTATGTATCTGAAGCTCTTCAGGATCAAAAAGATTCTATTCCGAACTGGAAAAGATAGCCTATGCAGTCTTAATGGCATCAAGAAAATTGAGGCATTACTTTGAAGCTCACACCATCCGAGTGCTGACAAATCAACCACTGAATGACATGTTCAGAAATAGAGAAGCATCTGGAAGAATCACCAAATGGGCTTCGGAATTATCAGAACACGTTGTTGACTTCGAGTCAAGAAGTGCCGCAAATTCTCAGGTGCTGGCGGATTTTATCGCAGATTGGACTGAGCCTTCATCGTACACCGAGGGTCCAGTCTTTGAAGTCCCATGGGAGATCCATTGCGACGGCGCATGGTGCCATCTCGGAGCAGGAGCTGCCGCAATTTTGACCTCACCGTCTGGTATCAAATTGCGGTACGCAATCAGGTTGCAGTTCAACCATGACACTGACAAATGCACAAACAATGTTGCAGAATATGAGGGCCTTTTGCTCGCCATAAGAAAGCTAAGAGCATTAGGTGTCAAAAGCTTCATCGTCAAAACAGACTCTCAGGTCATTGCCGGGCATGTTGATAAAACTTATAAAGCCAGAGATGAACTATTGGCCAGATATCTGGAACATGTACGGGGCTTGGAAAAGTACTTCAAGGGTTTCACTTGTCAATATATCGACAGAAACCTGAATAGTGAAGCAGATCAGCTAGCAAAAGCGGCAGCTAGGAAAGATCCTCTACCACCAGACGTCTTTTTTGAAACACTGAGTTCTCCATCCATAAAAGCGGCAGAGAAAGAACCCAAGATGATACATGCCATCTCAAGTGAAGATTGGCGTGCCCCTATCATGGCATATCTCCGAGATTTTTATGAGCCTGAGTCGGAAATAGAAGCCAAGCGCATGAAGCAGAGAGCAAGAAACTACGCATTTGTAGATGACTTCCTATACAAATTCGGCACATCCACTCCATTCTTGAGATGTATAGATCAAGAAGAAGGGAAAAAGCTCCTTAGCGAGATTCACCAGGGAATCTGCGGCTCTCATATATCCAGCAGAGCTTTAGTCGGCAAGGCTATCCGACAAGGTTTTTACTGGCCCTCTGCATTGCAGGACGCCCAACTCCTTGTCAAAACATGCGAAGCATGTCAGAAATTCTCAAGAAAAATCAACAACCCAGCTCAGCTCACTCAGCTCATTCAGCCAGTATGGCCACTTCAGCGATGGGGAGTCGACATTGTCGGCCCTCTACCCACGGCTGCCGGAAATTACACGCACGCCGTAGTTGCTCTCGACTATTTCACCAAATGGATAGAGGCGAAGCCACTGATCAATATCACTGGCCCAGCAATCAAGAAGTTCTTCTGGCAAAACATAGTGTGCAGATTCGGAGTCCCTGCCGAAATTACCGTGGACAACGGAAAACAGTTTGACAACCAAGAGTTCCGCGAATTCTGTCATTCTATAGGCACCAAAGTGAATTTTGCATCTGTTTATCATCCAGAGTCAAATGGTGCCGTCGAAAACGCGAACAAGCAAATCTTTGAGGGCGTCAAGAAGTGCCTGGAGGGCCAGAGAAAAGGAAAGGTCGCATAACACAACAGTATCAAGAACTACCAAATTCACACCTTTCAGGCTCTTATATGGCGAAGAGGCCATGACACCAGAAGAGATAAAGCATCGAAGCTTGAGGGCAACTCTCGGACGAAATTGCCACGAGTTTGACGCCGTTTCAAAGGACATGTCGGAATTAGACAAAGACCAAGCAATCCTTAACTTGGAGAGGTATCAGGAAGAAACAAGAAAATGGCGGGACGCCAGAGTGGTGCAAAGAGCATTTAAAGCCGGCGACCTTGTTCTCCTGCGAAGCCCAAAAACAGAGAACACTGGAAAACTCAACTCCAAGTGGCAGGGCCCTTTCATTGTCGTCAGGAGCAATCGCTCGGGATCTTACCATTTGGCAGACAATGAAGGCAACGAGCTCCCACATGCCTGGAATGTGGACAACCTCAAGAGGTACTTCACCTAAAGTGTAAAGGCTAATAGCGACGCGCTGTTATAAGCGGCGTCTTAGTCGGCAGTTTTGTAACTTTTCTTTCCTTTTTTAAGGCCCATACTCTTTTCCTCACAGGGGAACCCCACATCGGGGGTGAGATTTTTAACGAGGTGGGACCTTTTGTAACCCTTGCAATTCAATATAATGCTATCTTCCCCAGAAAAACAAAACTCTTTATCTCTTAAAGTAGTCGATGCTATATTCGCAAAAATATCGCCACATCGACGCAGGAGGATTTGACTCCTGAGCCAAAGCCACTCGAAAGGAAGCAAAAAATTTTAGCCCCTTTCTCCCAGGCTTCCTTCTCTATAAAGCACTTAGAGAAAAAAGCGCCCCAAGGGGCCACATCTCCAATCTCTCTCATAAAATCGAGAAAGAATGGCAACTGAAAAAAAAATCGCCAATCCTCCTCATCAAATTGAGAAACGGCGGCGGTAGAGAAAAAGCGCCTCAAGGGGCCATCTCTCCATTCTTTCTCAAAAAATTGAGAAAGTTCGGAACGCAACCAGCCCAAGGGCTCAGTCGTCCATTTCCTTAAAGGAAAGAGGCAGATAGATCTCAACCCCCAAGGGGCTCCGGACAAAATCCGACACAACAAAAATAGATCATTAAGATCGAAGTCTTAAGGGACTCAATATAAACACCCATCCAAGGACGGGACCCAAGACCATGGAGGTAGCATAATCTTGCAAAAGCAAAAGCGAGAGGCCAAAAGGCAACATATTCTCAAGTGCCGCTCTTTCTGCAAGAATAGCGGCAAAAGTTCAATATCCGACAGATTTCGGAGAGAACATAATAATTGCGGCAACCTTGTGCTCCGTTCGCAATTTTCTCCAAAAATAGTGGCGCGCGAGCCACGCCTCGCAATTTCACCGCGCTCCTCATCCCTCGATTGCTAAGGGGAGGGGGGTGACGTTCGTTTCGTTCAATCAATCGAGTCACGACGAGCGCCGAACAATAAGGAAAAAGCGAAAATTCTTTTAACTTATAACAAATAAGGGCGCCAAGGACCCATATCGTCAAACGACGTCTTTCAAGCCAAAATAACGGCAACTACGAAACATCTGACAAGCACAAGAGCCAACCAACAATAGCGGCAACTGGTGCACGCTCCGCAATTTGCATAAAAGAACGCGGTACGATCTGTGCCCTTCCGCAATTTATGCAAATACACGCCGTATAAATTGTGCGTCGCAGTTTCAGCGCGGCCTCCGTCCCTCGATCGCCAGGGGGAGGGGGGTGACGTTCGTTTTACTCCGGCGACCGAGCAACGGTGAGCGCTTTCCACTAAGAGAAAAAGCGAAAAAGCTTTAACTTGTCAAAAAATGACTTATCGCCGAAACCACATTCGCAAATCAAAAGCAAATCAGATGAGAACATTTCATCCGGGCATCCTTTGTCACAAAGGTCGACAATCCAGCTACAAGTCAAAGTCGACTTCTACTACAAACCCGGGACCGTATTCAGGGCCCGTACTATCGTACACACACCTAAAGCGATCCAAATAAGGATCAAAGCTAAGGTCATCAACGCCTTCTACCTTCACGACCGTTGTGGAAGAAGAATGCCGGCGGTAAAAGCAACGAGCCAGGCATTCCCGCCCTTGAAAATATTGAGCCATTATTTCCCTCCAGAAATGCCCGAAATCATGACGCGGATATTGCGAAACATAACACAAATGCGCCTCGCCAGAAACGCGCAGGCCATCACGCTCATACTTCAAAGGCGCAATGTTCAACGCGGCGCCGCAGAAACAATCCTGCGCACAGGGTATTGAAACGTACATTATTACAGACCAAGTGTTTTCAAAAACTCTCTTCCTCACACCTAAGAGCCTAAACCTCTTCAGTTGCCGGCGCAGTAGGAGCGGCAGGCGCAGCACCAGGCGCCGCGATTCCCGCCGCATCTTTCGGTTCGGCCGCCGCTGAAGACGAAGCGGCTGCGGGAGCCGCACTTGGGGCAGGAGCCTCAACTGCAGCAGGCGCATCAATCGTCGAAGCGGCTTTCCCCGCCTCGGCAGCGTCGTCAGCACGGGCGATTTTTGTCGGCGGCGTTTCACTGGCAGGAGTAGCCGCCCTTTTCTTCGAGCTCCCGCCGCAATTTCGACTCCAGTCGAAGCCTTCGTCTAAAATAAACAAGAGTTTATTAAGTCATGTGATGCAAAAAGAAATCAATCTCAGGAGCAATGGGGTGTCACCTCCACAAACGCGCTCCTCGCCAAATTACGGCAGGTCTCCATCCCGTGCACCACCCAGTATCTCTTCATGAAGCGTTTTACAGCCAAGCGGACGCCTTTGCTGTCACTCGCCGCGTTTGCTTCATCAAAATTCGAATCAGGATAAGTGGTGCGCGCCAGATCGCTGAAGTGCTTGCACTGCCGCTTTTCAAGCAAATCCAGAAGGGCAGAACACGCCGTGCGGGCCGCGTATCGGCCGACGCCCTCAAAAACCCCAGGGAGATCGCCAAACTCCCCCTTCAACCAGTTGAAAAACATTTCCGGCGTCAGCGAACCTTCGACGGCTGGAAGAGGATTAGGAGCGCCGCCAATCGTGCCCAAGGCTGCTTCAAAAGAAGCATGAGCACTAATGGCGCCACTAGAGAAAGTGCGAGCAAAAGTGCGGCCGGTCTTCTTGGCGCTCTCGGCAGTTTTCTCTGCCGCAATTAGCTTCTCTTCAGCATTCTTCAGGTCCTGCTTCAAGCGAGAAATCTCGTTCTCGCCACTCTGGATGACTTCTTTCAGAATTTCTAGGGCCTCATCTTTCTTTTGAATCTGATCACGGAGATCAGCCTTCACGGTGTCGAAAGACGAGCGCTCCTCCTCCAGCGTCCGCCGCAGCGCCACAACATCATCAGATGATGAGGCGGCCTCGGACCCGTAAAAGCACCGGCTCAAGGCTCGAGACGCCGCAAGAGCCTGTATAAAAACATAGGCATGTTAGACGCAAACCATTTTCAAAGACAAAATAAATGCGACACAATAGTCAAAGACTCGTTACCATCGTCGCATTTTTGTCCAAAACCTCGGCCAACGAAGCATTGTCGGCCTTAGTCAGGAAGTTGTACAGTTCTGCAAAAACAAAACGAAGTCAGAATGTTATAAAATATTACACAAGAAAGAAATAGCGACGAGGTTAAAAAACCTTGAGGATCCACGGTCTTCGTCATCTCAACAAAGGCGGCCATTGATAGCTTGTCAACCTCGCCCTCTCGCGTTTCCGTAGTCGGAGATCTTTCACCTGCGTCAGATGAGCTAGTCTCAGAAGAACCGCTGGACACACTTCCGTTAACCGATGAACTAGAGACATGGTCATCGATCCTAGTCAAAGGGAGGAAGCCGCCGCAGTTTCTTTCTTGTACAAGGAAAGATCGGCACCTTTCTCGGAGCCACTCATTCCCGCAAACGCGGCATCTAGCTCATGTCCTAGCTTGGCGCCCGAATCCTCGGAGTCGTCCAGCAACTCAATTTCTTCATCATCCGATAATGCCGGCAGAAGTGGCCTCCGGTTCATCGGCGTGGCGGCCGTGGCGGGGCCTTGCGACAAATCAAGCTCGCCGGAGGGACCAACAGCAATATCAGCACTGGCCTCGCGCAGCGACAATGGCGGCTCCCGCGCGTCGCCCGAGTTACGGTCTTCGGGCTCATCATCATCAAGAAATTCTTCTTCAGAATCGTCAACTGCCGAAGCCAATAATATCCGGCGCCGCTTGCAACCTTCTCGCACTGCCACTTCTTCCGCGAAATCAGCGGCGCCTGCCGCACTGGAAGCAGTTTCTATCTGTTCACCAACAGGGGCTTCACCTGCGTCATCTCGCCGCCGTTTGGCAACAGCACCAGCCCGCTGTTCGGCGGCAGCTCGTGAGGCAGGCATCTTTCGCAAGCTCTGGCGTTTAGCTTTTTCAGCAGCTTTCGAAGTCCTAGCTGGCGTCTTTATTAACCCGGCAGCCTGACCAGACGCCGCAGATTTTTTGGCGGCACTTTTGGTCGAAGAACCAGCCACCGCTTTTGGGGCTGCTGCAGATCTCTTGCCGGCAGCCGCGGCTGAAGAACCGACTGCAACTGTTGGGGCTGGCGCATCAGGTACATAGTAATGGGCAAATTCCGCTTCCCAACCACGTTTCTCAATGAACGTCGCTCCAATAACTAGCTCGCCTTTCTTTCGCCGTCCTTTTTTGACGGACATCACCGCACGAGGACCATACTTTACCTGCATCTCATCAAAAATGCGATTCATGCGCTGAGGGAAAATCAGCATATTCTCGCACTCCTGTTTTTCCAACATGGTGTAAGGCCCACAAATAACTGCGGCAGTACGCTCAACGAAATGAACAAAGTCCTTGTCTGAAATTCCTTCGGGTTTCTTTAACCCAAAGGACGGCACCTGGTAGCTGAGATTCAATCTAGCAATCCGCTTGGCTTTTAATTTTAGCGGACTCCAACCACTCCGAATGGGCCAAATGCGGGCGGCCAAAAACTCTTCCACCAAATCTCTGGCACTGCTCATTTTAATGGCGGCAAGGAAGGCTTTACAGCACTTCTCAAAACCCTCCGACTCGCTAAATTCCGGCGACAGCACCGGCCGTAGGGCACAAGAGCGGCTAAATAGAGGAAAGTACGAGCTACCATCGTCTTTCTTCTCCTCGGGAACTTCGGCATAAAACCAATGGTTCCGCCAATCTCCAGGCCATTTATTCCGTCGTCCACCAACAAGCTCAACATTTTCATACTTTGATTTCTTCACGAAAGTGCGGGGCTGAAAGCTGCAACAGCCATACTGGGGATAATAACTCACCCCATCGAAACTCACGGGTTTCACATCGTGCCTCAAATCATAAAAGCGGCAGAAGGCATCAGAATATAGAGCCGAGCCGTAGCTGCGAACAGCCCATATAAACTTCGACACCGTGGCGACGGCGTTGGGAGTCAAGTGGTGCAGATCCAGTCCATATCTTCCCAGTACACGAGCTAGAAAGCCAAAAGACGGCAGCCTAAGACCAGCTTCATAGAAGTCGCGATAAACTATGGCTTCATTGTTTTCGGGCCGGGGAATCTGCTCTCCACCAGGAGCGCGAGCCTTTCCAGATTCAAAATACCCCAAGGCAACGAACCTCTCGATATCAGCGGGAGTGACTTTAGACAGCCCAAACCGAAAAGTTGGCTCGATGCCGCTTTTCTCCCATGAGTCTTCCCCTACCAACTCACTGGGAGAGGCCGGCACTCCAGAGAGATCTTCACCTTCATCGTCGACATTAGCAACCGCTTCCTTCCCCTTAGAGCCAGAATCTACCGCGCCTCTCACTCTCTTGGCTGCAGACCCAGCAAGAGCAGACTCACGATATGCAAGAAAAAAACACGACTCTCAAAACCCTTACCTAAAAAAGCGGCAGATTTAGTACCTCCGCTGGCACCAGAAACTCCGGCAGCCTTGGAGGCAGCTGTCGCTAAAACCTCCAGATCCGCGGCGGGATTTTGTTCCTCTTCGGAACCCTTGGGAGTCGCGGCAACATCAGAATCAACCTGAACCGGTTTCCTCGCTCCGCCAAGGTTGGCGTCTCCCTCAGCATCAGCGACAGGCGAATCGGCAAGGAACTCCTCGTCGGATTCGTCAACGCGAATAGCGGTTTGCTTAACGCGAGGCATCTAAAATGAAAAGCATGACGTTATAAACAACCACAAAAAGAAAAATCCCACATCAGGAAGCTCGTAAACGAACTCACCTTTCAGCAAGGAAGTGGCGACAAACGAAATCGTCGACACCCAGAGAAACCGCTGCTGCTCGACACAAAAATTCCGGAAGCAGGAAAATGCGGCGCGAAATTTTCAAAAGAAAATGCGGCAGCAATTCGACTCGATCAACGAAAGCACGGGGCTCTCCGACCCCCCTCCCCCCCATATATATAGTCCTCGCAGCCGCGTTTACGGCGTCGCCTCGATTCTCGTAAAAAATAATAATAATAATAATAAAAGCGTCGCCTCGATTCTCGGGAAACCTCGGAAGGGGGGTGACGTTCGTAAGATTCCTATCCTGTGTCGCGGTTTTCTGCCCGTCGAAGTCGGCCCTCAACCGCGAGGGGCTACTGTTGGGGATCGGTATTTACGATGATAACGACACCCCCTTTTTGCCTTTGGTTTTTTGTCTGCAGGCACCCTAGCTGCCGACATTTCGAACTCCGGCCGAGAATTGGCGGCAGCCCTGGGAGCCGCTGTATCGGGTCGCCGACATTGTTCGACAAGACCCAACCACTGGCGATGAATTGGCGGCGACCAGGAATGGCGTCCAAGAATGGCGGCAATCCCTGAAGAAGATGAAGTCCGGCATGACAACGTCCAAGGATCGGGCCGGCAAATGACGTCACCTAGCTAGGGTTTCCGTCGTCAAACGGAAATGTTGTTTGTACCCTTTAGACAATGTTGTACAGAATATTCCGCGAATATAGTGGGTGGCCAAGGGTAATTTGGTCATGTCAAAATAACCCTTGGCCTCCCCTATAAATACCCGCCCCCGGGTTCCATGAAACGGGACGGGAGGAGGAGAGATTACACCTTTGTATTGGAAATGCTGCTCCGTTGTTCTTTGAGTGTCATTTGATTGTCCGTGTCGGGATTCTTTGTTGTTACGATGAAGAACTCCCAACAGTCGCCTCAGTCAGTACACGGCGGTGGCTAGGGAGGTCCACGGGCCAGAGTGGGACCCGAGCACCGAGGACATTGATGGAGAGGTCGTCATGAGGGTGGGTGGAGGTAAGAAGCACGGCCGCTACTGGATTGCAGACAGCACGCTGGACACGGCCACTACTCCCACCCTCTCCCAGATCCGAGCAAGAAGCTCGGCCTCAGCCCCGCCCATACGCCCATGGCAGACTTCTTCACAGATCCAGCTTGAGCAGCTCCAGGTTAGTTATTTTTTATTCGTCGTTCATTGATTCGTACATGGCTTTGCCTTGCATTGTAACGTTGGATGAAAATATTATAGGCCCAGATGGACGCGAAGCTGCAGGAAGAGAGGCAGAGGATCGAGGCCCAGATGGAGGCGAAGCTGGAGGCAGAGCGGGAGAGGACTGCGCTGATGATGGCGCGATGTACCAGTACATACAGAGTGTGCCCGGTCTCCCGCCGCCGCCTCCAGGGTTGTTTTCGGTACAACCTGCTCTCGGCACTCCTCCGTTTCCCGTTACTCCTACAGGCACTCCGGTGAGTCACTTGAGATCCTTGTAGTTTCATTTCTTACCTTCAAGTAGAAAATGATACGATATAATCAGATGTTTTAGCTTGTATGCGTCTATCTTACACACACAATCTCTTCTTTGTGCAGAATCAATCGGCGGGATCCAACAATCCGATTTCCCCGCCAAATGCTTGGTCACCGTGGGTACCACCTCGTCAATGAACTTGTAGTTAGTTGTATTTGAACTTCTATTACTATATATGAACCAAAACTTGCTAGTCGTGCTTGCATTTGTGAATTTGAACTATGTGGACACTTTCTATGTGAACTTGAGGTTGTGGTCATGTGGTTTAGTGTTTGGGATGATTTTTGTGCCCGTGATGATGATGGTGATGATATATATGTATCTCTGGTGATGGTGATTGTCTATGTTTGATTTGGTGTGATTTGGTCCAGGTTATAGTGAATTTAAACAATTTATAGCAATCTGTTACAATTATTTGCCGAGCGCCTCAGATCTTTGCCGAGAGCCCTGGCCGAGGCTCTCGGCAAAGAGGACATATTTGCCGAGAGCCGACTCCTGGCTCTCGGCAAACATGACTATCTTTGCCGAGAGCCGGCTGACGTGGCGCTCGGCAAAGGTGATGATTTGCCGAGTGCCATTTGTCGTGGCTCTCGGCAAACTTGACGTGACGGCCGTTGGGTGCCGTCACGTTACTTTATTTTGCCGAGAGCCTTCCTGGCTCTCGGCAAAGTCTTTGCCGAGCGCCCGACATTTGGCTCTCGGCAAAGAGGCCTTTGCCGGCAATTTTTTGCCGTATGTCTTTTGCCGAGCGTAACGCTCGGCAAAGTCTTTGCCGAGAGCTTTTTGACCTTTGCCGAGCGCCCTTGGCTCTCGGCAAATAGGAGGTTTCCCGTAGTGATGTAGCACATCTCTGATATAACACTGATCGAATCTACCAAGTATGGATAAATTGTATATTCAGGCACACACCAAACACTTGCCAAAAACATGCAATATGTACACCTTTTAATCGGCAATAATTAGTTTATTATTAGTTGCCACTTGCCAGCACTAAACCCCCGTACACTGGTTGAACCCTTTCTTCTACCCATTAAACATGCTATCCAAATGCAGCCAGTCCCACACTCCACCCCAGCTTTCACACTTTCGCAACTCTACCATCTGAAGAGCAGTATCCCACCATGTCAACGAGGCCCAAGTCGGAGAGGATGTCGCCATCGCCGTCGCCATCGGGGCCACCTTCCAACAGAACAGAGACGGCGATCCAGGAGCTCAGGAGGGCCACCCAGCTTGCGGCGAGGCTCCGGCAGCAGGTGGAGCTCATTCCGGAGCTTGGCCGCCGAGAAGCTGCGGTGGCCAACGTGAGCGAGATAGCCGAGGCCATGGAATCGTCGCTCTCCATGCTCCAGTCCGAGAGCGAGCCCTCCTCTGAGTCTGGGTCGTTGGCTGTGGACGCCGGTGCAGCCTACGCTTCTGACGGCGGCCCCGGTGGAAGAAATGGTGTCGTCGCCCGTGCTAGAAAGGTGAGGCACCGGCGAGGAAGGCTTGGAGAGGAGCTCCAAATAATGTGAGTCTCATATAACTTTGAATCTGTTCGCTTTTGCATGCCACAGTATTGGAGGTGGAACAAATTACGTGCATACCTATGGGGATCTGCATTAAGAGAAGGATTAGCGCTATTAATTGGCGGATCTAACCTCATTTAGTTTGGGTTTAACTTAATTGTAAGGTGTCATCATTACTAGCACATCATTTTCTTAATTTCTTAATTGCTCAATTAGTTGGCTCACCTTTGCGGGCTTGAAGGCCAATTGAAGATCAGTTTATGCTTGGAAATTTCCAGATCTAGCTTTCTCTATACCAGCAAAAAAAAAAGAATCTAGCTTTCTAAAACTGTAAAATAGAGATAAGGTGTTCCAGCATAGATCTTGTGAGACATATACACGTGTGCTTGTTATTCGGGTGGGCATTTTGAGATCTATATTTCATCTCTACCTAGTAAAGTTTGTACATGGAGATGCTGTGAAACTACATTCACTCTCACCTCCTTGTTATTCAGCAAGGAGATACTGACTGAGGCACCGGAAAATGACCGGTTCCACTGGAGGAAATATGGCGAGAAGAAGATCCTCAATGCTGAATATACAAGGTATGTATCTGTATTGAAGTTCCATCCCTCGTGTAAGTCACTTTCTGTAAAAGTTGGCGTTAGCTCATGAATAGTATTCACCTATTTCATCCTCCCAATCAATAACGAGACGCAAGAAATCAATTTTCATCATAAAGCACAACTGTACTGAAAAAAATACATCTGAAAGTCTGAAAAAGTGCTGAATAAATACTTCATTGTGCTACTTTTAAATTGTAAAGGACATCGTTCGGATTACCAAAAACATATATATATGGGTTTGTCGGCCTTATGGACCATTCACCTCGTTTTTTGCTAGACCCATTTGGGGCTTGATTAGCTTCCTCCAGAAGCTGCATTTTGCTTGGGGCTTCGTGGGGAGTCTTTCTTCTACAAGAGCAGCTGGATTTTTTGAAAAGTCAATGACAGTTTTTTTTTTGTACATGATAATGGAATAAACTTCTGACCGCTACATGATTAATTTGCACACAACATATTCATTTGGACGATTCTGATTGCTATATGTTTAGTTTTCTTCACCAAAATCAGAATCTAGTTTAGGAGTGTTTATGCTTCCTCATGGATAACCAGAGAGTACATTGTGTGAGGTAATTGGAGCTTAAGAGTTCAATAAGTGGATTCAGAAATAAGCTAATTAAGATCCATGAATAGGACAATATTTACACATTATTCCTTTTTTTTTTGTTTATTGTATGCTGTATAGACTTCAACTACCGGAAAAAAGCATGTTGCCTACTTTTAGCTACTGATGATTGGTAGCTAATATAAGTTGGTAAAACTGGACCGTGGTGTAGTGTGTATAGACTAGATAAAAAGGTGCCCTACAATTAATTGTGAATGAAGCCTTAAAGGGTTCCCTTTTTTTTACTTCATTATACATGGACGTTAAAATCGTTCCTGGCTGTGCATAAGTAGATTAGGTTTCTCCCGACAGGTTGGTAGTTATCTTAGTCAGATTAAAAGTACGAAAGGAGTGCATTTTTTTATTATGTTGCTTATTGAAAGTAGATAACCTTTACAGATAGCATTTGAGATTACAGTTATGAAGGATTCACAGTTATGTTGCTGCTTGAAAATAGATAAAGTTTACAGAAAGCATTTGACCAGTCAATTTATGTGTAGTGCTGCATACGGGATTCTGGCAAAAAAACAACTACAATTTATTGAAATAATCCCTTCAAAAGACTGGCCTAGTCATGAGTTTTAGTTAATTTGAGTGCATCGAAATGTGATGATTCGACCAAAGTCTGGAATAATTATTTTTTCACACTTCTAGCCCAATTGAGTAGATATTGTGCCAAACAATGACAAGGTCGAGTGGTCTGTGTACATAAAACAATTAGCCTCGTTCTCATTCAGGCGGTTATTATAGTTTCCAAACGCACATGAATACTGTAAACTGCCTGCCGATAAATCATTAAATTACTGTGCCTAGGTATGATTTCCTTAATTTCAGACTTTTCCCAATAGGAAAATTTAATGTTTTCTTTGAATGCATATTCACATGCTCAGCTAATTCACAGGTTATACTACAAATGTGGTTACAGCGACGGCCAGAAGTGCCCAGCAAAGAAATACGTGCAGCAACAAAACAACGCCGACCCTCCGCTTTTCATGGTCACCTTCGTTAATGATCATACCTGCAGCACCACGTTCTGGGATGAGCCCACCAGCTCAAGCAGTGATTCATCATCACAAGTACTCGACTTCACAAAATCATCACTTTCTCATCCATTGATAGAGGGTGCCCTGGGGGTGAAGCAAGAGGAAGCTGTGCACAACTATGGTTATAGTGAGTTGTCTCCTCTGCCACCCATGTCACCGAACCGGGATCAGGTCGAACTTTAACCTGGAAGCCAGGTGCCAGTAACTTGTTTGTCAAATTGATGAGTGTATCCAAGCAGTTAGCCAAACCCCTTAATAACATATCCATGTGGAGTAGCTCCAAAACTCTGCATAATTTGTTTGGTGTATTACATATTTACATGGCCTGTCGCAATAACAGATTTATTTTTAAATTGAGATTACTATTTGATGTATTCCATCTACATTTGTAGCACGATTGTAACAAAACTCATTAAAAAAAAGGCTGGCTTGATATCGAACCAATATTTGAAGCTTTAGCAGTGTTCCTTCCAGACGGTGCCAAGTCCAGCAGACACAGCAGTGATCTTATAGCACCGCTGATAACTGTAGAGGACTAACATGAGTGGAAGTGACCATTCAGAGATCAACCAAATTGATAGAGGGAAAAAAATCCCGAGAAAGATGAAATAATTCGTTCTCTACTGGTAGTTCAATGAAAAATGCAAAAGAATTACCTAGCAGACATATACGACTACACGTTGGCTCACTCACGCGGCTCATCCCTGGCATGGTCCAGAGAACCTGCCGCCGCTGAAACGTGAGGAACAAAGGCTGTAATCTTAGAGCAATCAATTAAGGAAATGAAAACTCCAGTGTGAGCTTGACCTCATGCAGTGAGAAACCCTGTGAAGTTGGTCAAGCACATCCATCTTGGCACCATTCACTCACACTCGTTAGCTATTGAAGAGTGCTCAGATATAAAATTCTGTAATAAGATCTATTGTCGAATTAGTCTTTCTTACATTTTCAAATTTTCTAGGGGCATTTTTTAGAGGAAATAGCATGTTACTATATTGCATGAAGGATGCAGATGTCTGCAGGGCACGTCGTCAATGCTCATCCATATTACCTTTTTTTTTTTGAGAATCTGCTCATCCATATTACTTAAATGAGGATGGTTGCACTAAAAAGAAATGCAGCGACCCACGCCGACGCACCTGATTACGTCAATGCCCTGGTCGTCACATTCTTGCGTCCGATAGCGCTACACTCTAATGGTACAATACTAGTTTATAATGTACTCAACGTGCACGAAGCGCAAGCGAATCATGTGAAGCCCTCGACTGTAGGTTAGACCGTTAATTCTGAATTTAGATCGTGGATAGGTCGTAGGGTTAATACAGGCCTTTCAATTCGCAGGAGCACCTTCGTCCATGCTTGACTTTTCCTTTTAGAGAAGAGGTAGCTCACTACTTCCAAGTGGCCACAAATATATTAGGCGCAAATTGCGAAAAGATTAAGACTATCAAAGCTTACCAGTTTGATTTTGACAGATATGCAACCTTTTTATTGAAATGAATAAGGTGTGCTCTACCTAAAATGAGAGGACTAAATTTGGATAATAGCATGACATCAATTTATTATATATATATTTTTTTTAAAAAACTCGGTCCGCGAGGAAAGATTGCGCCCACGTAACTCATGCCTTGGGCCTTTTTTGTTTTTGAGGGCACTCATGCCTTGGGCCTAGATCGCATCAATTTGTCAGGTCATTGCTGTTTAGCTCATAAAAATAGGTGGTTGCGTAATTATTACGTGGTAGCTTATGACACGATAAAATAATAATACCTCCATTTGCAAAATGGTGATGTTAAGACAAGAAAGGCCAACTGCCTAGATAGCATAACACATACTCTTGACAGAACTCGTTAGATATAGTTCTCTACGAAACTCAAAGAAACTAGATTTGTAACCCCTTTTTGAGAGCATAATTAAAAGGGATAACTGTATTCTGCTTTAGTTTGCTGATAAATGACACAGTTGCTTAATGCATGTTTTTTTTTCGCCAGGACATTACACTTAACCATCGGTCACCGGTGTACCACTTTAATAGTATCAACTGAATTCTTTTAAGAACAAATGCTATACAGTGCAGTAGGTATTTTTTTTTTCGATTACACAGTACAACTCGGACACTCAGAACGCACGCACACTCACCCCTATGAACGCACATACGGAAACCCTACCCTTATGAGCATTTTCGAAGACTGAGCCGGCAAATCCTCGACATACGGAAACCCTACCCTTATGAGCATCTTCACTGACGCCTCGCTGTCGACGGCAACGTCGCCTCCCGCTAAAAGCACAACGCCATTAAATCCTAGAAAATTCACTCCCATGGGGAGTCGAACCCAGGACCTCATGTGCTACTGAGGCTCTTGTAACCACTAAGCTACATGCCCTTTCGCCAGTGCAGTAGGTATTTGGATCCATTTTTTCTGGGGACAGATTAAAACTAGCAAGATAGTTCTCCAAAAATCTCTTAACCATCTACCGTTTGACAATCATAGAAACAATATTTTTGTCTCCATTCGTACCTGTCGAGATCACCTATTTCTTGTGAAACCTATTTATACTACAAAATTCTGGTGGAGTTCGCAAGCCCAACATGGCTTTATTATGTTCAAATAATTAACCTTCCAACCACTGTCATCATCAGGAGGTGATCATATATAATACGTCCCTTTCCCACACCCGCGTTCAAATCGATCAAACGCATGTGCAACCACCATCACCTGTTCACACCTGCAAGCTGGAGTTTATTCCAAGTTGGAGTTTATTCAAAAGCAGGGCCGTTGAACTTTCTTTTGTCTGTATTCAGAAGCTAATCACCGGGCTAGATAGTACTAATCTTTAGATCAAGTTGCTGTACAGGCACAGCGCACGCACGTCCGAGTCACCGTCAGCTGATCTCACACACACACGTGTTCTCTGTTCCGTTCATTTGCGGGAAGTTGACATCTTACAAGTGGCACTGGCCACTAGCGTTCCTGATCGGCACCGATAATCGCAATGTCAACTGTTCCTCGTTATTTAGTACAAGCTAGCAGCCTTCTCGCCGCGTGATACCGGCCTAGTAGATGTACTATTTGCCAATTACTCAAACCACTTACCACTCACTCCCTTTCACTCGTATTGTTAACTAAACAACGAGGTCTTTCTTAAAAAAATGGCGACGCGGCACATGAACAAGGAATACGACACATGCATGCATGGTCCGCGGAGAGAGACGCAAATGTTAAAATGTTTGCATACTTAAATCACTCATGTGTCACCTCCTCTTCCCGATTCCGCGCTGGCTACTCTTTGTTGTTTTCTATATGGAGCAAAAATAAATAACACCATAAGATCTTGCGTGGCTATCTCTCGCCAAGCCCCCTAAACATATGATTTATTTCCTCGGCATAATTGTTGTGTGATTGGGTCTACTACTCCCTGTTTGGTCAGTATCTCGCCAAGCCCCCTAAACATATGATTTATTTCCTCAATTTCCTCAATATAACACCATAAGATCACACAATTAAACTTCTTGTGTGATTGTGTCTACTACTCCGTAGCTCAGTATCTTGGCCTTAATTGTGTCACACTGGGGAGAGCATTCAATTATTCCATGTTCATCGATTTGGTTTCTTAACCTTATTCAATCTGTGGTTTTTGCAAAATGTGAATTGAAAAAAAAAAGGTATGAAATCCAGCCTTGCTGACCGAAATAATGGTCTTGTCTTTTGGGGTTTTGATTAGCACCGCAGTTTCATCATCTCATTGCAAACAAGAACAATCAATTCTAATAAATCACAGAATCCAAAGTAATAAGAACCACACCTAAAATGCTTCACCACCGGTCAGCTCAATTGATCTGAAGCGGACAAGGGAGGGAGGGATCTGGATTTTAGGTTACAGCTTGTTGTGTCACTACTAAATTTACGAGTTTCCCTACAGTCAGTTTTATTAGGAACTGAAAAAAAAAAACAATAGGACCAAAACGGCGCTCCATATGGTGTTCCATATGGTGTCATGTTGTTTTCAAGGCTAGATGCCATAACCACACGAATTCAATCTCATAAAAAAACCCACATATATCCAAGGTGTTTAGAAACTAAACTAAAAAGATTGGTGTTAAATGCAAGAACCATGCAAATCAAAGGGCTAATTAAGAAAGTAATGGCGTTGTGTTTTCAATAGTAGGCGACGTGGCCGTTGACAGCGAGACGCTAGTGGTTACTTCGTCAATCTTGAGGATTTACCGACTGAGTCTTCGAAGATGCTCATAGCAGTAGGGTTTGCATACGTGCGCTCATAGGGGTAAGTGTGTGTACGTTGTGAGTGTCTGAAAGGTACTGTGTAATAACCAAAAAAAAGGGCTAAGAAAGTAAGCTACCAGTTTGGGGGCTTGAGTGCAACATATAGCGGTGCAGCGTTTTTTTCCTTATTGGTTAATTATAAAAGAGAGTACAAAGGTAAAAATAAAAAGAAGAGCAAAATAAAGGAAAGCAATTTTTTTCTCTTTTTACCGTACTTCTCATAGTACTGCTGACATCTAACTCTCTGGGCTAAAGATAAATGCATTACCCGATTAACTATATCTGGCTAGCACAAAAGTACTATAAATACGTGCTAGCTCCTTCTCCCATACATGAGTAGGCCTCCACACCTGCATTTGGGACAATACAAAAAGAGTTCACTCATTCCAGATCAGATCAGGCACTGTCAGATAGCGATAGGGGAAAGTGATGGCAATGGCAACTAGGCCTGCCTGTGCGGCGTCTGAGCTCATCGTCAAGGCGAGGGAGTCGGCTGCCGCCGTTCTTCAAGCCCTGCTCGGTCAGCAGCCCGTGGTAGTCGGCGAGATACCACACGGCATCCAGGATCTCATTGAGAAGATCCTCCACTGCTGCGACCGCGCGCTTGCGGCGCTCCGGGAGGGCACGGAGGACGCCGGGGCCGGCGGAAGGAAGCGCAAGTTGGAGCGCGGCCGGGACGCTCCTCGCACGACGATCTCCAAGAGGATGAGGTAACCATTGGTTTGCTCATGATTACGGAAAATAATTTCAGGCTTAATAATAGATCAGCTCACTGATTAGTGCTAATCTGCAGGGGGAGTGGTGGAGAGAGCGGAATAAGAGTTGAGAAGAAATGGACAATGGAGGACGGCTACATCTGGAGGAAGTACGGACAGAAGGAGATCCAGGACAGCAAGTACCCAAGGTACGACGAACTGATGATTACAAATTTACAAAGTTTCGTTTAAACCAAACACTTAGTCTCAACTCTCAATCACGGATCATTTGATCTCATTGTTTGTTCACAGGTTCTACTTCCGCTGCAGCTACCATGACGACCACGGCTGCAAGGCTAGCCGGCGCGTGCAGCAAACTGATGCCGATCCCTCCATCTACCTCATCACCTACTTCGGCAAGCACACCTGCGGCCGTGACAACAACAACGACAAGCCGCCTGCGCCGTTCGTCATCGACTTCAGTTCAAGAAGCACCAGAGTCGATGGGAAGCCAAGCAACGGTTCGCCATGGCCGTCCTGTGAAGACGACGGCCAGGTTGTAAGCGAGACATCGGAGATCTGCGGCCTGTCGGAAGGGGAGGACCTGCCGGCGGACATGACAAGCAAAGTGGCTGAACTGATCGAACAGTCAACGCCGTTGCCTGAGCTGGCTGGTATTAGATTGGCTGGGTGGGACCCTCTGGACGGATGCTTGGATTGGGAGCTCGGCGAAGACGAGAGCTCGTTCGACTTTGGTGAATTCAGCAACTTCGATTACCTTGCTATGCTTCTGTAGATCGAACATATGATGCATGGCACTGTATAGGGAGATCTTTGCAATTATGTATGGCTTGCGTATTGTTCAGGCAAATGAATTAACTAGCTGGCTAGTTTTGATAATCGCAGGCGCCAGGCGGCGAAGCCGTGTCCTGAATCCTGATATAGACACGATAGATGAAATGTCTTGCTTTGTCAATCAACAGTGAAAGGATCAAGGGCACCGAGAGAGAGGGTGAATCGGTGTCTCAATAATTTTTTCTAAACATACTTAAGGCGTGAAGCAAGCAAGACTAGATATGGTGATGACAAGAAGCTAGCAATGCGCGCACACAATCTAGTCTAGCATAGAGCAACACCCTAACAAGCAATTCTACTAAGAACAAAGAGACAACCTATCAAGCAATTCTACTAGCACGAAAGTAAATGCGGAAGCGTAAACGCTAGTAAGTAAAGGAAATAGAGATAGGAATGCTCATGATTTTTCCCGTGGTCTCGGAAGGATGGCGTCTTCCCCTACTCTACGTTGGGTCACTCCCGTCGGAGTCTCGACCCCGTCCCTCCGCTCGACGGCGATCCCTCCTAGAGCACACTTCACTCTCCGAGTGAAGTCGCTGGCGCGTCCCGCCGGGCTCTCTCCCGGGTACTCTTCCGGAGGTAAGGCTCCGCACTTAATGCGTGCCAAAAGGCGCTCCACTAGTGATGCTTCTTTCGCACGGGAAGCTCCAAGACCGTGTACAAACTTGTGTCTTGGACAGCTCAACACCGACGCCTAACCGGTCTAGGCCTTGCCATAGACCAAAAGTAACAAACCGAAGTGACTCTCTCAAGCTCACACTAGCCTAAAGATCAAGTGGATGCAATTGCTACTCTCTCAAGCACTAGGATCACTCCAAATCCTTCACAAATGCTTCTCTCCCTTGCTCTTGGCTTCCTCTGAGTTTCCTGCACTCCAGCAATGGCCAAGAGACCCCTCAAGGGGCGAGCAACCAACTAGTTTTAAGCTACCAACCCAAAACTAGCCGTTGCTCAAAAGTGCTCAGAAAATATAGAGACCGTACCATGGACCGTACCGTCCGGTCCCTTTCTGACCATACCGTCCGGTCTCTATTTTCAGGCGATTCTCCATTTTCTTCTTCTCTGTCTGAACTTCTCCAATGAAGACCGTACCATACGATCCCTAGGACCGAACCGTCCGGTCAACGGTCCGGTCTTCATTTTCTTCACTTCCAGAAACTTCAGCTTCTCTGTCTGGAACTCCATTGATGACCGTACCATACGGTCCCTTACCGTCCGGTCAATGCTACGATCTTCATTTTCTCAGTATCCCGAGACTTCACTTCTCTGTCTGGATCTTCAATGAAGACCGTACCATACGATCCCTAGGACCGTACCATCCGGTCTCTTCTGCATAAGCTAAAACTTGATCCACTTCTTGATCCTTGCTTCCAACTTCTCCATTCTCGGTTCTTCTTCTTCTCTTCAGCCACCCTAACCCTCAAGAGACTCCCAATGCATCCATATGATCTCTAACCTAGTGTGCTCTAAGAGAACCAATTCGATCCCTCTTGATAGTCCGGTTTTTCCTATGGACTCAAGTTAACATCTGTACCAAGCCAACACTTGCTTGGATCTATCATGTCCTTAGCCTTGATCCATCTTCAACCTTGACTCCATCAAGTTCTCGATCCAAATTGTCGAGGCAACCAATCACCAAGTCGTAGATAGATATAGAGTTTGTGAGACGACGCTTCCTTGACATGACCATTTGAATATCCTACATGGAAATGTTAGTCACATCAATATGGTCACATAATCACCAAAACATTCATACCTTTGGGGTTTCCGAACTTCAATGGTCATGAAGCTTACAAACAGGCTTCTTAATCGAGAGACAAATTCTATGGTGATAATATAATGAAATGGTGCGTGATCTGTGTGATGCTTTATTTTACACAATTCAGAGCTGGGATAGATTTAGGTTAATATTGAGTCATGTATGTTTGGTCATTTTTACTAAAAGATGAAAGTGCATCATCAATATCAAAGAATCCAAATGTTTGATACAATCATGATTGCCAACATGAATTTTCTGAAATATCGATCAGACTTTGGTTCTATTTCAGCACGATGATGGCAATAATAAATTTAAAATGAATATTTTATGAAGGAAAATATGTTGTTTTTTATAAATTTATTTTATAAAATGCCTACTTATTTATTAGGTGAAGAATTCATCGCAGATGTATCATATTATCACATATGTGCAACTAATGAGTAGTCACAAAATTATGATTCTACAGGCACTATCATATCATACCAGGTGTCTTTTTTGTGGTTATCATGCAATTTATGCAAAGTAAATTATCGTGATAATGTTAAATGAACCCCAATGTGTTGTTCTAATAATTTAGCTTTAAAAAAACAAGCTGACAGTGTGTAAGAGAAATGTCCCCACTTTTCTTTATCATATAAATGAAAGTCGAAACCCCAAAGCCTGGAGCGAAGGGGCAGCATATTGAGCAGTGACCAAGGGGGCGCCTCTTGGCAGCTGAAAACCTACAGACCCTCATGTCCTTAAATAGAGCAGAGCAAAATCCATGCCACTTCCTACCACATCGTGCCTGCAGCATAGCTGCCCTGCCCAGCTACAAGAGGCGAGGAATGTGGACCACCAGGACTATGATGACGACGACCTGGCACATGGATGTGTACATTGCTCCTGATTTAGCTCCATCGACCGCCTACGATTGTACGGGAGACGACTACGCTAGCTAGTTAGGTCACAATGATGGCGATGTGTCACGAGACTTGAACCCCTACCATACTAAAATATGTATTCCAGGCTGAGGGCAACAAGGTACATGAAATATCTTTCTCCATTATAAATACTAGGGCAAGGCCCCATGGATTGGAATAGGTATATACTCTCTTGCTCTGCTTCTAGAAAAGCTCTGGTCACGTTTTTTTTCCTTTAGGCAAGTTTGGTTGACTGGGGGCAAATGCACCCACGTCAAATTAGATTTCAGTTATACCCAGCAGATTTCACCATGTATGCACCCCTATTGGTCCAAACCAATGCACCCATAAAAGCTCAAATAAGCTAGCACAACACTACCAGACCAGCAGCGCAAAATTTTTGCATCCCCCTCCGTTTTTCTCTAGCTTCTCCACTGTTGCCCAACATAGTGAAACGAATCTTTGAACTAAAGATGTGGCATTGCCAAGTGCTACAACACTATATTAGTCAGTAACAAACATAGCACGACAGTTCCCTACCTATTGCAAGAGGAAAAAAAATGGTTCAATACCATTCTTCTGATAATTGTGGCACACTTTTAGGGAAATATTTTAGTGAATTCTACTGTATGAAATGCACTAGCGTTGATATATGTGCATGATAGTGTGCTTCATAGTTGTATAAACAATGATGATATTTTATACTTGTCGATTTCATGGATATGACGTGGATCAATACATTTCATCCATCCTTTTGTGTGTGAAAAAAGAAATATCATTTGTCCAGCCATTGGCATAAATGGACAAGTTTGGAGCCAAGATACCAAAATTTGGTGAATGGGATGGAGGTGTGTAGCATGATAAGTAAACAATGTCTAGGTCTCTGCACCGATTCCTAGTGCCGCGTCATTAAAGAGAGCAATATATGGGTGCCTTGGTGTTTATGTGTGAGATCCTCGAAGTAGACAAGGCTAATTAGTAAGATTGTCGCAAATTTATGTGGTCCGAAGCTTGATATCTAGAAAGATTTCTTGGCACAGAGCATGACACCTAGCCCGTGCTGGGTATTGCAAATGCAAAGCTCGTGTTTGCCAACAAGTTTTGCATACTTAACCCCGATAGCTCTTATGCCATTCTTTGATTCTCGCATGCGTGAACATGTCTTCGGTCTCTAGGGATGATTGGGGCAGTTGCTCGCATACTAAGCACAGAAAGACCAGTCTAGGTTGGCAAAGTCTATTATATTCCCCTCATGATTTGCTAAAATAATTGGAATTGATTTTTTTTTTCAGATCTTCTTTTGCACTCGACAATGAGCCAAACCAATCGTGCACCTCTCAACCCAAACCCCAAACAATGCTCTCTCTCTCTCTCTCTCTCTCTCTCTCTCTCTCTCTCTCTCTCTCTCTCTCTCTCTCCCCCACGTTACAACTCATCAATTCTGGAGGCCTCGTTGACTCTGCAATGCCACAACTACAATCTTCTAGCTCCTTTTGTTATCCTATCTATCGTCTGAATCACGCTCATTTTCCTATTCTCTCACTACCATAAAACTGGGCAAGTTGAGAAGAGAGAAAAGAAGACCACATGGACAGACAAAAAGAAACATGTGTTGCAGATAACTTATTAGAAGGTATTTGAAGAAGCCACATAGATGGTGGCTCCAATCGCTTCAGTTCTAGTTTTGACAAAATGCCTACATCAGTTTTTTTTTGCGAGGAAAAGAGACCTTTATTGATTACACAGATGAAAAGGTTACAATCCTGAGCAATCAATCTCTCAACGCAACAGGGTACCCGCTCACGCCACACAGCTGTATAGACATTGCGTTTAGCCAGTTGTGAGAGCTCATGTGCGACTAAGTTCCGCTCTCTCTTCACAGCCTGGAAAGACATAGCAGGCAGATTTAAAGTGCTACTTCTAATCTCTCTAAAAAGGAAAATAAGAGACGACCTGTTAGATGCACCATTATTCAGAGCTGTCACAACATTTTGACAGTCAGACTCAATGATGGTCTTCTGATGACGCCACTCCGACGCAAGCTGAACTCTCTCTCTACACATGCTCGTGCTTCCACCTCTTCAGCTGAATCTGCATCAAATACAGCCTTTATTTGTGATCACAAGTGCGCCCTTTATTTGTGATCCCATGGCTGCAAGTAGCGTGAAGCCACGTGAGCTCCTCTGTGTGGCGATCCATCCTGCAAGTGCGTTGCCACTTCCCATTGCTGACGGCACCCCGGTGACCTCACAGAACCTGACGCAAGCGTGTGCCGTGGGCGGACAATAGCAAAGGAACACTTCTGTAAACACCTGAAAAGGATTTAAAATAATGCTCGCGCCTTGATGCCGACGCGACTCTACTAGTGGTTTTCTCACGTGGCAAGCAAGCGGCATCTTTGGTTGCCGGTTACACCATTGACAAACTGCAGGTTCAGTACTCGGACAGAAAGGAAGGCGTATAAAAAAGTACAGAACGGTGGTGCAATTTGCAGTGTGCTGTTCCAGGCGGTCGGTGGTGTGAAATCATGCCTTGAGATGCGACGCTGGCACTCCAACGACCCAATGTATCAGTACTACTCCTACAGCAGAGCAGATTAAACATATCGCAGACAAAGGCCTCTGGGATGTCACCTGGATCAGAAAGTTACCTGATGATGAACTATTGAACAATAACATGGCATGAAAAGACTGTCAACTTGTGCTTCAAAGCAGCCAAGAGTCTCGCATATTATTTGTCCCCATTCCAAGACGGGGCACGCGCGGCGCGATGACTAGGCTGTCCGCAACAGAAAACAAAACGATTGGAGCGCACGTACGTCATGCTGCTGACGCTACCACGATGACGCCGCGAGCAGGGGCCGGCGCCGGGAGCACATCACGCAGCGTGTCTCAATCGCCATCACTGCTGCATGATGAGTGCTGGTCCATTGACGATCGATTTGCGGTATTTTGGATCAGATGCAATAGCTGTTGATCTGTTTGTGAATAAATAATAAAAGCTGAGACGCCATCACGAACACTGCTAGTGTGCTGGCTGTACCCTCCTGGATAAACAAATCACTTGATTACTTAATTGCATTATTTACTAAGAGCATCTCCAGCAAGGCCCTTACTTGAGCCCCTACTCTATTATTTAGGAGTTTGACCTGAAAAATCAACTCCAGCAAGGACCCTATTTGAGCTCTCAATTTGCATGCCCTCTCAAACTCCATCTCCAGCCCCCTATTCCTGGGGTCCTCTCATCCTCCCTCTCATTCGTGGGTCCCACCATTTTTCTTTTTATTTTCCTTTTTTTCTCTTCTTTTTCTTTTTTTCCTCTCTTCTCCCTCCTCCCGCACGCCATAGCCGCCCCCTCGACGCGATCTCGCCGGGCGCGCCCTCAACGCGCTGGCCCCCCGCGCCCGCCCCTGCCCCACGCCGTGCCCGCTCCACCGCGCCGCCGCGCTCCAAGTCGAACTCGAGGTAGCAGAGGAAGCTATGCGCGGCGATGGCGGCCGCGGGGGCAAGCTCGCCCACTGCCGAGGGGCGGAGCAGCGGCACCGTGCGCGCGGCGGGGCACGGCTGCGGAACGAGCTCGCGGGTGCACGCGGCGTGGCTTGGCTGCCGGGCGAGCACGCGGGAGCTGGCAACGTGGGCGCGCGCAGGCGACACAGCTGGCTCGTTGTTGCGTCCATGGCTCCTGCTGCTCGGCACGGGCTGGATAGCTACCTTCATGGATGCTGGACCACGAGCTCCGTTCACCTCAGGCAGCCCAGCAGAGACAACGAGCTCGAGCTCCCGTGAAGCAATTGTTGTGAGATAAAGCTCACCTTGAAACATAACGAATGTACGATGGGAAAAGCAATTGATGTGAGATGAACTCGCGGTGAAATTCTCTAGTGAATCTTGCAGAGGACGCGGACGGCGCGGCAAGTGAAGCTTGTCGGACATGCCAGCGGCGCGCCGAGCGAGCTTGTTGAGGGCGCAGGAGATGTGGTCAATCCTGCTCTGTTCGAGTTAAAATCCAGCTTTTGGGCTGTCCGGCCGCGCGATGCCATGGCGCCCTGCGCGCCGCGCTCGCCTTGCCACGCCGCCGCCGCGAGCCTTGCCACGCCGCCGCCGCTATGGCACTGCTCGCCCCACGAGCGCCGCCGCCGCCTTTGCCGCCCTGCTGGTCCACGCGCGCCGCCGCACTGCTCTCTCGCACGCGCGCCGCCGCATTGCTCGCCATGCTCCCTGCTGCAGCACCGCCATGGCTCGCCGTTCTCCCCTGCTCGCGTGTGTGCACAGGGGATGGAGAGAGAGCCGAGGGGATAAGGTTGAGGAGCTGGGTCAATGCCAAGTGGTTCCCGCATGTCAGGTTAAAATGAAGGCTAAGTTTTGAAAGTCATTGCTGGAGTTCATATAAAAAATTGAGACCCCAAATTTACATGTCAGACCCTAAATGCTTTTTGAGAGCCTTGATTTGAGAGCTCTTGCTGGAGATGCTCTAACAATGCAAGAAACGTAGGGCGGCTACATTGTATCCTGATATTTCCAGCGCTAGCTTAACAAGTGGCAGATGCTGCCTTACGTCAAAATAGGGGCGCCTGATTACGTATCCAGGCCCGAACGTCACGTCTCGCCGCCTGGCTGGCACAGCTCACCGCAACCACGTGAAGTCCATACATTGGGAAAATAGTTATTAATCCCTTAAACCATAGAATATCTTCTTATCATCACTGCTATATGTTTAGGGAGATTTTGTTTTAACTACATGCAGATGCCATATCTGAAGAAATTGACAGACGAAAACAGGACATGGAATTATATTTAGAGACGCGCTGATCAATAATCATTCTGTTCTCCTCGCCAGAAAAGAAAAGAAAAGAAAAGAATAATCATTCTGTTCAACGTCGCTCTCAGGATAGCATTGTTTTCGCAATGCATTATTGTATCTCAAGCAAGGCTTAGTCTTTAACACGATAGTCTTACTTGCAGCTAAACGTGCACAATTCTTAATACCAATGGCCGTGTGATCGTTTCGGGACAAACTGTAGACAAGTATTATTCCAAGACGGCAACATCGCGTACTCCAAATATGAATGGTGACACCCTTTTTATGACAAAAGATGCGTGATTATAGCCCGATTTGATATATAGACTTTTATATCCATTGCCAATCTAGAGACAGATCTTCAACATGGACACAATTTTGGAAGTTACTAAGAGTGAGGCACCTAGAGCTGGCACAAAAGGTTCGATGCTTGAGAGCCAGCTCGGCTCGTTCATAGTTTTCACTTGCTTCAGCTCAGCTTGGACTTTCAAACAAACCAAGATAAGCTTCCTTCGGAGCTTGTTTCCAGTTCGTGAGCTGCTCACAAACAGCTCGATTAACTCAGTAGGCTCGATAATATGAAAATACCAACTTCAGTTCAATAGGAAAATGATAATAGTTTATATTGGGTGAAGCGCAATTAACATACAATACACAAGTCAAGTTTAGTTGATAAAAATTACCGATGTTGCTCATCTTTCGTATTTTCATTTATTGTCCACCTTTATTCATCAAGATTGATAATTTTTGCAATGTTGTATTAAGTTTATTTTATGATTTGTTATATTATTGAGCAATTTTAATATTGTCAAGGTGCTTAAACTCACTAATATTATTGACCCAAACATATATGATGTGGGTTAGTTTTTTATTCATGAGCATCAAGAGAGATCGATAACTCTTTTTCTCGCAGAGAGAGAGAGAGAGAGAGAGAGAGAGAGAGAGAGAGAGAGAGAGAGAGAGAGAGCTTACTCCTTAACAGACAGACCATAAGTTGCCAGCACCATTTAAAGTCCGTCCATACGCTTAATTGTAAGTATGTCTCTGGTCAATGGTTCGGTCTTTCTTCTGTTCATTATGCAAGCTATTCAGAGCACTGCAGTCCCAGCATAGCTTTCACATTTTTGCAGCTCTAACCCTCTCAAGAGTAGTATCCGCCATGTCAAGACGGCCAAGTCTGAAAGGATTGTTACCGCCGCCGCCCTCGCCGCCACTTCCCAACCGGAGGGATGCGCGCGATCCAGGAGCTCAGGAGGGTCACCCAGCTGGCTGCGGAGCTCAGGCAGCAGTTGGAGCTCAATCGGGAGCTTGACCACTATGAAGCTGCGGCGGCCAACGTGAACGAGATATCCGAGGCCATGGAGTCGTCTCTCTCCATCCTCCAGTCGGCTGTGGTTTCGCCTGCAGCTCACTCCTCTGATGGCAGTGCAGTGGCAAGATATGGTGGCGTCTCCCGTGCTAGAAAGGTGAGGCACCGGGCCGGCAGGCTCGGAGAGGAGCCCCAATGTGAGTCCCTAACTCTTTCATTTGTGCATGCTGCAGCAAACTTAAGCTGCGGAGTCTGCGTAAGAGAAGGATTAGTGCTGCTAATTAGCAGATCTGTACCTCATTATTTGGGATTAAGCAATTAATAATTAATGAACTAACTAATCATGTCGCCATCAGTACTGGATCGAGCTTCTTCTTTTTGCTCCACTATTAGTTGCCTCGCGGCCTTCAGTTAATGCCAAGATACTTCCAGATCTACCTTGCAAATATAAAGGAAAGAGAAGATCAGGTGTCTCTCAATAGATCTTGTTTTATGCCAGTTCTCAAGCATATGATGTAGGTGTTTGCTGAAGTGTATGCGCATGCCGGAGGAAAATATATTTCATGGTTAGGTAGTAGAGTGTGATAAGGTGATGCAGTGAAATTACAGTCAATTCTCCTCCATCTCCTTATTTATTCAGAAGGGAGATGCTGACTGAGGCTCCAGAAAATGATCATTCCATTGGAGGAAATATGTGGAGAAGAAGATTCTCAATGCTGAATATCCAAGGTACGATATTTCATGGATCTTCATTCCTACTCCAAGTCACTTTCTGTAGATTTTTCATTATCTAATGATTCTGCATCCATTTACCCTCTAAATCAATAGTTTGAAGGACACCATTTCTACTGCAGTTTTATATATAGCTTGCCATTTGGGATTACAAAAAAATACCGCTATCATAATCATTCTCATAGTCTCATTGCTTTGATATTTATGATTCATGTCGGTGTAAACCATCTGGGGGCTTGATTGGCTTCCCCCAGAAGCTGCCTTATGCCTGAGTCATTGCTTTTGAGAAAGCATATTGGCATTGGTTTGTGGCTTTAGAAGTTATTGCTGATTGCTTGATTAATTGTTGTTTTGCTTCATCAAACATCAGGTCTGAAATCTAGTTCATTTGAGTAGTTGCAGCTTATAAGCTTCCAGTAATAGTTTCAGAGCGAAGCTAAAGTATAAAGGAAAAAGTCTTGTTATTGTTGTATGATACGATTTTACATGAAAGCTTAGACTTGACAGGCTGAGGCTACATAGATCTGTGCATGATAATCGATTTCATTAATTATACATGGGCTTAGCCAAAGAAAGGAAAGAAAGAAGCGGGCGGCGGCGGCTCCAGAGAAAATTGGCCGGCCCCCTCTCTTCGACGGCATCGCCGTAGGTCGATGAGGGAGGCCCGGCACCCGGTGTTCGTCCTCTCGTTCCTAGTCTAGGTTTAGGTCTTTCCGGGTGGTCGCTTAGGCGGCGGCTACTACGATTGTTAGGGTTGGGTCTCCTAAGGTGGTCTGATCGACGAAAGTGGGTGCGGCGGTGCGGCGTTGCATGTTCGTCGGCATGGAGCAATGGAGGACGAGGTTTCTCAGCGGTGGTGGTGAGTCAAAGGCGTCATCATCGATGGAGAATAAGGTACTTCGGCCCCTCCTTTGTCTTGTCGGGGTCTTCGTAGCCATGACCGTGAGGCTAGTGAAAGCTTTGTTTCCGCTGACATCTTTCTAGATGTTGGTCGGATTTGTGTTTTCCTATGACGAATTGGTGGAGCGACGATGGGTTCGGCAACAAACTCAATGACGGCAAGTTCATCATTTTGCGTGTGGAAGGTCAGTCTACCCTCTTTTGCGAAAGAGTTGGGTTTCAGTTTTCCCCCGTCAGAGATGTGGATGATGGTGGTGATGGTGAGATGGCCGTGTTCGTCAAATCGGAGGTTTTGTCCGTGGTATATCCGTTGGGGATGGTGATCTTAGATGGTGGAATGCGGCTTTTTCAAGGTTTCTTGGCTTCCCATCAATGGAGCTTGGCGTTGTTTGGGTGGCTTATGTAATCAAGGGATGTAATATGCTTTAATATCAAATGAAATTCCCTTTTCGCAAAAAAAAATTATACATGGGCTTAGTTGTTGCTATGGCCCTCGACAGGTGGCTATTGTAAAAAAAAAATGAAAGGATTATGATTTACATTATGTTCCTTCTAGAAATATATAAACATCAACTACATGTAGCGTTTATGTTCAAGATAAATATCAACATGTCGCATTTCCAGAATAAATGTTCATTTCCTGCAGCGTTGCATACAGGTCAGCAACCAAAGAAGGGTGACTGGTGACAGATTGCCGTCCCAATAAAAGGCCTAGTAAAAATAGTTGCAATATTCTGATGAATGAAGATGTGAGAAATTAAATCAATATAATTTAATTTTAGATTGCTCAAAAAATCATATTTTATTGCTCGGAAAAATAATTTAATGTAGTTTTAGGCCCTCCAGGAAGAAGGTAACAAGGATAGTATGTCTCTTTCCATGTACATAAAACAATCACTTGCTCTAATCTCGGACTATTAACTTCCACATGTATGTGTAATCTTGTAACCTGTCTGCCAATACTAATATTTGTTCTAAATGCATGCTCATAATTAGTATGGTACAATTGCAGGTTATACTACAAATGTGGTTACAGCGACGATCACAGTGTCCAGCGAAGAAATATGTGCAGCAGCACAACAACAGCAACCCTCCACTGTTTATGATCACCCTCATCAATGAGCATACATGCGAAACATTGTTCCGGGATAAGCCCAGCTCAAGCAGCGGTTCTTCGCAAATCCTTGACTTTACAAAGGCCTCCATTTGTCCTCCATTGATGGCTGCTACACTGGGGTTGAAGAAAGATGAAGAGACCAGCACATCAGAGTCTATGCACAGCTATAAGTACGAGTTGTCTCCTTCGATGTCTCCCGATGAAGATCAGGCCCATTTCTTCCCGGGAACCAGGTCGCCATAGCTGTCAAATTGAGTGAAAATATGTAGTACTGATTTAGTTTTGGGCTTCCAATAAGTATGTAGTGATCATACCTTATAATAACATAATGCCACGCGCATGCATGTCGAGCTAGACACTTATTAGCATCAAAACTACGCATGTACTATAATCTGCATGATTTACTTACATTCCCGGCCCTGTTATAATAAAGGATTTGATGAGTTTTTTTCTTGAAAATTAACAGACTTAATTGATGGATGGTTTTTCTCTTTGGACAAGACATACGCCATTACAAATATTGAATTTACTATTTTCTTCATATCTACATTTGAGTATTCCGTTTCCTGGTATAGTGGGCGGAAGGTATACTAGCGTGTTCATAATTGTTGGCTAACTTCTAATTCATGTAGAATAGACCGGGTGTTTATTTCTTCCTGGCCGTTTCTGGCTAGCCCAGAAGAGAACTACCTAGCTGCCTCGCTGATTAATGATTACTGTAGAGGAACATGAGGTAAATTGTACTTCCATCAGGTACCAGCCTAAATTCCTAAGAGCATCTCCAAAAGCCTCTCTAAAATGCTCTCCAACTCTATATTTGGCTAATATTCACCAAAATCGCTTTCCAACAGCATGGCTATTGGCTCGGCAAAATAGCGTCGCCTCCATCCCGTACTTCTCGCTAGCTAGGAATGGCGAGCTCGTCTCGCTCGCCAACGCTCCTTCCACGCCTTTTTCCCGCGCACAGACGGCCTTCCCGCTCCTTCTTCCCGCCAGTCAAGCTGCTGCGTCCCCAATTTGTGATACCTCAATTCGGCGGGCAGGGAAGCCAGGGCACAAACGGCTCTCGTGAAGCAATAGGAGGAGAGGAGAACCGATTCTCATGTTACCAGGCAGCTCCTGCGAATTCACGTTTCTGGTTACCAGGCAGTTCCTCTCCAGCCATGTTCTCCGGCGAGATTAGAAGCCGGTGGTGGGGGGCAGGCAGGCACGACGGAGGCGCCGAGCGCGGAGGCGATGGACGCGGACCCAGTGGCGCGGAAGCCGGTGTGGGGCAGGGAGCGTGTCCTGACCGTGACAAGAGAGAGAGAGAGAGAGAGAGAGAGAGAGAGAGAGAGAGAGAGAGAGAGAGGGAAGAAAATGGCTGGAGGGTTGAAGACTACCTAACGTCCGTTGATTTCTAATCTGACGGATCCTGTACATCGAGTGACATGAGGGTGTTTTTTCACTTAATTGCCTGAGAATTAGTTGCCTCCCAAAAAAAAAGTAAGGCCCACTGCTGACGTGGTGAATTTGAAAATAGAGTTGGAGTTGATTTAGAAAGGCTGTTGGTTTCCTTCACTTTTTTTTGATGATTTCTATTTTAGAGACTAGCTAAATTAGGAGAATTTAGAATTAGCTTTAGAGAGGCTTTTGGAGATGCTCTAATACCCCAGTGCTTGCGGTACAATGGTCTTAATTCATTCCATATACTTGCAGTACAATGATCTTGATGTGAAACAAGAGACATAATACGCAATAGAACTTCCTAGCACAAAGGACGGATCATTTGGAAGAGCCTATTCCCACATTCAACGGGCCGGGATATATAATAAAGCACCTTGTCAATTAATTTAACATGAAATAATTAGGAGAGTTCTACATTTTCATTATGAATGTTGATGAAATAGTATATGGTATGTATCATAATCGTCTTATGTGATAACATGGCATACATATTGGCTCCCATGCAACATAAAAGGAGAAAGAAAAGAAGTGACGTACAGTCTGCAGTCTTTGGTCTTGTGCACACACTTGCCAGCTCATGCCTTGGACTTTCTCATTCGCAAGGTGTTGAAACTTGGACGTCCACTTGGATGATGAATATCCAAAGGTTCGATTCCCTCACGTTTGGTTGCGTGATGAGCTTTAGATCAGTTTGGGTGCCTATGTATCGCCCCAGATCATTTGTCCTATCTTCAATTTTTCTGGTAGTTTATATGACATTGATATAAGCCTCTGCTGTTTGGAAGATACATACACCCTCTTAGAGTGCATATTTATGTCAGGTTACTATCAAAGAATTAAATATGACAAGATTTACGAAAACAAGGGATATAGGTGATGAATCCTGTTGAAGTGAAAAGAAACTATATAATATAGCAGTTATTTTAGTGTGTGGCTTTTAAGATTTAAGAATATGGGATGTGATTTGGCTGAAGGTTATAGCTAAAACGAGCCCGTGATTAAATGTTGGCTTAGTTAAAAAATACTAGGGTTTAAATAACATGTTTGTGGTCTACGGAAGGTTTGCTTTCAGAGCGATATTTGTGGTCTACGGTCTAGATATCAGAATGATGTGGAGGAACACAAACCCCATGCTCAAATCTAGATGTTTTTACACCCAACTAGCAAGATGTTGAGCTATAACCAGTATATTATTAGTATCTTTGAGATATAGAATAACGACACATTGCAATTTTTTATTAATCGTAGTTTGGTTACAAGATGCATGTATCCCTCCCTCCTATGCCAAACTCGATTAATTTCCCAATGAAACATGAGGACATGGAATTTTATCCTGCCGCATTCTATTGACATATTTGATATTACTGTGGACAACATTTGGAGTGTTACATCATTGATGCCCAGGGCAGACTGGGAGGGGGTTCACGAATTGAGCACCCTAAGTCGTGGAAAGCCATAAAAAATTATTATATACATATTTTTTATGCTTAAAATGTTATGGGGGATATATGGGTACTATGTTTTAGAAAGGAAATGTATTAATATTCTAGCCTCTGCATCGACAAATGAGGTCATTAGTTGGTTGTTACCATTTTCTTTTGACTATTTGTATCCCCATTTTTTTTAGATAAAGGAAATGTGCATCCCATTTTTATCCATGTCGAAACTGCATCCTTGACAGTTGCATTGACAACCTCTATTAAAAAATTAAACATGACGAAATAAATAAGGGCTATTCAATTTTAATGGGAATTGCTTTCTATCCATTGCGATAAAATTTTTAAAAAAAAAGGTCACAAGGTTGCCTAGTAAATATCACAAAACAAGTTGAAGAACCAATAAAACTGACCCATAATAGGTTAAAAAAATTATGAAAATTAAAGCCAGTAAAAATTAATCTTAAATTCATATGAATGCTCAAAGAACATGAAAAATAATCAACTAGAGCCCAGTTCTGCTAATGTCTGGAATGCTTAACTTAATACTCCATTGGATAAGCTAAATTCAGTCAGTTCCTTCGGCTGCATGAAGTCACATCAACGGACAGCTGAGAGCGTTAAGTACCATTCTATTATCAAAAAAAAAAAAGTACCGTTCTATTATCTTCTGAGTACATTTTTGAGAGGACTGTTCTATGTATGGTTTATAGGAACTTCATTCTGTTCAGACCAAACAGTCATTCAGGTAACTGAACCGGGCTACTTGTGCGCAATCTATTGGACTTAGAGAGTGTTTTCATTGAACGAATAAGCTGCTCCGCTCATGTTGAAGCCTCCTGCGAGGCTACGAACAATGTTGGTTTGCATTCCAGCATGCAAGATGCAACTGTCCTGTTTTTGTCAACTTCATCAGTGCAGCTATGACTGTTGAGATGCAACAAATGATCGAGAACTGAAGCGCCCCAACGCGGCAAATGATAGAAAGCGACTACTTTTGAAATGCAGCAAAACGTGGGTTAGCATGCGTCCGGACAAGGCTCGAAGCACACAATCAATCATTTTTGAAGCCGAGTGAAACGGAAACAGCACGTGGTTCAATTCATCAGCCCAGCCGCGTTTCGTTTTCCTCACTCCCCTTCCTCTTCGCGGCGGCTTCCTCCTCTGCCCGGCCAGTATCTTGTGTAGCTAACACCCACATGACCACATCCAACACCCAGTATATATGCCCGTACGGGCACCAGCTTTCCGGCACACAGTCTCAGTGAACAAGCTAGCTAGCACTCTACGCAGAGGTCGAGCCAAGCTCACAGAGAGCTGACATCGCCATGGCACTTGCTGCTGCTAGCAATGTTCCGGCTGCTCTCGTGGCGCGGGGGCGGGATTCCGCGGCCGCCCTCGATGCTCTGCTCCAGGACGCGTCGACGACCTCGGCCCCGGAGCAGCAAGGCGGCATGAGGGAGCTCACGGAGCAGATCCTCTGCTGCTTGAACCGCGCGCTCGCCGCGCTGCAGGGAGAAGGCGTCGTCGACGCTTCCCCCCGTGGCTGCCAAAGCAAGAAGCGAAGGTCGCCGCCACCCGGCGC
Source organism: Eragrostis nindensis (assembly GCA_012490785.1). Taxonomy (NCBI): domain Eukaryota; kingdom Viridiplantae; phylum Streptophyta; class Magnoliopsida; order Poales; family Poaceae; genus Eragrostis; species Eragrostis nindensis. Next base: position 101,956 of record JAAXCT010001920.1, read on the forward strand.
GGCCGACCAATCGATGCCTAAACGAAGGTGATTACTACCGTTAACACATATGGATTCTTGAATGCTCGTTGCATTCGCTTCATGCGGCTCAACTAACATGTGTCTCAACTCAATTCGCTTGCAGGTCGCGTGCAATCCGCGGTGCCGAGATGCCGACGAGAGTCGAGAAGAGGAGCTCGCCGGATGACGGCTTCCTGTGGAGGAAGTACGGCCAGAAGGACATCCAGAACAACAAGTACCCAAGGTCAGTGTCTTTGCAAGAATCTTGAACGCAAGGTTCGTCACCGATTGATGATGTAGCAGGTGACTCATATCGTCGTTCCATCTCGATCGCAGGACATATTTCAGGTGCACCTACAAGCACGACAACGGCTGCAAGGCAACGCGGCAGGTGCAGCAGTCGGAGGACGACTCCTCCGTCTACGTCGTCACCTACTTCGGCGAGCACACCTGCGGCATGGACGCCGCCGCGGCGGCCGCCACCGTCGGCGAAGCCGAGAAGAAATTGCAGCAGCCGTTGGTCATCAGCTTCGGTTCAGGCACCGCCAGCAGCGGCTCGCCATGGCTCTCCTCCTCCGATGATTATGATGTCCGGAGCAATTCCTCGCAACTTTCACCCGCCGTGTGCTTGCCAGACGAGCTGGAAGGGGCAGAACAGAAAGCAAATGTGTTCGATGTTGGGTCGGTGGTGCTGGCACCGCCGGCGGAGCAGAGCTCGTCGGCCGAGTTTTCTTGTGCCTCTCCGGATCTGGATCCCTTGCTCAGCTGCTTCGATTGGGATTGCAGCGGCGACAGCTTGTTTGATATGGGCTTGGTCAATTTTGACGAGATTGCTCTGCTTCAGTAGTGTGGATAGTTAATACCGCACACGATGCAGAACTTCCTAGATTAGACTCGACAGATAATTTCTTATTGAAGTCCATCAAAGAGATCGAGGATGTGAAACCTAATCTTAGAAAATTTGTAGCCGGACCATCATAGATCACGATATTGTAACACTAAAATTGCTGTTTCAATCTATTGTTGTGTGAAGTTACTTGGCTTCATTGATTTTCTGCTATTCTAGAGCATATCATTCTGAAAAAAAAACACTTTTAAAACTAATTGGTGAAAATGTCATTTAGGATGAAGTTGTGGTCTATTATTCATGGCATGCCAATATGTTTTGGGGGTTATGTCCCTACTTGTTCAAAGCAGGTACAAAGATCAGACTCTCAGCCGGCGGCTGGCGATATTCATTAGCCATGCACGCTCTAATGGCGCCGCCCCCCATGCATGATCGCATGAGCAGACCCGTATGGAACAAACCAAACAAGGAGGAATAGGGGAAACCGTCATACGATGTGTTATTTTGTCAGCTTCATGATGTTATGTTGAGATGTGGTAAATCCATATACTTCATGACCAATTCTGCTTGGGCCTAGCGTGCATAACTCCATGTAGATGCCTATTCCAAAAGCAAGGCAATCTAGGATGTGTAGTTAACTACTCTCCCTGAGGGAAACCTGTGGGTTTGCGCTTGAAATTTGGAGTATCATCCATCTGCATGTTGCGTCTTTAAACCGGTACTGTCAAGTTGCCACCAATTGGCAATAGTAGTCTATTGATTAATACCTGAAGCTGAATGGGTGATGGGACCAGCTGCATTAGGTGAAATTTTATATGTTCACTCGTGAACCCAAAGGCCATTATGTTCCTAGGACAGCTGCCAACTCGCCGATTATGATATATATATGCATAGAATATATATACTTGGCACTTTGGAGCCATATAGCCTCGGACTGTCACAGGTTACAGCTGGTGGCGGGTTATATGATTTGTAGAGCTCAATCTAGTAGCATATATATAATGTACATATACAGTTACTTCTACATATATAGATCACAATCGAGCCTCTCAACGTACACTCGAACAACGACGCATATAATTGATAATCGATGCTCACATGGTGATCCATTCACCAATGCGTTAAAAACTCTTGCTGCAAGTGCTGACGGTAGTATATAGTTATAGCCGCGTTAGGTTGGACCGCACCGCAGTAGAAGGAGCCAATGGCAGCCCTGATCTGCGATTAGTCAAACCAGCGCGGTAAACATTGCCTCATCACGCAAAGCAGCAGAGAAACCCTGCCTCCAATCAGCGCACGGTTGATGTTTTTTCCCCACGTTGAACACGACAGGGGGGGTAGAGATTGGAGAATGAGGACGCGGAAAGTACATGTCCTCGGCTGTGCAATATGATACTATGATAGAAAGCGCCGCCCAAAATTTTCAAATGTCAATGGAACATGCTTTGCAAATGAGCTGATATTTTGTCTACTCCAGCATACGTTGATGGATACTTGTGCACACCCGCTGTGGATTGTCTAGCTACTCCACTGTCTAGCGCAGCTGCTAATTAAGCGCGTGCAGTTCAGTAGTACACCGGAGCAGCATTTTGTATTTCTAGTTCTCAGGAACTCTTTTATATTTATCTCATTTGCGAATTCGGTCCAAAATGTTGGACCTGGTCCTCCGTATTTTTTTTAAAAATTTTCCCAGCTTAGGCTCAATTCAGCCGGCCCAGGTTCAAGGCGGTTGCCAGCAATTTGGAAAGAGTTAGGGGCCCTGAAGACTGTGTGTGACACTCTCGGCACCCTCAGTTAGTAGTTGCTTTTGTTCCTTAAAAAAAAAAAAAAAAAAAAAAGCTAGTAGTTGCCTCGATCGCAAACATGACCATCCGGCAATATCCCGGCGCTCCATTGGTTCCAGCCGGCCGGGATGCCTCCTCCCCGCTGCACGCTTTCCAAATCCGCCGTACCAACAGGCACCTCGTCCATACAGGCGCTGTCAGTCAAACATGGCCCCGTGCCACGCAGCGCGCGCCATCGATCGTGCCCGATCTCGTCCCACCAGATCAGAGAGGTCGATCGGCACCGAAACGTGCTTGAAGAACCTGTGCGTGTTCTCAGTTCTCAGATGCCGCGGCAGGCCAGGCGGCACCACGCAGAAGCTGCAGACAGATCGAGCTCATGCATCGTCACGTATGGTGGCGACTGACGCCAGTGGCCGATCACGTCACGCCCCTGCGGGCCGTGCTGCCGTCACCCACCCGAGCACAAACTCTGATTAAGAAGAAGCCTGCAGGACCGGGCGTGCACGGACCCGCGTAGTACATGTAACGAGATCGGCAGCCAACTGCTGCCTGTACTAATCCATGTCGCACGGTGATTGCGTTTCGATCGCACCAGGCGCCGCCGTTGCACAGGCCTCGCCGGGCGGCCGCGCGTGTCGTTCACTCTCACTCTCTCTTCCTCCCGTCCCTCTGCGCACGCACGCGACACCGTTGACAGTGTCCGCCAACCAGCGCCTCCGATCGAGCTCCCTCACGCAGAGGGAGGCCGTACCTGCCAGCTAGCCAGGTTGTCGACGGCGGACGGAACGGAGCAAGCCGCGCACGGCGTGCTCGCTTGGGGCGCGCTCGATCGGTCTTATCTTCTCACTCAGATGCCGCGACTTGGGAACTGAGCGCCGGCACGTGTGCCAGCGGTGCGCGCGGATTATTTCTGCCCCGCGCCGGCGGATTCGACGCGAGAGCAAGGAGCCAAGAGCGTGGCGAAATGCACCGTACAGTATATAGTACATGTCTGGTCCGGCACGTAATACTCGCAAGAACCAGCTACAGGAGTGACGTACTTGCAAATTTCACCGCGTTCAGATGGCGCCCAAGGCTGCCGACACTTCGGCAGCGGCGTGCGAGGTGGTCGCGGGGGCGCGGGACTCGGCCGTCCGTCTGCTGGCCCTCCTCCAGGCCGTGGGCGCTGATCCCGGCAGGCAGGAGCTCGCCGAGCAGATCATCCGCAGCATCGACAGCGCGCTCGCCGCGGTGCGCGGCGCCGGCGTCGACAAGCAGACGCGCAGGTCCGCGCGCGGGCCCGGCTCTCCAGCCCAGTCCAAACGAAGGTACGCGCCGGCGCAGTTCACCCACGGTCGCACACCCTCTACGCGACGGCAGGCAGCAGCTTGGAGTGACAGATTCGACCTCGTGCCGTGTCTCATGTGGATGCTACATTGATTTGCAGGGCGACGTGCCGTGGAGAACCGGGAGCAGCAGCAAGGGTTGTGAGCGCGGCGACGGACGACGGCTTCGCGTGGCGCAAGTACGGGGAGAAGGCCATCAACCACCGCAGATACCGGAGGTTCTACTTCCGGTGCACCTACAGGGACGAGCACGGCTGCAGCGCCAAGAAGCAGGTCCAGCAAACGCAGGAGGATCCGTCCCCCATGTTCGAGACCGTCTACTTCGGCAAGCACACGCCCGCGTGCCCGAGGGTCGCACCCGCGCCCCTCGCCGTGGTGGACAGCGCCGTCGTGCCGCCGCAGACGCCTTTCCTGACCAGCGTCAGGCCGGGCGCCGCAGGTAGCAGCACGTGCTCGGACGACGAGGTGCCGCAGGCGAGGAGCTTGCCGGCGGCGGAGGAGGAGGCGCTGATGATGCTACCGGACGTGGCTGAATTCTCGGGGGAGTACTGGCCAGTCGACGATCTGCTGATGAAATTCGTTTCGGCAGAACCTTCTTTACCATCTCCTGCTAGAGGACTGGAGTCTTTCGATGACAGCTTAGAGGAACTCGTCAGCTTGTTCTGGTCATGAGGCCAGATTAGATGTGTTTTTTTATTCCTCACATTTTTTCAGTCAAGCAAATGGAGCATCAATCCTTCACTTGCTCAAACTTCGAAGTTCGAAGTGTACACATCTTACCGCCGCATTTGCTGGAGAAAAAGCATATGGTGGTATTTGATCAAGTTCAAACTCCAAAGTGCTATAGCTACCGTCCTCGAAAAAAAAAGAGTGCTATAGCTACCGAAGCATCAATCGTTTTTTCTTTTCTAAAAGATAGAATGATATGGTCTTTTTCCCTTTTACCAAAAGATGCCAAAGACATCTTAAACCTCACTTGTATTAAAGAAAACAAGACACGATACAGAGAAGACAAAGATAAAAATGAAAATTACAATCAAATTGACGAAGTCTTCTCTTCCACCTCAGCCATCGTAACCATGAAGATCTGAACAAACCCAAAGGCTTTTGAAGACCACAGTAGTCGTCCGTCTCGTGGAATGGATCTTTGCAAACGCATAAGAAATATCGGAAGAGCTGTGCCCCGAGTACCATTGCAAACGCAACCACAAATATCACAAGCTCTTCACCAGAGCCGGAAGGAACACTGCTGAGACGGAAGAGAGAGCCGGAGTACCATTATTCCAGATAAAACCGCCATCACCTTCGCCTGGACGACGATTCTATGGACACCAAACCAATAGCCCATCGCATCCTCATAGAAGAAACTACAAGAACGAGATGGATGTGGGACTAACACAAGACGAATTGTCATCACCATCACGGTTGCCGAAGAGGATAGACAAAAACTACTAGTTGGACATGACAGTTATAGGTTAGACTTCGGAAAGGCAGAGTACAGAATAGAAATCAAAAGTAACTTTTCACAAGGAAAAAAAAGGGAAACAAAAAAATTACCAAGTATATTGTTTTTTGCAAAAAGGAAACAAAAAAAATTAAAGCGACTCTAGCACTGTTTCCCTCTCCCACTGTGTCATATGCTTTGCGGTTCTAGCGACTAGGGCCCATTACGATAAACTTGCTGCTTATTCAATGGGCTTATATTTACCCCGCAGTTTGCTAAAAAAAATCTGCCATCTGACACTTGCAAATGGATTCAATATAATTAATAGAATTTTTTCAAATTTCAATGAGCTAATGTTGGCTATACGTGATTTCAAGGGAATGTATGCATGGAGTACATTGGGCAAGTAAAATCTAGGATAAAGACAGGACACCACACAAACACCGAATATCTGCAGGTACTGAATGTCTTAGACTGACTCCAACTCATACCCTATATGGACACCTATACCCAAAATAGGTAAAAAAAGCTCTCCAACCGGTGATCCATACAGAGACCCATTGTGCGTGTGCTCCTCCCCCGCGACCCAGCAATAGAGCATCCTCGCCGCTCACCCATTCCTTCTTCGTCCGTTCTTCCTCCTCTCTCCACTCTCTTCCCAGCTGCTGCTCGAGCTCCTCTCCAGGCGGCGCGGCGGCGGCGTGCTTGGTCGCGGCGGAGCGGGGGAAGCGGCGGCGAGAGGAAAGCGAGACGCGGCGGCAGCTTGGAGGAGGGGGGGTCTCGCGGGGCAGGGCCGCGCTTGGCCGCGGGCCCACGGCAGCGGCGCGGGGCGCGCGGCAGAGCGAGGGCTCGCGGGGCGCGGCGGCGGCTTGGAGGCGGGGTCTCGCGGGGCGGGCCCGTGGTAGCGGCGCGGAGGTGTGCGGCGTGGAGGTGTGCGGCGCGGCGGCGGCGTGGATGCGTGGGGACTCGCAGGGCGGAGACGGGGGAGCGCTTGGCGAGGCGGCGCGGCGGCAGGCGCGGGGCGCGCGGCGGCAGTGGCGAGGAGGCGCGGGGCGAGGCGTCGTCATGGGAGTGCGGGGCCGGGTGCGCGACGCCGGAGCGAGCTGGGGCGGCGGGTTGGGGAAGAAGAGAAGGAAGAAATAGGTGTTTTATTGGATCTTCCCGTTGGAGATTGATGCTTTTTGGTGTTGTATGTTGAAGCACTTTAAAATCAATTTGGGTTTGGGTGTGCTCTAGCGTTGGAGTCAGTCTTAGTGTATACTTGGGTGCATTGGAGGATCAACACCTGCAGTGCCACTCAGATGATGCTAAAAAAACACCTGCAGTGCCTCTCAAGATGATGCTAAAAAAAAAACACCTGTAGTGCTAAAACTTTCAGAAATAGACGCTGCTATCATATGTGATGCAAAAGTAAATGAAAGGGAACACTTATGTCAACGATGTTGAAGGTCAAATAGACACAAGTTGGGATGTCAGAGCAATAATGTCACGGTTTTGGGAGAAAACATTTACTTCGTCAAGAATGATTGAACCAAGTATTAGAGAATTGAGTTCGCGGTCAAAGCTGACGCTCGAGTTACTTCTACTCACAATGTGGTTGAGCTTTTTATAAATGTTTTCATACAGTATAGACATGGCTTTCAGTCCTCCTACAAATCCCATCTGAAGGATGCGCTACAGCTGTCGCTGCTACCACCATCGTCGTCGGAGTGCGTGTCACCTCTCACCACCTATGTCGCATCGTTGCCACTAATGTACACCTTGAACACGCACGGAGACACGGCGGCAGAAGCCGATGGCGGTGCAGTCGCGGGTGACGGGTGAAGGGGGTGCGGTCGAGGCAGCGAACGGAGGCGGTGCGCTCGTGGAGAGGTGGTTGCAGGCGGCGTGTTCCTGGAGGCGCGGCGGAGGCGATTTGGTCATGGCGCTGTTTCGAAGTAAATTTTTTCATCCGCATGAAGTGTATAGAAATCCATTGTTTCCCTTTCTACCTTTCTAGCATATTCTAGTCTTTGTATTTCCCGATATATTAACTGCATATAGTGATTTTAATGTTTGGTAATATCACCACATACGGTTTTGTATTTTTATCCTTCGTTATCCTCTTCATTACAAATATATAAATAATCTTAGCATCATAAGACAAAAATATTCTTGAAAACCATGACAAAGAATGGATATCCTACAGAAATTTTGTTGGTTTTGTTTCGAAACATTAATTTTTCATCGCACAAGTATAGACATCCCTTCTTTTGCTTGCTAACTTTCTAGCTTATGCTACTCTTCTATTTCCCCTTATATTATCTGCAAAAACCTATTTTAATGTTTGATAATATCACCACATAGAGTTGTATTTTTCTCCTTTGCTATTATCCTCGTTACAAATGTATGAGGGATCTTATATAGCATCCAAGACAAAAAATCGGTGGAGGTAAAAGACTGCTATGCCCCTCATCTTAGCTCAACCCATCGGCATCGCACCACTAAACTAATTGCATATAATATTCTGGTTTAGTTATTTTGATGTTTACATTTTAAACTAATTTTTAAAAACAATCCTCTTTTGGTAAAAACATTTTACGATATTAATTGGAAAAAACAATAAAAAAATATATCAAGATAAGTGACAATATACGTAATTAGTAATACAATCAATACTTTCAAATATGGGGATATATAGAAGTTTGGATTATTCAGTTATTTGGGGGTTTGAATAAAAACCTAAACATTTTTGTTAACCTAATTAGTCGTTTTAAAAAAAAATAAAATGTAACATATCTTTATTAACTAGACGAAACAAATGCGGATAAGTTGGTTTGGTTGTGTTCGGATTTGTGCCAGCCTAAATAGAGCCCAATGGGCTGGAGCAGTATGGGCTGAATTGTGGGTACTGTAGCGCTGGGGCACTGTAGCTTGCGGGCTACTGTAGCTGCACAAAGATAGTCGCATACTGCAAGTCAAGAGGAAGTTAGTGCAACTTGAATACCCAGTCTAGGGTGTAGTAGTAACCGGCTTAGCTTTTTACGCGAAGCGAGGACGAAAGCGTAACAGTTGCTACTGTGAGTCGTGCGGGCCTGGAGCCGTACTCTGGGCTGAGGTGTTAGCGACGTGCGAGGTGGTCGCGGGGGCGCGGGACTCGGCACTCCATCTGCTCGCCTCAGAGACATGGGCGCTGATCCCGGCAGGCAGGAGCTCGACCTCAGGCGCTTTTCCTCGCCCGCTTCAGGCCGGGCGCCGCGGGCGGCAGCACGTGCTCCGACGACGAGGTGCCGAGCTTGCCGGCAGCGGAGGAGGAGGCGCTGATGATGCTACCGGACGTGGCTGAATTCTCGGGGGAGTACTGGCCAGTGGAGGATCGGCTGATGGAATTCGTTTCGGCAGATCCTTCTTATCAATCTCCTGCTAGAGTGGACGAGTCTTTCGATGACACCTTAGAGGAACTCGTCAGCTTGTACTGGTCATGAGGTCAGATTAGATGGGTTTTTTTGGGCATGTTTTCAGTCAAGCAAATGGAGCATCAATCCTTCAGTTGCTCAAACTTCGAAGTTTGAAGTGTACACATCTTACCGCTGCATTTGCCGGAGAAAAGGCATGTGGTGTGTTTCATCAAGTTCAAACTCCGAAGTGCTACCAACCGAAGCATCAATCGTCTTTTTCTGTTCTAAAAGATAGAACGGGATGGTCTTAACGTTGAACGTGACAGTTATTGGTTGGACTTGAGAAAGGTAGGGTACGGAATAGAAACCAAGAATTTTGGTCTCCATATGGATCAAATTTGTGGTTTTGCACCCAAACTGCCCAGATGGTTATAGGTTCTTTGTGATGAAACCAACTCATTTGGGTTCAACGAGAGGTGAGGTTAAGATCAATTGTGTTTTCAGTGTGAGAGAACGTCTAAACCTCAAGGATTTTTTTATTATTATTTTCTTTTCAAATGCTTCTTATCGGCATAGCAGGTATCTAGCTAGTTCTAGTTGAACAAAAGAGAACAACGCTCTCATTGTGTATGTAAGTAAAAGGACAACGATCCATATTGGTCATTCTGTCGGTAGCTGCTTTACAAAGATGATGGTGTGTGGGTGAAAAGGTCGCAAGGCCTGACCGTCTTCCTCCAGCTCGGAGATTGGCATAAACCCCGCCAAGTGCCGTGCCATGATATGAATCTCCGACCTCACCGGCAACGGCCGGTAGAACGCCACCACGTCGGCGGAGAGCGTGAACGACTCGGGAGCCACCTCAAGCACCGGCGCCACCTTAGCCACCGGCGCCGCCTCCCAGTCCTCGACCATCAGCGGCAGCGGCACAGGCGCGAACTTCTCGTCGCCGGGGAGCGCCCAGAACAGCGCCTGGTAATGCGGGTGGCGGTTGTAGTTGGACAGCGTCCCGGGTGGATTGCGGATGCAGGCGTCCGGCAGGTCGCCCTCGGCGTGGCGGCGGGTCTGCTCCTCGAAGGCTTCGAGGCGCGGCATGATGCGCACCGTGAACTCGTCGCCGGAGCACCCGAACAGCAGCACGTGATCGGTGGGGAAATCGAATCTTCTCCACGCCGGTTCTTGTCGGTTGGACGACGGCGGTGGTTCGGCTCGGTTTGCGGCCTGCTCCTGCTCCTGTTCAGAAAGGAAAATGATACTGATTAAACTGATTAAGTGTGAGTCAGTCACATTGCAGATTTCCTTTTTCTTATGTCTCTGTGAAATCCAGCTGCTTATGATCACGAAAATGATAAGCATCGCTTGTGATTTTGCTGTAATTTTGGCGAGCTGGAAGTATGCCTCACTTCTTGGACCGAAAAGATGGCAAAGCACGGCGTACCTTGGTATCACCGCCCGGGTCCGTTATCTTATCAAGTGTCGACGTCATGGTTTCCTTCGCATTACGGGGCAATGGTACACTCGCCAGGTCGCCTGCGTTCTGCTGTCCTTGTATCCCTGCACCAAAAATCGTGTCACGATTGCGTTTCTGGTGAGTAATTATTCGGAGATCAGCTGATTCCTCTCCTCTGAAAAAAAAATTCTAGAGATCAGTGCTTACGTGCCCGCTCCAGCCTGATCAGCTCGGTCGACTCCTGGACATAGGACGCGACGGCACTGTTGGCCGCGACGGAGGAGTTGGTCACCGCGACGAGCAGGGCGACGTGCGCCGTCAGCGCGGCCAAGAGCAGCGCGTACTTGCCCAGACGGGCAAGGTCGTCTCGCCGGCCGTGGCGCGCCACGCAGCCGGCGGCGGCGGCGGCTGTCAACCCGATCAGGGCGCCGATCACCATGTTAATCCGCGCGGTTTTTTCACGTTCCACGCGCGTCTGTCGCTGCGCGGTCGGTCGAGGCCAAACGGGCCCGCGCACGGCGCACGCTCCCTGTCCTTTTGTACCAGCGCCAACAAATCCTTTCCGGGTTCGTTGCGCCGTGCGGCGGTCGCAGCGGACTCCGTCACGAACTGCACGTTCTTCTCTGTAAAAAAGGTCGGAACAAGTTCATTTAAGAGGTAATCTGGTAATCTTCCTCATTTTACAGAAGTTTATGGGGTTTTTTTCAGTCAGTAAATTTCTGATACGTCGACTTTCAAGAATATTATTGTACTAGAAAATAAAAAGGTGAGGAAAGCATCATGCAAAAATATCTGCGTGCACATGGTATACTTCTTCAAAGTGGAAGTGCAAGAGCAAAGCATGGGACCAGACCACGCAAAAATGAAAATGAAAGGAGGTTGAAGTATAGCACCAGCTCACATGAGAACAAAA
>JAAXCT010001921.1:0-27500 GCA_012490785.1 Eragrostis nindensis
GAAATCGCCGCGGATCGCCTCCTCTCTACTGTAGCAGGGGGAGGGTCGCGAGCTTCTCTCGGTAAGCACCAGCAGCTTGTGAGAGCTAGATTTAAAATACCAGCCACACTCATTATTCCTCCTGCTAATGTAATATGAGAAACTTTAATACCCAATCTGTACAAGAGAAATTGTAGGTATGTGAATTTCTAAAAGATATTCATAGACTCAACTATATGCACATTAAGTTCCATCTGAAGCTATTCATAAAAGGTAAGTTCAACGAGCTTAAAGCAGAATTTTCCAGAAGCTATAGACCATAGTAACTAAACTTCAGCAAGACATAAGTGCAGAAAGCAGAGTGAAAATAAAACTCCCTGGTTCAGATAGCAAACTTTGATGAACATGAAATGAGTCAAAAGCATACGGAGTAGCGCAGAACATATATACACGCATATTTTGATGAACATGAAGGTGACAAGACACATACAAGGCCTGCACTATCAATAAATAAACTAATCAAGCTACGTGAATTTTAAGTGATTCTTCGGCAGTTTCCCTGAAATGCGCAGCAAAAGCTCAACAAGTTGGTGAACATCATCATCTTTATATATGATCTCAGTGAACTTGAGGTTCGCACACTTGACATCCAAGCTTTGCACTGGGAAGATGATGCTTCCTTGGGATCGCGTGATCTTTCTTTTTCTTAAAATCTTTTGAGAACTGTTTGCAGTGTAAAAGACGTTCATAAGAAAATAATCGTAGCAACATACGAAGTTAAAAAATCAAACTACAGTGTACCTTGCAACGCTGCAGAGTAAGCTTCTCCAAATTAGGTGATTTCTGAAGAAAGAGTGCCAATGTTTGGCAATCATCACTGAATAACAGCTGTCCAGTAAGGCAGTACTCCCTCCGTCCCGATTTACATGTCGCTCTGGCAAAGTTTGGAGGAAACAAAGCAAGCGTCCAATTACCCTGCTACCCCTATTAAACACGCGCGTACGAGCCTGACGACCCAGCCAGTAGCAATCAATGGCTTCTATCTTTTGCTTGCATCGATGCAAGCACGCAGCCTCTCCACACTCGTGAAAGACCAACTGGGCGCCGTGAAGATGCAGTTTCTGGCCGGCACGCAGTCGCAGCTTCTCCTCGCCGCGGCAGACACTGGCCGGCGCGTTGCCGGAGCGACGCAGCAGCAGCTCGTGGTCGCTGTGCCAGATCTGGAGGTGGGAGTTCGCCGCCGCGTAGCCCGCCGGCGTGCCGCTCGATGCCCCCGCCGCACAGCTGCCCGCCGAAACCACTTCGCGCAGGGCCGCCGCCGCGTAGATCGATGCCGCCTCCGCGGCATCCTCGCCGGTCGCCACCACGCCTCTCCGTCCCAGGCCCAACCGCAGCCGACGCTGCTCGATGCCGCCGCCGCCGCGTTGGTCGACCCCGCCTCCGCGGCGTCCTCGCAAGTCGCCACCACACGCCTCCGCACGACCATCGCCCAGCGCTGCCGCGGCCGACGCGTAGGTCGAGCCCGCCTTCGCGGCGTCCTCGCCGCTCGCCACCATGCGCCTCCACACGACCGCTGCCGCGGCCCAACTCGCCATCGTCCCCGCGCATCGGCATCCTCTGCCTGCAGCCATGCCGATTGAGGATGTACAGCCGGGGAGCTCGGGAGTGGGGAGTAGGTGCGATTTTTCCGGAGGAGAGAGGAGGAGAAACCGAGGTGAGCGATTTTTTCGTCTGGAGAGAGAAGAGGAGGACGATGGTGCGCTGTGCTCGGCCTGCGGAGATGGACGGGAGTGGGTCCGGGAGCTGCAGCGCGTCAACTAATTTGGGACAAATGCACAGTGCTCGAGCGTCATCTATTGCGGAACGGAGGGAGTAATAAGTTACTCAAGTCTTGAATTCTTTGAATGGTGCGGACTCCTCACTAAGCACCTGGTGTAGATTATATGTCAGCACAATATTATTACACTAATGAAGCGAATGAAAAGGAATAGTCGTCAAGGATGGGGAAAGCATACCGTAGGGCCCAAATATGACAATGCCAAACTTGTCACGTTGCATACGCTACAAAGAAGCTTGAATTCTTCGTGGCCGAGTTCATCTCCACACCGCCCGTGCTTCCACAGATGAATTGAAGCATTGTCAAGGTCTGGCATCTCATTTATTGAAATATTATCGCCGAGGTCTTCCACTTCCAGGTACAGATAAGCAACAGCCGGGGCCGTGATAACAAGCAGCTCCTCCAAGTCACATGTCCTCTCTGAGCCGCCAATAACGAAGCTCTTCAGTACAGGTGCCGTAATATCAGAAAGATCACTGAAACTGCAGTCTTTCAGAACCAAGTTCTTCAGCGAGTGGGAGGTGATGGCAAGAAATTCACAGGTGCAATCTTTCAGCTCCAGATCTTCCAAATAAGACATGCCGAACTGACATGCTTAGCAAAACGATTGTCTAGGAGCACGCGGCAAAGATGCAGCCTTTTCAGGCGCCAGGTGTTGGAGCAAGGAACTGGGGTGCAGTATTTGATGGCACGACGAACCAATCCACCTGCGTACCAACTTTCGTAGTCATGTTGCCTGCCTTCACCGGCGCACAACCTGAAGGAATCCAATAGTGCAATGTTGAAGCGCTGCATCAGGTTGACCGCAAAATCCTCGAAATCGTCCCACTCCCCGAACTCGTCGTCGCCGATGTCGAGGCACGGCACGGAGCGCCAGAGGTGCCTCCACCGCGTGGACAGGATGCACGTCTGCACCGATTGCCGGGCCTTCATCAAGGACATGATGGAGTGGAGGAGGCAGTCTGGTAGGGCGCTCAGCCGGTCCGGCTTGCCGGCCAAGCCACCACCGCCGCCGTTGCAGCTTCCACTGGACTGATCCTCCATGGACTTCTCTGCCCATTAGAGAAGTTGCATTATTAGAAGATCAGATGAGGCGTGCTGAAACAACGATCTTTTTGAGGGCTAATCCGGTGTCAATGTGCACAAGACAAGAGTGCCACCAAATCCAATTTGATTTAAAAATAAAACTATCGGAAAGAAAGGGCGGGAGCCGGCGCATGATGAGGCATTGCTATGTTACCTTGATCTCTACAGATTGGGAAAATGACGATAGGTTTCAGTGTTTCACGAGAGCCTGAACCAAAACAGTCACTGGGGAGAGCGGCAGATTCGCAGAGAAATCGGTGGTCATGGAATGGGCTTACCGAACGTTCCACGGCCGTGAAAAGGAGGAGAGGCTCCAGCCGGCGATGACGCGGCGGTGAGAAGAGCCGCGCCGGCGCAGGGGTGGGAAGGGGCTGACTACCTAAACCCTTGCCCTGGTAGAAAAATAAAATGCGTGAGGATTGTTATACCGGACTGGGCCTACCGCAGGCCCAGTCGTCTAGGCCTTTTTTCTGCCGAAGCATAAACAAAAGGAAATTAATCAGTCGCAAAAAAAAAAAGGAAAATTAATCGCGTGTCGTGCGGCCCATCCCAATAGAAGGGGTGCGAGCGGGGCGACGCCAATCCTATACATAGGGCGGGCTACATTTAAACTTTAATAGAACAGTGTTTAAGATTCGTGCTAGACTTGATCAACGTGTGAGATTCAGGCAGGTGGAAAGAGGAGGAGTCAGATGCTGACACGTGACGGCTTTCTATTGGGGCGGGTGGGAGGGAGGAGAAAAAGAACCGGTTTCAAAATTTCAAACGCATTTTTCTTCTAAACCGTAAGTCTGTTTTCGAATCCGTTTGAACCAACATGTTGTTTAGAATTAATGCTACAAAATGAGATCCAATATGAATATTTTTTTAAAATTTTTAAAATTTAAAATTTTTTGTCAACATTTTGAATGTACTATATCAATATTTTGTTTGTACTATGTCAACATTTTTTTGTTACTGGATCAATATTTTTTCAAAATGTTGACTCATGCCTAAAAATATTGAAATAGGTTTACAGAAATGTTGACTCTTTTGTTTCAAAATGTTAACGGTTGAGGTGGGCTGAGCTTCTCCTATTGAGCTGATCTACAAGTTCATAATCATAAGACGCTCTATGTATAGGAGGTCCTCCGGAGCGAGCACCGGACGGGGGCGGGCGGCGCGGCGCGGCGGTGGAGGGCGGCGGGGTTAGGGTTCCAGAGTTATCGCACGTGGGGAGGATGTACGAGTAGAAATTGAAGTCAGTATGTAGCCTTTGAAACGATGTTCATAAAGACTCACGTGCAGATTTATCTATTCTGTACCTTATCGATCGTAAAAGTTAAGGCCCTGTTCGACAGGCTGATAACACTGTAGCGGCTGCTGAAGAAATAATTGCTAACACTGAAGCGACAGCAGAAGAAATAACTGCGAACACTGTAGCGGCTGATAAACAGCGGGCCAGGCGAACAGGCTGTAAGTTCAAAGGCATTAAAGCAGAAATTCCCCTGAAGTTATGTAACCTTCAGCAAGACAAAAGTACAAAAAGCGGTAAAAAAAATACCGTGGTCTATAAAGCAAATCCTTAGAGCATCTCCAAGAAAATCTTATAAACCTCCCTTAAATCAAAATATTAAGATTCAATCAAAAAACCCATCTCCAACGGGACCCCAGAACCACCCTTAGTTTTTCATAGCCCCTAAACTCCCCTCATTTGTAGCTACAAACAGGGGAAGAATTGGGGCTCTCATTCCTCTTTTTTCAATAGCATTAATGTTTTTGTGGCCCCAAATGCTGACGTGGCCTAATCAAAAGTATTTTAATCCACTTTTAAGGGATGACTGTTGGAGGAGGAGAGAAAAATTGCCCCTCATAATTTTCTGGTTGCTCTCAAGAACAAATTTATAGGACCAATTTTATGATAGTCTCTTGAAGATGCTCTTACAACATCTAGCAACCAGCCAAAACAAACGGTTGTGTTTCAGTACATCTGAAGGTAGCGCAGAACATACACGCACATTCTGAAGAACATGAAGGTGACGAGACACACACAAGGCCTAGGCTATCTCTAAACTAATCAAGCTTCGTGAGTTTTAACTGATTCTCCGGCAGTTCCCATGAAATGCGCAACAAAAGCTCAACAAGTTGGCGGACGTCATCGTTTTTATATATGATTTCAGTGACATCCAAGCTTTGGCTCTGGGGAAGATGATGCTTTCTTGGGTTTGGGCGGTACTTTCTTTTCTTAGAACCATTTGAGAACTGTTGACAGTGAAAAGACGTAAGAATAACAAAATAAATGTATCTGGCGCTGGTACTTGCAGGACAAATCAGAAGGCCTAGCCTCCTAAAAATTCAATGAAAATATAAGGGCAGGGGGGAAGTCAAATCCAGACCCTCGCCTATGCAAAACAAGCTAACAAAACAACATACTGCTCCCTTCTTCGAGGTATGTCTTATTAAACCCATAACGGAATTCGCCGGATTCGGCAGATGGCATTAGCAAACCCCACTGGTCCGAACCTATTTTGCTAGCTACACATGCAGGTTGCTGGAACAAACTCGCAGCTACTGTTTTTATACATCGTTTGGTCAGCACAACACCTCTACACAGGGGTAAATGAAACAGTTGAATCGTACTTCAAAATACCAGTTCCCCAAAACCTGACGCGAAATAGGATAGGATGAAAAATCAGATTGCTGTACACACCTCGCAGGGCTTGTTGAAATAAGCAAAATAGAAAACACCCGATTTAATCAAAGCTTTGCACCTGTAACATTAATCTAAAATTGAAAGTGGACAAATCTATTTAAAATGCTTTTGCTACTGATTTCATTTCCCTTTTGTTTTTTGCCACAAGTACATATTTTGTTAGGAGGCCCTACTCTATTCCCGCCGATTGAACCATCAATTGGTAAGCACATAGTAGCTCATGAGAACAAGTAGATTTAAAATTCCTCGCAAAAAAAAGTAGATTTAAAATACCCAACCCCACATTATTGTTCCTCCAGCTAATCTAATATATGAGAAACTTCTATATCCAAAATCTGTACAAGCCGAAACCGAAGGTATGAGATCTCGAAAGGATATTCATAGACTCAACTATGCACATTTAAGTTCCATTCTGTAGCTTGTCATAAAAGGTAAGTTCAAAGGGCTTAAAGCTGAAAATTTTCCAGAAGCTATAGACCATAGTAACCTTCAGCAAGACAAAAGTGCCGAATCAGAGTCAAGATAAAATACAGTGGTCCATATAGCAAATCGTTACATCATCTAGAAACGAGTCAAAAACATACGGTTGCATTTCAGTACATCTGGAGGTAGCGCATATTTTGATGAACATAAATATGACAAGGCACAAACAAGGCCTGCGCTATCTATGAATAAACTAAACGACCTTCGTGAGTTTTAAGTGATTATTCGGCAGTTTCTCTGAAATGCGCAGCAAAAGCTCAACAAGTTGACGGACATCTTCATCTTTATATATGATCTCAGTGAACTTGAGGTTTGCACTCAGTACATCGAAGCTTTGGCACTGGGAAGATGATGCTTCCTTGGGCTCGCGCAATCCTTTCTTTTTCTTAAAGTTGTTTGGGAACTGTTTGCAGTTAAAAGCCGTTGATAACAAAATAATATTTTCCATAAAAAATAGTAGCAACATACAAAGTTTTTTTTTTTGGAATTAGCAACATACAAAGTTAAAAACCAAGGTAGTGTGTACCATGCAACGACGCAGAGTAAGCTTCTCCAAATTAGGTGAATTCTGAAGAAAGAGTGCCAATGTTTGGAAATCATCACCAAGATAGCAGCTGTCCAGTAATAAGTTCCTCAAGTTCTTGAATTCTTTGAATGCTGCGGACTCCTCACTAAGCACCTGGTGTAGATTATATGTCAGCACAACATTTATTACACTAATGAAGCGAATAAAAAGAAACAATGGACGATGATGGAGAAAGCATACCATAGGCCCCAAATATGACAGTGTCAAACGTGTCACGTTGCACACGCTACAAAGAAGCTTGAATTTTCCATGGCCTAGTTCATTTACACGCCCTCTGTGACCCAACAGATCAATTGAAGCATTCTCAAGGTATGGCATCTCATTTATTGAAATAGGACTAACGTCGAGATATCCCACTTCCAGGCAGTGGCGAAGCTTCCTTGTGGCCAAGGGTGGCCATGGCCCCTCCTGCCATAGCTCAAACTCTACTGAATCTACAGTAAATTTGGTTCTGTTCATCGTTTTTTAGGCAAATTTACGTAGGCTGGCCCCCTCTGGATTTTGCTTGAAGCTCCGCCACTACTTCCAGGTACAGATAAGAAACAGCCGGGGCCGTGATAACAAGCAGGCAGTCATCTGTCTTCACAGGGCCGTCAATAACCAGCGTCTTCATTGCAGGTGCCGTAATATCAGAAAGATACCTGAAACTGCAATCTTTCAGAACCAAGTTCTTCAGCGAGCGGGAGGTGATGGCAGGAAGTTCACAGGTGCAATCTTTCAGCTCCAAATCTTCCAAATAACGACATGCCGAACTGACATGCTTAGCAAAACGATTGTCTAGGAACACACAGCAAAGATGCAGCCTTTTCAGGCGCCAGGTGGAGCTGGAGCTCATCAATCCCTCACGCTGAATGGTGCAAGGAACTGAGGCGCAGTATTTGATGGAACGACGAACCAATCCACCTGCATTCCAACTTTTGTAGTCACTTGGCCTGCCTTTACTCGCGCACAACCTGAAAGAATCCAATAGCGCAACGTTGCAGCACTGCATCAGGTTGACGGCAAAATCCTCGAAATCATCCCACTCCCTGAAGTCGTGCTCGTCGATGTCGAGGCACGGCAAGGAGCGCCAGAGGTGCTTCCAGCGAGTGGACAGCACGCATGTCTGCACCGCCTGCCGGGACTTCATCAGGGACATGATGGAGTGGAGAAGGCAGTCCGGCAGGGCGCTCAGCCGGTCCGGCTCGCCGGCCAAGCCATCGTCGCCGCTGCAACTTCCACTGGACTGATCCTCCATGGACTGCTCTGCCCATTACAGAAGTTTCGTTGTTAAAAGATCAGATGACGCATGCTGAAAGAAAGATCGTTTTGAGGGGTAATCCCGTGTCAATGTACACAAGAATGCCACCAAATTAGGACAATTTGATACAGACATTCAGACATCGCAGTGTTACCAATCTCAGATCTCCACAGACTGGGAAAAACAAAGATTTAAAGATAAAACGATGGGAAAGATAGGGATGGAGCCGGGGCCTGATCAGACATCGCTGTGTTACCTTGATCTCAGATCTCCACAGACTAGGAAAACGATAGCTTTTCAGAGTTTTACGAGGGCCTGACACCAAAGCAGTCACTGGTACGGGGAGAGCGGCAGATTTGCAGAGAAATCGGTGGTGTCATGGAAGGGGCTTACCGGATGCCACAGCCGTGAAAAGGAGAGGCTCCAGCCGGAGATGACGCGGCGGTGAGAAGAGCCGCGCCGGCGCACGCGTGGGAAGGAGCTGTCTACCTAAACCCTTGCTTGCATTGGATAAAAAAAAAGGCTGAGGATTATTGTATCAGATTGGGCCCAACCTTAAGCCCAGTCGTCTGGGCCCTTTTTCTGGCCGAGGCACACACAAATAGTCAAATACATTTATGTTTCGTTTTCTTCTCAAAAAAGAATTATGTTTCGTTTTTTTGTCTTCTAAAAAAATAAATTATGTTTCGTTTTTACCTCAATTTTTTTATGTTTTGTTTTGGGTAAAAGTTATTATGGCTGATTACTTTGCATAACTGCTTCTATAAACATATATTGAACCATTTGGTGTAGCATATGTTTGTCTTGCTTGTTGGCTTTCGAAGGCAACAACAATGCGTATGAATAATTTGGTCTTTTTATATATGCACTCACATCAGTAGACTTTTGCGACTGGCACGTGTATGTGGTGATGGGACCCAGATTTAATCAAAGTCAAATTGCGTCCAACGTTTTTTCGGAGAGAGCGTGCATGAATAGTAGTGAGAAAATATTTGTCTTTTATTCTTATGTGCTGATAATCACATATTGAGTACTTTTGCAATCAATGATATATGGACTACTCTCGACTTATTTATTGTATAATGACTACTTTTTGCACACATTGTGGCTGCTCTGAGTTGAACAAGGGTCCAATGTTTGTAAGTATTTTAATGATTGTTAGTATGTCAAAGGAATAATCCACCTAAAAGATGTATGTACTCATAACAAATACTTGATTGTGGGTCCCAGGTATTTTAATTTCATTGTGTCTCGTCATCAGCATTTGAACATCTTAATGTCCCTAAACAACTTTCTTTCTTTAGGGCATGTAGAAAAGTTAACCATAAGAAATTCTTTAAAAGCTTTAAAAATTATATTTGTGGATTGATTTGTTCAATACAAATCAACTGTAGCTTTTGAAAGGATATTCATAGAGACAAACGTATGCACATTTAAGTTCCATTCTGTAGACAACAAGTGCAGAAAAGAGTTAAGATCAATTACAGTAGACTATATATAGTATATACAGCAAATCCTTGAATCATCTAGAAACGAGTCAAAAGCATATATATGGTTGCATTTCAGTACATCTGAGAGGTAGCACAGAACATACACATTATGAATGTGACAAGATACGCACAAAGCCTGGGCTATCTGTAAACTAATCAACCTTTGTGAGTTTTAAGTGATTCTTCTCCAGTTTCCCTGAAATGGGCTGAAGAAGCTCGACAAGTTGGCGGACATCATCATCATCTTTATATATGATTTCTGTAAGCTTGAGGTTCACACATTGGACATCCAGGCTACAGCTCTGGGAGATGATCTTTTCTTGGGTTTGGGCGTTCCCTTCTTTTTCTTAGAATCATTTGAGAACTGTTGGCAGTGTAAAAGATGTAAGAGTAAGAAATGAAAGTTAGATACATAAAAAGTTAACACTGAAACTACAGCATACCTTGCAACGCCGCAGAGTAAGCTTCTCCAGTCTAGGTGAATTCTGAAGAAAGAGTGCCAATGTTTGGAAATCATCACTAAGATCGCACTTGTCCAATAACAAGCTCCTCAAGTTCGAGAATTCTTTGAATGCTGGGAAATCCTCACTGAGCACCTGGAGTGGATTAAATGTCAGCACTACATTATTACATTAATGAAGCGAATAAAAGGGAACAATCGATAAAGATGGAGAAAGCATACCATTGTCTCCAAATCCGACAACTCTAAACGTCTCACATTAGATACACCACAAAGAAATTTGAACTCTATGTAACCTGGTAGACGAATTGAAGCCTTGTCAAGGGATGGCATATCATTTATTGAAATACCATCATCCAAGTCGTAACCGTTCACATGTAGGCGCAGATAAGCAACAGCGGGGGCCGTGATAACCAGCGGAAGATGGCAGCTGGTCCATCCGCTGTTAATAACCAAGCTCTTCAGAGTGGGTGCCGTAATATCAGAAAGTTCATCGAAGCTGCAAGTTTCCAGAACCAAGTTCTTCAGCGAGTGGGAGGTGATGGCCTGAAGTTCGCAAGTGCAGTCTTTCAGCACCAAATCCTCCAAAGAATGGCACGCCGAACTAACATGCTCAGCAAAACGAGTATCCAGGAATACATTGTCAAGGTGCAAACTTTTCAGCCGCCAAGATTTGGAGCTCAATCCCTCACCCTGAATGCTAATGGCATCAGGGGCGCGGCGTTTCATTGCACGACGAACCCATCCACCCGCAGTTTTGTCGGCGGTTTAATTGTAGAGTGCCCTGCCACTAGCATTGACACACAGCCTGAACGAACCCAATAGTGCAATGTTGAGACGGAGCATGAGGTTGACGGCGAAATCCTCGAAATCCACCCAGTCCTTGCTGCCAATGTTCGACGTCTTGAACTCATCCAGGTCAAGGTCGAGGCACGGCGCGGAGCGCCAGAGGTGCTTCCAACGTGTGGAGAGCACGCACGTCTGAACCACCTGCCGGGCCTTCATGAAGGACATGATGGCGTGGAGGAGGCAGTCCGGCAAGGCGCTCAGCCAGTCCGGCTCGCCGGCCACTGCAATGCTACCACCACTCGCGGCAGTTTCTCTGCAAAAAAGGCCAAACGGCGTATAACAAAACTCAAAAATCCCCAATTCATTTTTTCCCATCTGTACACAAGAATGCTCAAAATCCGGTTCGATTTGAAGGTGAAACGCACTGCTAGACCATGAGTCGCCGCAAGATTTCAAGAAATGGAGACGCATTGCATGCAGTATCTAACACGATTTCATATAAAAATTCCAAGAGATCGAGAGGGTTTACTACTAGACGACTTTAACGATGAGATAAGCAAGATGGATGGTCAGTGGCAAGTGCTACCGAGCGGTTCCTCTGAAAAAGACCAACAAAAATAAAAAACCCCAATTTCCCCCTTTTCCCCATTTTCACAGAACACAAAATTCGGATCAATCTGAAGGTTACACGAACTACTAGGCACGAGGTGCCGTAACATTTCAAGAAATGGAGACGCATCGCAGTATCAGACATGATCTCATCCAAAGAACTCTAGAAATCGAGAGGGTTTACTACTACACGACTTCACCGATTCAGTAAACATGATGGATGGGCCGGGGAAGGAGACGCTTACCGAGCGCCGCTGCCTCAGCCAACCGTGGAGGGAGAGGCACTAAAGTCCAGTCCGAGACGACGCGGCCGTGAGAAGAGCGGGACGCGCAGCCCCGAGAAGAAGCTGCCCCCAAACCCTCGCGGCCTCGCCTCCCTCAACGGAAAAGAGCGAACAGGAGAGGAGAGCAGGGGATCGGCCACTACGGCATCGGTAAAATATCCCGGTATATTGTGTACACGAAGTGAGAGCATGAGGGATTAGGCCCAGTTGCCTGAGCTCATTTTCCACCCATCACAGGGCGAGTGCGTTCGGAAAATTGATTTTTTTTTTCCACAATGCAGTATGCAGTTCAGGGATACACTCTCCATCTCAGATACACTGAGACAGGTTATTTAGGTTAAACAGGTTGTAATGAGCTGATAAACATAGAACAGGCCCAAGCCAAGTAGCTGCACTGCCCACAAAATATGCCCTCGAGATTTCTTAGACTCCACTAATCGCAATCGCAGGCTTGCCACAAAGGCACAAATCACCACGTAGATGATGCAAGTTCAAAAGGCTTAAAGCAGAAATTCATCATAAGCCATTGTAACCTTCAGCAAGACAACAAGTGCAGCAAGCGGAGTTAAGATCAAATACAGTAGACTATATAGTAATTTTTTACATCATCTAGAAACGAGTGAAAAGCATCCGGTGCATTTCAGTACATTTGTAGGTAGCATGGAAAATTCAAACACATTCTGATTAACATGAAGGTACCAGACACACACAAGGCCTGGGCTACCTGTAAACTAATCAACCTTCGTGAGTTTTAAGTGATTATTCTGCAGTTTCCCTGAAATGGGCAGCAGAAGCTCGACAAGTTGGCGGACATCATCATCATCTTCATATACGATTTCGGTAAGCTTGAGGTTCACGCACTGGACATCCAGGCTACATCTTTTCTTGGGTTTGGCAGTTCCCTTCTTTTTCTTAGAATCATTAGAGAACTGTTGGCAGTGTAAAAGATGTAGAATGAGAAATGAAATTTAGCTACATAAGAAGATAACAATGAAACTACAATATACCTTGCAACTCCGCAGAGTAAGCTTCTCCAATCTAGGTGAATTCTCAAGAAAGAGTGCCAATGTTTGTAAATCATCACCAAGATCGCAGTTGTCCAGTAACAAGTTCCTCAAGTTCGAGAATTCTTTGAATGCTGGGGACTCTTCACTGAGCACCTGGAGTAGATTAAATGTCAGCACAATATTATTACAGTAATGAAATGAACAAAAAGGAACAATCGACAATGATGGAAAAAGCATACCATTTTCCCAAAATATGACAACTCTAAATGTGTCACATTAGATACACCACAAAGAACATTTAAGTTGAACACTCTGTAACCTCGTAGGCTAATTGAAGCCTTGTCAAGAGATGGCATCTCATTTGTTGCAATACCAGCATTAAATCCGCAAATCTGCACGTTTATGCGTAAATAAGCAACAGCAGGGGCCATGATACCCAGCAGGCATATGTTCGATCCACCATCAATAACCAAGCTCTTTAGTGTGGGTGACGTAATATCAGAAAGTCCACTGAAATCGCAATTTTCCAAAACCAAGTTCTTCAGTGAGTGGGAGGTGATGGCACGTAGTTGACAAGTGCAATCTTTCAGCTCCAGATCCTCCAAAGAATGACAAGCTGAACTAACATGCCCAGCAAAAAGACTATCCAGGAATACATTGCAAAGATGCACCCTTTTTAGGCGCCAAGAATTGGAGCTCAATCCCTCACACTGAATGCCGGGGTTTGGGGCACAGTATTTTATTGCACGACGAACCCATGCACCCGCGTTTTTATTGCCAATGTTGGGTGCCCAGGCACTAACACACAACCTGAAGGAATCCAATAGTGCAATGTTACGACGGAGCATGAGGTTGACTGAGAAATCCTCGAAATTATCCCAATCCTTGTCATCAACACCATCGTTGTAATCAACAACATCGTCACTCTCAGTGTCATAGTCCAACTCCTGTTCCACCGTCTTGAACTCATCCAGGTCAAGGTCGAGGCACGGCGCAGAGTGCCAGAGGTGCTTCCAGCGAGTGGACAGCACACACGTCTGCACCATCTGCCGGGCCTTCATGAAGGACATGATGGTGTGGAGGAGGCAGTCCGGCAGGGCGCTAAGCCGGTCTGGCTCGCCGGCCGCCGTGCTGCTGCCACCACTCGCACGGACCCGTTTTGGTGTGGCCTGAAGCGCCATGGCTTACGGTTTCGCTCGGAGCAGTTCCTCTGTAAAAAAGACCAAACGACACATAGAGAAAACATATATAAAAAAAAATCCCCATTTCAATTTTTTTCTCCCATTTGCACAAGAATACTAAAAATATGATCTAATTTGAAAATGAAATGCACTGCTGGACCGTGAGCTGCCTCATGATTTCGATAAATGGAGACGCATTCCGGTAGCGAACATGATCTCATACAAAGATTTCAAGAATCAAGGGTCTACTAATACTAGACGACTGTAACGATGAGGTAAGCAAGATGGATGGTCAGGAACAAGAAAGTGCTTACCAAGCAGTTCCTCTGCAAAAGACCAAGCGACAAATACAAATACCAAAAGAAATTAAAAAAAAAGTCCCCATTTCAATTTTTCCCCATTTGCACAGAACATGAATTAGGGTTCGATCTGAACATGGAACACCCTGATTGCCACAAGCTGACACAAGATTTCGAGAAATGAAGAAGTATTGCAGTATCAAACATGATCCCATACAAAGATTTCAAGAAATCGAGAGGGTTACTACTACACGACTTGACCGATGCAGTAAGCAAGATGAATGGGCAGGCAGGGGAAGGTGGGGCTTACCGAGAGCAGCTGCCTCGCGGGCCGTGGGAGCAGAGGATCTAAGGTCCAACCGGAGACGACTTGGCCGAGAAAAGAGCGACGCCGGCGCACGCGAAAGAAGAAGCTGCCCCCAAACCCTCGCCTCCCACAACGGCAAGATGGGGGAGAAGAGCAGCGGATCGGTCACTACGGCGTCAGTAAATATCTGTGTGGTAAATTACCGTATAATGTACTGTACCCTGAAAAAAGTCCGTGTATTTTGTGGGGTGCACGAATGCAACGAGAGCACGAGGGATTGGGCCCATGGAGGCCCAGTTGCCGTGGGCTCACTTTCCGCCCATCCCAGGTTGAGTTGACTTCCCCTCAAAAAAAAAAAAAGGTTGAGTTGACTGCGTTGGGAAAAACAAAATGAATTTTCCTACCCACAATGATCTGTCTCTGCATTCGGTCAAGTCGTGTGCTCCTCAGTTCAAAAAAAAAAAAAAAAAGTCGTGTGCTCCTCGTAGTGAACCCTCTCGATTGTAATGGGCAACAGAGTGTATCGCAGGAATGACGCTAATAGCAGTCAGATATTTTTAGACTCCACTAACCGCAGTTGCCGGTTCGCCGTCGCAAAAGGCCCAAATCACGCGTGTTGCTGATTTAATTAATCTGGGACTTAGGTAGCGCTCATGCATGATTGAGTTAGGTAAATCTTTGTTCGCTAATTAATTGTCTACATTTTCTGTTAGTTACCTGTTAGACGTTTAACGTATTTCACTCCAAGAGTTTGGCATGCAGGTTAGTGTATTTGACTGACTAATTTTAATTGATAGGAAACCGGCCGGCCATTTCTGTGATTTTTTAACAATTGGACCATGCCCCATGTGGCACAGAACCTGTTCACGGCCGGGACCGACACGACGTCCAGCACGGTGGAGTGGGCGCTGGCAGCCGCTACTCTTCTTCCCCAATCCGCAAGCCCTCAATTCGCCCTGTAGCAGCTCAGTTCCAATCTCGCCTCCCAATCCCGATTCCTGGACGGCCGACGAGACCATGCGAGCTCGTTCCTAGCAGTAGCAGCAGAGCAAGTGGCCGGGTCTTGATCAACTCACGGCTGACGCGTGAGGCCTTGGAAGCAATTAGCAAGGTAAGCACAAGTAGCCATGTTCTTTTTGTTTTTTTAATCAAGCATCGGCCGCCGGCAGGGCTCCATATTGTATTCTATTCTTAATCTTGCTAATGCTAGCCCCTGCTATTTGTTATTGCTGAGCGCCTATAAGACATGAGCCTGCAGTCTTTTTTTTTTAATTTGTTTCATACTTTGATTTATCAAACAGGTATCAGCCATCACAAATTAACATGTCTTCTAGGAATAGAAAGTATGATTCTGGTTATGAAAAGCGTAAGAAGAAACAAAGACTTGAAGCAGAAGCTCAATCTCAAAAGGGTGCTCTTGACAGATTTGTTGTAAAAGAACCTCAATTTAATTCTGAAAATCAAACTCCAGAAGCTAACAATGTTGATGAGATTGAGAGTCATGGTGATCAGGGCCAGGGAGATGCCAACATAGCAGTACAACTTGAGGCTGAAGTTGAAGAAATTGATCAAGGAGATGATGCTAATATTGCCGACCAAGTTAGTGGCCATACCAATGACGCCGATACTTCTTTTCAACCTGATATATTTGATCCAAGAATGTGGGATGCACTTGATCCTAAAATGATAGATATTTTGATGCAAAAGGGTCCTAAAAGAGACTTATCCATTGAGAAGGGTCCTAAAGACACATTATCTAGGAGATTTTCTGCTAAAGCATACACTAGAGTTCTTGAAAAACGGAGAAACGTGTGACAGAGAATGGCTTGTATACAGCAAAGAACTTGACAAAGTGTTTTGTTTTTGTTGCAAGTTATTGAGGAAGGGGCTTGGGAAGGGTCAGCTAGCAAATGAGGGTTTCAATGATTTGTAACAGCCCCAATTTTTATTTTCCAAGAAACTATTTGCAAAATCTTTTGAGCATGCTTGCTGATGTCTTCCGTACAATTTTTCTGAATTTCGAGCCAGCTTGCATTTTATTTCTGAGTTCCTATGGTATTTTCATTTGCATTCGATTTGGTTTGGTATCGAGAAGCAGAATTCCCTTTACAGATCATTTGCATTTTCATGGTTTCATCTTAAATAATTAGTAAACATTCACATGTACTGCATCAGGCTGCTATCTAGAATGCCACTTTCTTTGTTATGCATGGCAACATACATGTCCAGTTGCACATAAGCTAAGTAATTAAGGCCTCTTTCGATTATAGCAGTTAGAGAATTTTCCCACTTCTTGAACTCGTGCTGGTCGATGTCGAGGCACGGCATGGATCGCCAGAGGTGCCTCCACCGCGTGGACAGCACGCACGTCTGCACCGCCTGCCGGGCCTTCATCATGGACATGATGGAGTGGAGGAGGCAGTCCGGCAGGGCGCTCAGCTGGTCCGGCTCGCCGGCCTAGCCACCGTCGCTGCTGCAGCTTCTTCGTCCTGTTCTCTTGTAGCCTGATGATCCTGCCCTACCATGCATTGAACAACATCCGCTGTTAGATGACCACATGACGCATGTCCAAAACTAAAAATGCAATCTTTTTCTCTTTTCTTTTGAACTGAAAATGCAATCTTTCTGGGGGCGATCCGGACTCAGTTTACACAATAATATGCCACCAATAAAGATAAAACTCTCCGTAAGACAGCGAGCTGGCGTATGATTAGGAATTGCTGTATATATATTACCTTGCTGTTGAGATTATGGGCTTTTAGCCCATAATAATAATTAATTAGTCTAGGCCCATAATTAGTGCATTAATGGTTTAGTCCCACATGGGATTCCTACCATAATTAGACTCGACTTATTAGATGGATTTCCGGTTGATCCCCTAGAGAAGTTGAGAGAGGCTAGTGGTGAACCACACGCGCGCGCGCGCGCCGCCGCCGCCGCCGCCGAGCCGAGGCGTGGCGTGGCGTGGCTGGCTGGCTGGCGGGCGAGGCTGGAGAGCAGGCCTCCGAAGCCCCGTTCCGCAAGAGACATCTGCCGGGTGTGCGGGCGATCAGGTTTTTGGGGAGCGACATCGCGACTGCTCGTTCGACTCCCTGATCGGCGTTCTGCACTACTTCAACGTCGTCCTGCATCAACTTTGATCGACTACATCGAACAACTCAAGAACAATGGTTCTTGGGAATGGATCTTCCAGCGCCTCCAGCGCAGGATCTTCCGCTGGGTACGTTCTTGTCTTTCTGATCAATTTGTTCATCGTTTTTATCACCTTATTAAGGATTTTATGAATTAATTAAGTAGAAAAATGCCTAATTTCTTAACAATCCAAAAACCTGATATTAGGCAATTTTCTGTTAGCGGTTTTGCTGCTGCACTGAAACCAAATGCTTTTGATGGGTCATCCTATAAGAGATGGCGTGCTCAGATGGTCCTGTGGCTTACAGCAATGAACTGCTATCACGCCGCGAACGGAAAGCCAGAACAGTTCACTCCAGAGGAGGAGGAACGGTTCAATATGGCTGATAATCTGTTCAGAGGCGCCGTGATTAGCGCTCTTGCTGATAAGTATAAGGATTCATATATCACGTGCACCTCTGCGAAAGAATTATGGGATGCTCTGGACGCTAAGTTCGGTGTTTCTGATGCCGGTAGTGAACTGTATATCATGGAGCAGCTTTTTGACTACAAGATGGTTGAGAACCGTTCTGTAGTTGAACAAGCTTATGAGATTCAGGCTCTGGCAAAAGAACTCGAACCGTTTCCATGTGTGTTGCCTGACAAGTTTGTGGCTGGCGGTATTATCGCTAAGTTGCCACCTACTTGGAGGGATTTTGCTACCCAACTGAAACATAAGAGACAGGAGTTTAGCGTGTCTGAACTCATTGGGACTCTTGATGTTGAGGAAAGGGCGAAAAGCAAAGACACACGTGGAAAGAGCGTAGGAGAACCTTCTAGTGCCAATATGGTGCGAAAGGTTACCTCATCAAAGAAGAAGAAGAAGGGGGCTGAGAAGCCTAAGCAAACAACCACTTTTAAGAAGAAAAAGAAAGACAGTGGCTGCTTTGTTTGCGGAAGCACTGAGCATTGGGCAAGTGCGTGCCCAGACCGCAAAGTTAAGCAGGAGAAGAAATCTGCAAACGTGGTCATTAGCGAGACTGGAGGGACTCCTGGGTACGGTAATCCAACACCCATTGTCCTTTCTGTCTGTCAAACACCTGAGTGGTGGATTGACACTGGGGCTAATGTACATGTGTGTGCTGATATCTCTTTGTTCCTTCTTATCAGGCCGGAGTGACAGGAGACTTGTTGATGGGAAATGGGTCACATGCTCGTGTTCTTGGTGTTGGTACGGTCATTCTGAAGTTTACTTCGGGAAAGACGGTACTATTGAAGCACGTGCAGCATGTCCCCTCAATCAAAAGAAATCTTGTTAGTGGCTCTCAATTGTGTCGAGATGGTTATAAAATAGTTCTTGAGTCTAATAAATGTATACTTTCTAAGTATGGAACATTTGTTGGAAAAGGCTATGATTGCGGAGGCTTGTTCCGCTTTTCTTTACTTGACATTGGTTGTAATAAGGTTGTGAATAATATTCTTACTTCGAATGAGTCGAATGTTTGGCATTCACGACTTTGTCACATTAATTTTGGTTGTATGACGCGGCTAGCAAAATAATTTTTTAATCCCGAAATTTGACATGGTCCAAAGTTCTAAGTGCCATGCTTGCGTGCAATCTAAGCAACCTCGCAAGCCTCACAAGGCTGCGGAGGCGAGGAACTTAGAGGCATTAGAACTTGTTCATTCCGATCTATGCGAGATGAATGGCGAATTGACTAGAGGTGATAAAAGATACTTCATGACTCTCATAGATGATTGTACTAGATATTGCTATGTGTATCTGCTGAAATCCAAAGATGAAGCTTTGCATTACTTTAAAATCTATAAAGCTGAAGTAGAAAACCAACTAGAGAGGAAGATTAAACGTTTAAGGTCTGACCGTGGTGGAGAATACTTTTCTAATGATTTTTCTGAATTCTGCGTGGAACATGGTATTATTCATGAGAGGACACCGCCTTACTCACCTCAATCCAATGGGATTGCTGAGAGAAAGAACCGAACTCTAACTGATTTGGTTAACGCCATGTTAGAGACAGCGGGCCTTTCTAAGGAATGGTGGGGTGAGGCGATCTTGACAGCATGTCATGTCCTGAATAGAGTTCCCACAAAGGATAAAGAATTACACCATTCGAGGAATGGCATAAGAAAAGATTAAATCTCTCATATTTGCGTACTTGGGGTTGTTTGGCCATGGTGAATGTGCCAATCAATAAGAAACGCAAACTTGGACCTAAAACTGTTGATTGTATCTTCCTGGGTTATGCTATGAACAGCGTGGGCTATAGATTTTTAGTAGTAAAATCTGGAGTACCTGACATGGTGGTCGGTACAATTTTGGAGTCCAGAGATGCTACATTCTTTGAGAGTGAATTTCCTTTCAAAAATACACCTAGCACATCTAATCATGAGTTTACATTACCCCATGAGCATTTCATTCCGATAACACAAATGAGGAACCCCCTGTGCAAATTCCTGAGGAGGATAACAATCTAGTCACCCGTAAGGTAAGAGACAGAGGACTGCAAAGTCTTTTGGAAATGACTTTATTGTATACCTCGTGGATGACACTCCCAGAACCATTGAAGAGGCACTTTCATCTCCCGATGCTGACCTTTGGAAGGAAGCAATAAGGAGTGAAATGGATTCAATCATGTCTAATGGTACTTGGGAGTTGGTCGAGCGTCCTTACGGGTGCAAACCCATAGGATGCAAATGGGTGTTCAAGAAAAGCTTAGGCCTGATGGTACGATTGAGAGGTACAAGGCAAGGCTTGTGGTAAAGGGATATTCACAAAAGGAGGGTGAAGATTATTTCGACACCTACTCACCTGTTGCTCGTTTGACCACGATTCGAGTATTACTTTCCCTGGCAGCCTCACATGGTCTTCTCGTCCATCAGATGGACGTTAGACAGCTTTCCTTTATGGAGAGTTAGACGAGGAGATCTATATGGATCAGCCTGATGGGTTTGTGATAGAAGGTCAAAAGAGCTTAGTGTGTAAATTGTTGAAATCCCTGTATGGCCTCAAACAAGCTCCTAGGCAATGGCACGAGAAGTTCGAAAGGACTCTGATATCGGCTGGCTTTGTTGTGAACGAAGCCGACAAATGTGTATATTATCGGTATGGTGGGGGTGAAGGAGTCATCCTGTGTCTATATGTCGATGACATACTGATCTTTGGGACCAATCTTAATGTGATTAAGGAGGTCAAGGACTTTCTGTCCACAACTTTGAGATGAAGGATTTGGGAGTAGCAGATGTTATTCTTAACATCAAGCTACAAAGAGAAGGCAATGGTGGGATTACTCTCTTGCAATCTCACTACGTGGAGAAGATCTTGAGTCGCTTTGGGTATAGCGATTGTCAATCTGCTCCCACGCCTTATGATCCTAGCGTGCTATTACGGAAGAACCAAAGAATAGCAAGGGATCAGTTGAGATATTCCCAAATCATTGGTTCGCTTATGTACCTTGCTAGTGCTACGAGGCCTGATATCTCATTTGCTGTGAGCAGTTGAGCCGGTTTGTGTCGAAACCGGGAGATGATCACTGGCGAGCTCTTGAGAGAGTAATGCGCTATTTTAAAGGTACAATGAGCTATGGCATTCACTATTCTGGGTACCCTAAAGTACTTGAGGGATATTGTGATGCAAATTGGATATCTGATGTTGATGAGATGTACGCCACAAGTGGATATGTGTTCCTACTTGGAGGTGGCGCTGTTTCCTGGAAGTCTTGCAAGCAGACCATCTTAACGAGGTCAACTATGGAAGCAGAACTAACAGCATTGGATACAGCCGGCTTAGAGGCCGAGTGGCTTCGTGATTTCCTTATGGATTTACCGGTGGGTGACAAACCAATACCGTCTATCTCCATGAACTGTGACAATCAAACTGTGATAGTCAAAGTGAACAGTTCAAAGGATAACATGAAGGCCACAAGGCATGTGAAACGGCGAATAAAATCTGTCAGAAAACTGAGAAACTCCGGAGTTATTTCGTTGGACTATGTACATACGTCCAAGAATCTGGCAGATCAATTTACCAAGGGACTATCACGTAATGTGATACATAGTGCATCGAGTGAGATGGGCTTGAGACCCACTTGATAAGCTGTCATAGTGGTAACCTGTTCTATGCGATCGGAGATCCCGTGAAGTAGAATGGTGCAACAAGCTAGTGACAACTTGAGAGGAAAGACCCTTGACTGGTCTATCTCAGATGTACTTCTTTCCTAGAAAACTGTATGGAAGGCTGGTTTATTAAACTTAATGTGTTCCGAGTGGCTTATGAGAAGCAAAGATATCGTCCTACAGGATATCTTTAAGGAATACACCTATATGAGTTCGACTGCTAGTCACAGTCTATGAGATGGTGGGGATCTCTAGATACTCATGAATGGGCCAGAAGTATGACTTATATGCTTCAAAACAGAGGGATGCTTGTGGCAACCTAGTATCGGTAAAGGACTTAGGTGAAACCTCTTTCGCACAAAACTGACAATTCAAGGCTTAGTCCATTGCTCAGTTGTGAATAAGGCGTAACTTTTGTTCTAGATGGAAGTTCAACTTAACAGTCTCCATCGAAACACCGGTATATCAAACGAAAGGAGATATTTTGTGTGCAGTCATTATGAGCTCTAGACTTGGTGGGATTGTTGAGATTATGGGCTTTTAGCCCATAATAATAATCAATTAGTCTAGGCCCATAATTAGTGCATTAATGGTTTAGTCCCACATGGGATTCCTACCATAATTAGACTCGACTTATTAGATGGATTTCCGGTTGATCCCCTAGAGAAGTTGAGAGAGGCTAGTGGTGAACCACACGCGCGCGCGCGCGCCGCCGCCGCCGCCGCCGAGCCGAGCCGTGCCGTGGCGAGGCGTGGCGTGGCGTGGCGTGGCTGGCTGGCTGGCTGGCTGGCGGGCGAGGCGTGGCGTGGCGGGCGGGCGCGGCGCGTCGCGTCCGTCCGTCCGTCTTGGACTTTTTGGTATATTGGAACGGCGCGTTCAGATGCACCGGCGCCTTTACGTTCGAATGGGTCGCGCCCGTTCGTACGGTGTGAAGGCGTCGCGTCTGTTCGTAACGGTGTGAATGCGTCGCACCTGTTCGTAGACGGGCGTCCTTTCGCGAAGGAGTCGCGTCTGTTCCGTTCCTATATATAGAAGCCTTCCCGGGAACGATCAATATTCGATCATTCGTTCCGCTCACCACTCGCGCACGCATCGATCTTCTGCTCGCTGTTGCCAACGAAGAAGACATCTCCGTCCCGGACTTCTGCGCGCACAGAATCTGGGAGAGCAGCCTCCGAAGCCCGTTCCGCAAGAGACATCTGCCGGGTGTGCGGGCGATCAGGTTTTTGGGGAGCGACATCGCGACTGCTCGTTCGACTCCCTGATCGGCGTTCTGCACTGCTTCAACGTCGTCCTGCATCAACTTTGATCGACTACATCGAACAACTCAAGAACAATGGTTCTTGGGAATGGATCTTCCAGCGCCTCCAGCGCAGGATCTTCCGCTGGTACGTTCTTGTCTTTCTGATCAATTTGTTCATCGTTTTTATCACCTTATTGAGCAATTTATGGATTAAATTAAGTAGAAAAATGCCTAATTTCTTAACACTTGCTCTCTACACTCTACAGCTGGGAAGAACTAATTAACCGTAGGGTTCAAGAGAGCCGGAAACAAAACAGGGACCGATACGGGGAGTGGCAGAGTCACAGAGAAATTGGTGGTCGTGAAGGGACTTTCCGAGCGCCATCGCCGTGAACGCAAAAGTGGATCCAGCCGGAGATCGATGACGAGGCGGTGAGAAGAACCGTGCCGGCGCAAGCGTGAGGAGGAGCTGCCTGCGACGAAAACCCTTGCGTGGTACAAGTAACCGGCATGAGGATTATTATACCGTGCTGGGCCTACCGTATGGCCAGTCCTCTAGGCCCTTTTTTGGGCTGAGGCATGTACAAATACATTTTTTATTATATAGGTATATATATACATAATAAAAAATGCTTGTTGGTTAATTACAAGATCATCCTCACCGATCAGAGAGAGTCAAACTTGCTTGTTGGTTACAAACCAAGAAGTTGATATATCCTTTCGCCCCCTACACTTATATCAGACTTATATGTTAGTTCCTTTTTTTTAAGGTACTTCCTTTTAGGTACACCATTATTTGTGCAAAGATACAAATCAGCCACACTGCTTGAGTTGTATATATGGCATCAGTTTCGGCAGATGAAGTTAGCAAACACCACTTGTCCGAAGTCCAAACCTATTTAGCTACATACAGGGTATCGGACAAAACTTGCAGCTACTGTTTTTATACATCGTTGGTAAGCACAACACCTCTACACTTGTGGCAAATGAAACAGTCGAATCCTACTTCAAAATGACAGTTCCCCAAAAATCTGAAGGGAAATCGTCAAGGGTGAAAAGAATCAGATTGCTGTACACAGGGCTTGTTGAAATAAGGAAAAAAGAAAACACCTGATTTAGTCAACTTCCAATCAGCTTGATTCCTGTACTCAATCAAAGAAACATTGGATGATTGGAACATTTAAGCAACAACTCCAACAATGGTTAAGATTATCACCTCTAACAGTTATTCTAAAATTGAAAGTACACAATTCTATTTAAAAGGCTTTTGCTACTGATTTTTCCCATTTTTTGCCATAAAGTACATATTTTATTTTATCATGAGTCATATAATTTAGGAAGCCCCATTCTATTCCGCAGATTGAACCATCATTTGTTAAGCACATAGCAGCTCATGAGAACTAGATTTATAATACCGAACCCCATATTATTGTCCCTCCTGCTAATCTAATATATGAGAAACTTTTATATCCAAAATTGGTGCAAGCAGAAATTGAAGTAGGTATGTAGATTTTGAAAGGATATTCATAGTGTAATGGTGGGGGATGGATAATCAGGCCTTATGCTTTGCCTAGAGCTTGAGAGATATTGGGGGATTAGGAGAAGGTTTCTTCATTGATTGATTGCTTGATTGATTTATTCCAAATGACTGCCGCACCTCTCTTTATATATAGAGAGAGCCGGCCCTAATCCTAACCAACTCATCTTATCCCTAATTAACCTAACTTGAGGGCTAAGTATGGGCGGCGCTACAGTACCCGCGCCGCTACAGTGCCAAGGCCCAAAGGGCTGCCCATAACATCTCCATCCCTCCTTCCGTGACAGCTCGTCCTCGAGCTGGGATGGTGGCCATGGCTGAACCACGTACCACACCCTTGGCGTCCTAGCCCCCTTTCCATCCCCCTTGAGATGCAGCTCGCCCTCGAGCTGCTGAGACTCCACACTACGACGAGTAATTCGACTCCTAAACAATATCCACTACCTAAAAATAAGTCTTTTACATCTCGACTTATTTCCTTATTTCTGACTCGAGATATTTGTGACCCCAGCATAGCTGCAATCACAGACTGCAGCAACAGAATGAGGACTGTAGTTCCTCTAGGTTCCCATGGAAAATCCCAGGCTTGTCAGCTCCAACTCGTGCAGCACCACAGCATGAGTCTCTACATACAGGACCCCATGGAGCAAGGAATTGCAGCGCTGGTGCAGGTACACCAAGGAATAGGCGGCCCAGACCTTGGCGATTTGGCGCTGTGTGTGAGCTGGGGAGAAAGAGAGCGGCGCCTTGACGAATAGGCCATCCCTCCCGGCAGACAACACTGGAAATTGCGCTGGGTCGCGTGTGCAGGGCAGCTCCACCCTGCTTTGCTGCAACTTGTGGCCATGCATCTACTGGCGCAACAGGCTTCAGCCATGGCGACATGGTGAAAGAAGGTGCTGATGATCCAGGCGTTGGCGGCATAGTTGCTACAAAAGGATGCTGCATCCCGAGATTCTCCTTGTGCACAGCGGTGGGGATTTCTTCGAGGGTTATCTTCTTCTCTTTAGATTGGATCAGACTCCTCAACCTATTGGCAAGGGATCTGAGCTCCAAATCAGACCGCGTAGACTGCTCCCAGGCAAGCGTTGGTGATTGGATCAGCGATGCCGCACGCTGTGCAGCCTCTCTATTCTCGATCTGTTTCTTCAACCTCTTGGCCAAATCTGACCATGATGGTGGCTGCGTAGATGGATTGGCAACAGAAGCCATCGATCGAAACCAAAGCGACTGATACCAGATGTAATGATGGGGGATAATTAGGCCTTATGCTTTGCCTAGAGCTTGAGAGATATTGGGGGATTGGAAGAATGTTTCTTCATTGGTTGATTGCTTGATTGATTAATTCCAAATGACTGCCGCACCTCTCTTTATATATAGAGAGAGCCGGCCCTAATCCTAACCAACTCATCTTATCCCTAATTAACCTAACTTGAGGGCTAAGTATGGGAAGGTGCTACAGTACCCGCGCCGCTACAGTGCCAAGGCCCAAAGGGCTGCCCATAACATCTCCATCCATCCTTCCGTGACAGCTCGTCCTCGAGCTGGGATGGTGGCCATGGCTGAACCACGTACCACACCCTTGGCGTCCTAGCCCCCTTTGGGCCTTGGCACTGTAGCGGCCCGTGGTACTGTAGCGGCGCGGTTACTGTAGCACCGCCCTTACTTAGCCCTCAAGTTAGGTTAATTCGGGATAAGATGAGTTGGTTAGGATTAGGGCCGGCTCTCTCTATATATAAAGAGAGGTGCGGCAGTTATTTGGAATAAATCAATCAAGCAATCAACCAATGAAGAAACATTCTTCCAATCCCCCAATATCTCTCAAGCTCTAGGCAAAGCATGAGGCCTAATTATCCCCCATCATTACACATAGACTCAACTATGCACATTTAAGTTCCATTTTGTAGCTTGTCATGAAAGGTAAGTTCAAAGGGCTTAAAGCAGAAATTGTCCAGAAGCTATAGACCATAGTAACCATCAGAAGACGAAAGTGCAGAAAGCAGAGTGAATATAAAATACCATAGTCTATATAGAAAATCCTTATATCATCTTAGAAACGAGTCAAAAGCATACGTTGCATTTCAGTACATCTGAAGGTAGCCAAGAAGATACATGCATATTCTGATGAACATGAAGGTGACAAGACACAAAAAAAGCCTGCGATTATCTATAATTAAACTAATCAACCTTCGTGAGTTTTAAGTGATTATTCGGCAGTTTCTCTGAAATGCGAAGCAAATCTCAACAAGTTGGCGGACATCATCATCTTTATATATGATCTCAGTGAACTTGAGGTTCGCACACTGGACATCCAAGCTTTGGCACTGGGAAGATGATGCTTCCTTGGGCTCGTGCGATCCTTTCTGTTTCTCAAAGTCGTTTGAGAACTGTTTGCAGTGTAAAAGTCGTTCATAACAAATAATAGTAGCAACATATACAAAGTTAAAAATCAAGCTACTGTGTACCTTGCAACGGCGCAGAGTAAGCTTCTCCAAATTAGGTGATTCTGAAGAAAGAGCGCCAATGTTTGGAAATCATCACTGAGATAACAGCTGTCCAGTAATAAGTCCCTCAAGTTATTGAATTCCTTGAATGCTGCAGACTCCTCACTAAGCACCTGGTGTAGATTATATGTCAGCACAACATTATTACACTAACGAATCGAATAAGAAAGAAACAATTGACAACGATGGAGAAAGCATACCATAGGCCCCAAATGACAACGCCAAGCGTGTCACGTTGCATACGCTACAAAGAAGCTTGAATTCTTGGTGGCCTAGTTCATTTTTCACGCCCTCCGTGATTCCACAGATGAATTGAAGCATTGTCAAGGTATGGCATCTCATTTATTGAAATATTATCACCGAGGTCTTCCACATCCAGGTACAGATAAGCAACAGCCGGGCCGTGATAACAAGCGGGTCGTCCAAGTCACATGTCCTCTCTGAGCCGTCAATACCAAGCTCTTCAGTACAGGTGCCGTAATATCAGAAAGATCACTGAAACTGCAGTCTTTCAGAGCCATGTTCTTCAGCGAGTGGGAGGTGATGGCAGAAAATTCACAGGTGCAATCTTTCAGCTCCAAATCTTCCAAATAAGGACATGCCGAACTGACATGCTTAGCAAAACGATCGTCAAGGAGCACG
>JAAXCT010001921.1:37500-113069 GCA_012490785.1 Eragrostis nindensis
CTAACCTAGAACCCACAAAGGGTGTTGCCCGATTAAGACAGCAGGACGGTGGTCATGGAAGTCGAAATCCGCTAAGGAGTGTGTAACAACTCACCTGCCGAATCAGCTAGCTCCGAAAATAGACGGCGCTAAAGCGCGCGACCCACACCTGGCCATCTGGGCAAGTGACATGCCCTGATGAGTAGGAGGGCGCGGCGGCCGCTGCAAAACCCGGGGCGCGAGCCTGGGCGGAGCGGCCGTCGGTGCAGATCTTGGTGGTAGTAGCAAATATTCAAATGAGAACTTTGAAGGCCGAAGAGGAGAAAGGTTCCATGTGAACGGCACTTGCACATAGGTAAGCCGATCCTAAGGGACGGGGTAACCCCGGCAGACAGCGCGATCACGCACGTTACCCGAAAGGGAATCGGGTTAAGATTTCTCGAGCCGGGACGTGACGGTTGACGGCAACGTTAGGTTCAAAGGCATTAAAGCAGAAATTCCCCTGAAGTTATTGTAACCTTCAGCAAGACAAAAGCGCAAAAAGCAGTAAAAAAAATACCGTGGTCTATAAAGCAAATCCTTACAACATCTAGCAACGAGTCAAAAGACTCAAAACAAACGGTTGTGTTTCAGTACATCTGAAGGTAGCGGCGTAGCGCAGAACATACACGCACATTCTGAAGAACATGAAGGTGACGAGACACACACAAGGCCTAGGCTATCTCTATACTAAT
Organism: Eragrostis nindensis; assembly: GCA_012490785.1. NCBI lineage: Eukaryota > Viridiplantae > Streptophyta > Magnoliopsida > Poales > Poaceae > Eragrostis > Eragrostis nindensis. Next base: position 38,214 of record JAAXCT010001921.1, read on the forward strand.
CAACCTTCGTTAACTGATTCTCCAGCAGTTCCCATGAAATGCGCAGCAAAAGCTCAACAAGTTGGCGGACGTCATCCTTTTCATATATGATTTGAGTGAGCTTGAGCTTCACGCACTGGACATCCAAGCTTTGGCTCTGGGAAGATGATGCTTTCTTGGGTTTGGGTTTGGGCGGTACGAGTGGCGGAGGACCCCGTATGGCAAAGGTTTGGCGAGCGCCATACCTTGATTTGTCTACCGAATGCTCTGCTCTGGCCTGGCAACGTGATCTGCTTGAGCTGGTCTAAGGTTTAAAAAGACTAGGATGAAAAATAAGATAGGATGAAAAATCAGATTGCTGTACACACCACGCAGGGCTTGTTGAGAGTGGACAAATCTATTTAAATGCTTTTGCTACTGATTTCGTTTCCTTTTTTTTTTTGCCACAAAGTACATATTTTATTAGGAAGCCTCACTCTATTCCCCCGCCTATTGAACCATCATTTGGTAAGCACATAGTAGCTCATGAGAACTAGATTTAAAAATACCCAACCCCACATTATTGTTCCTCCTGCTAATCTAATATATGAGAAACTTTTATATCCAAAATCGGTACAAGCCGAAACTGAAGGTATGTAAATTTCGAAAGGATATTCATAGACTCAACTATGCACATTTAATTTCCATTCTGTAGCTTGTCATAAAAGGTAAGTTCAAAGGGCTTAAAGCCGAAAAATTTTCCAGAAGCTATAGACCATAGTAACCTTCAGCAAGACAAAGGTGCCGAAACAGAGTCAAGATAAAATACCGTGGTCTATATAGCAAATCGTTACATCTAGAAACAAGTCAAAAACATACGGTTGCATTTCAGTACATCTGAAGGTAGCGCATATTTTGATGAACATGAATATGACAAGGCACAAACAAGGCCTGCGCTATCTATGAATAAACTAAACAACCTTCGTGAGTTTTAAGTGGTTCTTCGGCAGTTTCTCTGAAATGCGCAGCAAAAGCTCAACAAGTTGGCGGACATTCTCATCTTTGTATATGATCTCAGTGAATTGAGGTTTGCACACAGGACGTCCAAGCTTTGGCACTGGGAAGATGATGCTTCCTTGGGCTCGCGCGATCCTTTCTTTTTCTTAAAGCCGTTTGACAACTGTTTGCAGTGTAAAAGCCGCTCAAAACAAAATTATAGTAGTAGCAACATACAAAAGTTATAAATCAGGCTACTGTGTACCATGCAATGGCGCAGAGTAAGCTTCTCCAAATTAGGTGAACTAGGATGGCTGCCCGCGCATTTGCGCGGCTAGATTTGTTAAGCTATTTAAATTATTTTTATATGCCAGGAGTTTGAACATAATTTGTTTTATCATAATTTAATAATAGTTTGAACATAGTTTAAACATATTTTAATAATACAAAACTCCTATTTTTTTCATAATTTGTTTTATCATGTTCTCACTACTTATTCTGATCAATTGTTCTTCCATCAGCATTCTTTCATCTTAGACATGCTTCTATTTTATTTTTTGTTTTTTTAAAAAAATAGGACACATAATATGATTTCAACGAAACAAAGATACAACACTAATAAAAGTTATGTATTATACTTCTAGGAAATAAACAATACCTATTAATTTTCTTAGATTAGCCTGTAGTGACGAACTTCTTAACTTTGATTCACATAACTCGTCTCTCGCACTTTTAAGCTCTTTGCAACAATACATGTTTGCTACAGGATACATTGGCTGAATATTTTGGCCCTTTTATAATTATTTTTATATTCAATTTGGTAGTCTTGTCTTTTGTTTCCGTTGATGTGAAGCACATAAGTGAATATTAAATGCTTGTTGCATGCTTTATAATATGAATCCATCCACCACGACATCTAACTTGTCTCCTCGTATCACCATTAAGATAGTTTGTTAATTGTATTGTCATATGATGTTTCTGTGTTTGAACATCAATCACAGCACTCAAGTGCACATATGGGTGTATAGCATATAATAACCGTGGCTCAGTAGCTCGATGTCACTTGCGGTTACGCATACCTATATGTTCCCTTGAAGACTGAACTATATATGCTTCTCGTAGATCTATGACTTTACACTAAAGATGTCTACTTAGCGTTGTCAACGATTATCGCAGTACTATGTAAGCAGATGGATCGTGCTCACGTGCATCCTCGGAGATCGTTATGATTTCTTAAGGTCATCCAAACTTTAACCATCATATATGTTTATACATTAGGATTATTTTTTAACAATTATGGGTGTATGATCTTAAAGTTATATAATATTGCCACCTTAAAAGTGATCTTTACACTTTGTTAATTATTTTCTTTGTTTCCTTTTTTTATTCACACGCATACATGTTTATTACCTATTTACTTGTTGCCGATAAATATTGTTAGTGTTTAACCATTAAAGTATTACATATTTAGAAAATAATGCATTGTAACTCATGTTTTAGCTAAATTATATCTCGGTGACGAAAGACTTTGGATTCTAAAAAAAGGTGCATTGCATGTAAAGTTTTAGCTAAGGATGTGATTGAAATTATTATATTGTTTATATTTTTCAGGTGGTTTTCTAAGGTGTGTTTCCTAACAATTTAAAAGAGAAAAATATTCACTTTCATTTGAATTTTATTTATTTACTTGTGTTAGAATATTAATATAGATTTAGTTATTAATCTAAATTTGAAAAAATGAATAATCTAGAAATAGGAATGAGATGTATCTTTTTCTATTTTTATTATTCCAAATTTAGCTATTTTTGACTCATATTGGTATTGTGGGTAAAATATAAATAGGAATTAGGGGTATTTTTGGCTATTTTTTATTATTAAAATGTATTTTTTGGACTCATATTGGCATGGTGGGTAATTTAGAAATAGCCGTGATGGGTATTTTTGCCTATTTTTATTATTCCGAATTTAGTTAATTTTTTACTCATAATGGCATGGTGGGTAATTTAGAAATAGATGTGAAGGGTACTTTTGTCTATTTTTTTGTTATTTCGAATTTAACTTTTTTTAAACTTGAAATGGCATGGTGGGTAATTTAGAAATATGTGCGAGGGTATTTTTGGCTATTTGCTATTATTCCGAATTTAGCTTTTTTATAAATATTTGTAGGGGGTTTTGTGACTAATTGTTTCATAATGGCAGTGGTGGGTAATTTTCTCTTCTTATTTTCTCGGATTAACGTGGGAATTTCTAGCATTTTAGAGCGAACGTGGTGGCTCCGTTTTCTCTTCAATTATATATATATAGATTCTGAAGAAAGAGCGCCAATGTTTGGAAATCATCACCGAGATAACAGCTGTTCAGAAATAAGTTCCTCAAGTTCTTGAATTCCTTGAATGCTGAAGACTCCTCACTATGCACCTGGTGTAGATTATATGTCAGCGCAACATTATTACACTAATGAAACGAATAACAAAGAAACAATCGACAACGATGGAGAAAGCATACCACAGGCCCCAAATATGACAACTCCAAACGTGTCACGTTGCATACGTTACAAAGAAGCTTGAATTCTTTTTGGCCTAGTTCATTTCCACGCTGTCTGTGATCCCACAGATGAATTGAAGCATTCTCAAGGCATGGCATCTCATTTATTGAAATAGGACTAACGTTGAGATATTCCACTTCCAGGTACAGATAAGAAACAGCCGGGGCGTGATAACAAGCAGGCAGTCATCTATCTTCACTGGGCCGTCAATAACCAAGGTCTTCATTGCAGGTGCCGTAATATCTGAAAGATACCTGAACCTGCAATCTTTCAGAACCAAGTTCTTCAGCGAGCGGGAGGTGATGGCAGGAAGTTCACAGGTGCAATCTTTCATCTCCAAATCTTCCAAATAATGACACGCCGAACTGACATGCTTAGCAAAACGATTGTCTAGGAACACACAGCAAAGATGCAGCCTTTTCAGGCGCCAGGAGGAGCTGGAGCTCATCAATCCCTCACGCTGAATGATGCAAGGAACTGGGGCGCAGTATTTGATGGCACGACGAACCAATCCACCTGCGTTCCAACTTTTGTAGTCAGATGAACTGCCTTTACTCGCGCACAACCTGAAGGAATCCAATAGCGCAACGTTGCAGCGCTGCATTAGGTTGACGGCAAAATCCTCGAAATCGTCCCACTGCTTGAACTCGTGCTCGTCGATGTCGAGGCACGGCACGGAGCGCCAGAGGTGCTTCCAGCGCGTGGACAGCACGCATGTCTGCGACACCTGCCGGGCCTTCATCAGGGACATGATGGAGTGGAGGAGGCAGTCCGGCAGGGCGCTTAGCCGGTCGGGCTCGCCGGCCAAGCCATCGTCGCCGCTGCAACTTCCACTGGACTGATCCTCCATGGACTGCTCTGCCCATTACAGAAATTCCGTTGTTAGAAGAACAGATGACGCATGCTGAAAGAAAGATCATTTTGAGGGGTAATCCCGTGTCAATGTACACAAGAATGCCACCAAATTACCACAATTTGATTTAAAAATAATACAATCGAAAAGATAGGGAGGGAGCCGGCGCATGATCAGACATCGCTGTGTTACCTTGATCTCAGATCTGTACAGATTGGGAAAAACGATGGGCTTCATTGTTTCACGAGAGCCTGAACCAGAATAGTCACTGATATGAAGAGCTGCAGAATCGCACAGAAACTCGTGCTCGTGGAAGGGGCTTACCGGGTGCCACAGCCGTGACAGGAGGAGAAGCTCCAGCCGGAGATGACGCGGCGGTGAGAAGAGAAGAGCCGCGCCGGCGCACGCGTGGGAAGGAGTTGTCAACCTAAACCCTTGAGGACTATTATTATATCAGATTGGGCCCTACCGTAGGCCCAGTCGTCTAGGCCCTCGAGGCACATACCTACAACAATAGTCGGTTCTCAAAAAAAAAAAACCTACAACAATAGTCAAATACATTTATGTTTCGTTTTTACCTCAAAATTTTTATGTTTTGTTTGGGTAAAGCTACTATGGCTGATGACTTTGCACAACTATTTCTATTAACATTGTAAACATTTTGTGTAGCCTATGTTTGTATGGCCTGCTTTTTTTTTTTTGTTTTGAGGGCAAGTCAACCGAGCTTATATTATAGAGGCAGGATTACAGTCACATGTGAGTGCATCCGACAGAAATTTAGAATGCTATTCCCCCAAGTACAAAAACTGTTAGCCTGGGTAGCAAATTTTGCACAACAGTGTGCTGCACCATTTGCTTCCCGGCTAATATGACTAAAAGAAATCGAATCAAAACTCCTGCTAAGCTCCTTGACATCATGCCAAATACTCGCTAGAATTGAACGAGCTCCATCTGGTGAAGGTAACAACAATGGGTATGGATAATTTGGCCTTTATATACGCACTCACATCAGAATCTTTTATTATTGCGACTGGCACGACGCATGTATGTGGTGATGGGACCAATCAAAGTTAAATTGTGTTTTGGAGATAGCGTGCATGAACAGTGGTGAAAAAATATTTTTCTTTTATTCTTATGTGCTGATAAGAATTCTTGTGATTATGGGTCTCAGGCATTTTAATTTCTCCAAAATATGAGTGCCTCGTCATCAGCATTTCAAACATCGAAACAACTTTTTCACGTACCACGTGATGCTATTTTTTTCTTTAGGGCATGTAGAAAAGTTAACCACAAGAAAGTTTTTAAAAAGGTTAAAAAAATTATATTTATGGTTTGATTTGTTTAATACAAATCAAGTGTAGCTTTTGAAAGGATATTCATTTCATAGAGACAAACGGATGCACCATTCTGTACACAACAAGTGCAGAAAACAGATTTAAAATCAAATACAGTAGACTATGTAGCAAATGCTTGCATCATCTAGAAACGGGTAAACCATATGGTTGCATTTCAGTACATCTGAGAGATAATAGAACGGAACATACACATTCTAATGAACTGATGAACATGAAGGTGACAACTGACAAGACACGCACAAGGCCAGGGCTATCTGTGAACTAATCAACCTTCGTGAGTTTTAAGTGATTTTTCTCCAGTTTCCCTGAAATGGGCAGCAGAAGCTCGACAAGTTGGCGGGCATCATCATCATCTTTATATATGATTTCGGTAAGCTTGAGGTTCACACATTGGACATCCAGGCTACAGCTCTGGGAAGATGATCTTTTCTTGGGTTTGGCCGTTCCCTTCTTTTTCTTAGAATCATTTGAGAACTGTTGGCAGTGTAAAACATGTAAGAGTATAAGAAATGAAATTTAGCTACATAAGTTAAGAATAAAACTACAGTATACCTTGCAACGCCGTAGAGTAAGCTTCTCCAACCTAGGTGAATTCTGAAGAAAGAGCACCAATGTTTGGAAATCATCACTAAGATCACAGTTGTCCAGTAACAAATTCCTCAAGTTCGAGAATTCTTTGAATGCTGGGAAATCCTCACTGAGCACTGGAGTAGATTAAATGTCAGCACCTAGGCTATTACATTAATGAAGCGAATAAAAGGGAACAATGATGGAGAAAGCATATATACCATTGTCTCCAAATCTGACAACTCTAAACGTCTCACATTAGATACACCAGAAAGAAATTTGAACTCTCTGTAACCTGGTAGACGAATTGAAGCCTTGCCAAGGGGATGGCATATCATTTATCGAAATACCATCATCAAAGTCGTAACCGTTCACATGTAGGCGCAGATACGCAACAGCCGGGGCCGTGATAACCAGCGGAAGATGGCAACTGGTCCATCCGCTGTTAATAACCAAGCTCTTCAGAGTGGGTGCCATAATATCAGAAAGTTCATCGAAGCTGCAATTTTCCAGAACCAAGTTCTTCAGCGAGTGGGAGGTGATGGCCTGAAGCTCGCAAGTGCAGTCTTTCAGCACCAAATCCTCCAAAGAATGACACGCTGAACTAACATGCTCAGCAAAACGAGTATCCAGGAATACATTGTCAAGGTGCAGACTTTTCAGCCGCCAAGATTTGGAGCTCAACCCCTCACCCTGAATGCTAGGATCAGGGGCGCGGCGTTTCATTGCACGATGAACCCATCCATCCACCTGCAGTTTTGTCGGCGGTGTAATTGTAGAGTGCCCTGCCACTAGCATTAACGCACAGCCTGAACGAATCCAACAGTGCAATGTTGCGATGGAGCATGAGGTTGACGGCGAAATCCTCGAAATCCTCCCAGTCCTTGCTGCCATTAATGTTCGACGTCTCGAACTCGTCCAGGTCAAGGTCGAGGCACGGCGCGGAGCGCCACAGGTGCTTCCACCGTGTGGAGAGCACGCACGTCTGCACCACCTGCCGGGCCTTCATGAAGGACATGATGGTGTGGAGGAGGCAGTCCGGCAGGGCGCTCAGCCGGTCCGGCTCGCCGGCCGCCGCGCTGATGCCACCGCTCCCAAGGGCCCGCTTTGTCGTGGCCTTGAGCTCCATGGCTTACAGCTTCGCTCCGAGCAATTTCTCTGCAAAAAGAGCAAACTATGTATACCAAAACTCAAAAAATCCCCAACTCAATGTTTCACATCTGTACGTATATACACGAGAACGCACAAAATTCGGTTCGATTTGAAGGTCGAACGCACTGCAAGATTTCAAGAAATGGAGACGCGTTGCAGTATCTAATTAACACGACCTCATACAAAGATTTCAAGAAATCGACAGGGTTTACTACTATAACACTTTAACGATGAGATAAGCAAGATGGATGGTTAGGGGGAAGGAATTGCTTACCGAGCGGTTCCTCTTCAAAAGACCAAGAAAAAAATCAAAAAAAACCCCATTTCTACTTTTTTCCCCATTTTCACAGAACACAAAATCCGGTTCGATCTGAAGGTTACAAGCACTACTAGCCACAAGGTGCCGCAAGATTTCAAGAAATGGAGACGCATCGCAGTATCAAACATGATCTCATACAAAGAACCTCAAGAAGCCGAGAAGGTTTACTACTACACGACTTCACCGATTCAGTAGGCAAGATGGACGGGCCGGGGAAGGAGACGCTTACCGAGCGCCGCTGCCTCAGCCGGCTGTGGGGGGAGAGCATCCAAAGTCCAGTTGGAGACGACGCGGCCGTGAGAAGAGAGGCGACGCGCAGGCCCGATAAGAAGCTGCCCCCAAACCCTCAGCGGCAAGAGCGAAAAGGAGAGCAGGGGATCGGTCTCTACGGAGTCGGTAAATATCTCAGTATATTTTGTGTACACGAAATGAGAGCATGAGGGATTGAGCCCATGGAGGCCCGGTTGCCTTTTTTTTAGCACAATGGAGGCCCGGTTGCCTGAGCTCACGTTCTGCCCATCACCGAGCGAGTGCGTCCGGAAAATAGAAATTTCCACAATGCAGCCTGCAGTTCGGAGAGCGGAAAAGTCTGTGGTGCGACCCACCGCGCGGCCCAGCCCACAACAAAGACATGCTACAGCTCACAACGTGAACAACGACTTTTTTTTTCCTCACAAAAAAAGTGAACAATGGCGACGGAGTGCGGAGGTGGCGCGGAAGACGCGGCCACGGCAAGATCGTGGCCGCATCACCGGGGGTGAAGCAGGGCGGAGGGGTTAGGGTTCTGGGGTTGTTGAGGGGTCCTTCAATCTCCAACAGACATAGAAGAAACACCAGACACGAAAAGAAGAGATCTTATCCTCTCGAGCCTTCCTCTTCCTCTACAGTAGAAAAGGGCGACTCGAGGGCGATTCGCGTTCCGGCGGCGATTTCGCCGGCTCCTCCTCGCATCCGGCGGCCGGGATGGCGTCGGAGGTGAGTTGGAGTGGCGGAATCGCTGTCCGATGTATATACCTTTCCCTTCTTGCTTAGGTTTAGGTAGGTTAGGGTTAGGGTTAGTTTTCCTCGCGTCGTTGTCGTCAACGGCGGTGGGGTTCTTTTGTGCCGGCGGAGCTCTGCCTGAGGGTGGTTGTTGCTGCTCTTGGTGGGCTGCGTGGCGGCGGCTGTTGTTTCCGGCGTCGGCGCTGTGGCGGTGGTGGTGTCGGCGTATTGGAAGTTGGTTCTCTCGTGGTCTTCCCCGTTGCGGTGGTGCTCCACTCCGGTGCTGCCGACGACCGCGTGGAGATGGGGCTCCTGTCGAGCTCCTGTTTAGGAGTCGTCCGCCGGAAGCTCTTCGCGACGAGGTGCGTTCTGGCTTTTTGTTTCAAGGAAGGAGAGGAAGCTGGAGGTTCGCGGTTGCTCGGTGGTGGATCCGGGTTCGGCTTCCCCGCGACGATGGTCGTCGTCGTCGGCGAGATCCGGTCCTTGGTGGAAGGTGCTTGGGGTGTGTCCCCGGCCGGTTGTGCCATCTGCGTTTGCCCATCTTGTTTGCTCGGCTCGATCCAAAGCCTTGGTGCGTAGGAGTACCCTCTGCTATGGGTTTGGTGGTGGCTGGCTTCGTCGGCTCTGGCGGTGGCTGGAGTCGCCGGATTCGGCTGTCGTCGGTGAGCTTCAGTCTCAGGGACCTGCTTGTAATTTTTCTTTTTCTCAAGGGCCTGTTTGCTCTTCTGGTCGGACAGCTGTCCTCCGTATCCTTGTACGGTGTACCTGTATTTGTACGTGTCGTTGTACTGGTTCCTTAACTTTAATACAGGTATTTCCGATCAAAAAAAAAAAATCTCCAACAGACATAGAGGGAGGGAGGGGGTTCGGGCGACGGCGTCCACGACGAGATGGTTGTGGCGCTGCCAGAGCCCGCCAGGCGGGCGGTGGGTGGGGTAGACGGCAGAGGCGTCATGTCCCGACGAGTTAGGGATGGGTGGTGGACGCGGCGAGTCAAAAGTCGCGCATTAACCGGCCACTTCCGAGATACACACTCCATCTCAGATACACACAGACGGTTATTTTGGCAAAACAGGTTGTAATGAACTTATAAACGTAGAACAGGTCCAAGCTAACTAGCATGACTGCCCACAAGGATTTAGTCTGGTGTGGTAGCGATGCCGCCCACGTACTCAGCCGAAGTGATTATTCCTCCTTATTCTCAATCAAAATTCTAGATTAGGCCTTCAAGATTTCTTAGACTCCGCTAATCGCAGTGGCAGGCTTGCCCAAAGTCACAGACCACCATCTATGATGTAAGTTCAAAGGGCTTAAAGCAGAAATTCCTCAGAAGCTATCGTAACCTTCAGCAACACAACAAGTGCAGAAAGCAGAGTTAAGATCAAACACAGTAGACTATATAGCACATCCTTACATCATCTAGAAACGAGTCAAAAGCATTCGGTTACATTTCAGTACATCTTAAGGTAGCACACATTCTGCTGAACATGAAGGTGATAAGACACACACAAGGCCTGGACTATATATAAACTAATCAACCATCGTGAGTTTTAAGTAATTCTTATTCCTGAAACACGCAGCAGAAGATCAACAAGTTGGTGAATATCATAATCTTTGTAAATGATTTCAGTCAGCTTGAGGTTCATGCACTGGATATCCAAGCTACAGCACTGGGACGATGATGTTGTCTTGGGCTTGGGCATTCCTTTCTTTTTCTTAGAACCAGTTGAGAACTGTTGGCAGTGTCAAAGATGTAAGAATAAAGAAAATAATTAGCTACATAAGGAGTTTAAAATCAAATTACAGTATACCTTGCAACGCCGTAGAGTAAGCTTCTCCAAATTTGGTGAATTCTGAAGAAAGAGTGTCAGTGTTTGGAAATTATCACTAAGATCACAGTTGTCCAGTAATAAGTTCCTCAAGTTCTTGAATTCTTTGAATGTTGTGGATTCCTCACTAAGCACCTGGAGTAGATTGTATGTCAGCACAACATAATTGCATCAATGAAGCGAAAAAAAGGGATAATCGACAATGATGGAGAAAGCATACCATCGCCCCCAAATCAAACAACTCTAAATGTGTCACATTGGATAAGCTACAAAGAAGCTTGAATTGTTTGTGGCCGAATTCACTTTCCCCTGCATGCCCCCTGTAGTCCCATAGATGAATCGAAGCCTTGTCAATGGATGGCATCTCATCTATTGAAATACCGTCAGGAAAACTGTAGTCGTGACCGGTCACATGAAGGCGCAGATAAGCAAGAGCTGGGGCTGTGATAAGCATCATGCTTCTGTTCCTTCCACCGTCAATAACCAAGCTCTTCAGCGTGGGTGATGTAATATCAGAAAGTCCACTGTATCTGCAACTTTTCAGAACCAAGTTCTTCAGCGAGTGGGAGGTGATGGCAGCAAATTCACAGGTGCAATCCTTCAGCTCCAAATCCTCCAAAGAGTGGCATGCTGAACTAACATGCTCAGCAAAAACACTATCCAGGAACACATTGCAAAGATGCAGCCTTTTCAGGCGCCAAGAATTGGAGCTCAATCCCTCCTTACGCTGAATGCCATGATCAGGGGTGCAGTATTTCATTGCACGACGAACCCATCCCCCTGCAGCTTTATTGGCATTGTAACAGCAACCTCCGGCGCCACTAAGACACAATTTGAAGGAATCCAAAAGTGAAATTTTACGATAGAGCATGAGGTTAATGGCGAAATCCTCGAAATCGGTCCAGCGTTTGCCGTAACTGTCTGCCTTCTTGAACTCATCCAGGTCAAGGTCGAGGCACGGTGCAGAGCGCCAGAGGTGCTTCCACCGCGTGGATAGCACGCACGTCTACACCACTTGCCGGGCCTTCATGAAGGACATGATGGTGTGGAGGAGGCAATCTGGCAGAGCGCTCAGCCGGTCCGGCTCGCCAGCTGCCGCACTGCTGCCACCGCGTGCACGGGCCCGCTTTGGTGTGGCCTCTAGCTCCATGGATTACAGTTTCACTCCGAGCAGTTCCTCTGCAAAAGAAACAAAATGTCGCATACCAAATAATAATAATAATAAATCCCATTTACACAACAGCACACGAAAACCGGTTCGATTTGAAGGTGAAACGCACTTCTAGACCATGAGCCGCCGCAAGATTTCAAGAAATGAAGACACAATTCATTATTAATCATGATCGCATACAAAGATCTCAAGAATCGAGGATCTACTAGACGACTTTAACGATGAGGTAGGATAGTCAAGGGCAAGAAAGCGCTTACCAAGCAGTTCCTCTGCAAAAGACCAAAAACCTCAAAAAAAAAAAACATTTCCATTTTTCCCCATTTGCACAGAAGGCAAAATCCGGTTCGATTTGAAGGTGAAACGGCCTACTAGCCACGAGGTGGCGCAAGATTTCGGAAAATGAAGACGTATTGCAGCATCAAACATGATCTCATACAAAGATTTAAAGAAATAAAGAAGGTTTACTACTAGACGACTCTACCGATGCTCTAAGCAAGATAATGGTCAGGTGAAGGAGACGCTTACCGAGCGCCGCTGCCTCAGCCTTCGGTGGAAGGGGAGGCCCCAAAGTTCAACCGGGGACGCGGCCGTGTGGGGAGCGGCGCCGCGCAGGACGGAGAAGAAACTGCCCAACCCCTCGCCTCCCACAACGGCAGGAAGGGGAAAGGACTAGAGCAGCGGATCGGTCATTACGGCGTCAGTAAATATCTGTGGGTTTTTTTTTTAGAACCATCTGTGGGGTAATAACCCATAATTTCTTTTTTTAAGAATAATAACCCATAATTTCTGTACTACACAAAATGCAACGGGAGAATGAGGGATTGGGCCCTTGGAGGCCCAGTTGCTTGAGCAAACTTTCCGCCCATCAGAGCGACCGCGTCCGGAAAATTGAATTTTCAAACAATGCAGTCTGCAGTTCAGAGGGACACTCAACATCTCAGGTGCTCAAGTTATTTATGCGTCTGGCTAGGTACACTGAGACAGGTTATTTGGATTAAACAGGCTGTAATGAGCTGATAAAAATAGAACACGGGCGCAAGCTAAGTAGCAGCACCGCCCACAAAGGAAGCTACATGACCAACTAGCGATGCCGCCCACCAACTCAGCCGAAGTGATGATTCCTCTTTCTTAATTCCCAAAACAAAATTTAGATTTAGTCTTCAAGATTTCTTAGACTCCACGAATCGCTGTAGCAGGCTTGCCGCAAAGGCACAAATCGCCGTGTAGATGATGTAAGTTCAAAGGGCTTAAAGCAGAAATTCCTCAGAAGCTATCGTAACCTTCAGCAAGACAACAAGTGCAGAAAGCAGAGTTAAGATCAATACAGTAGGCTATATTGCAAATCTTTATATCATCTAGAAACGAGTCAAATGCATACGGTTGCATTTCAGTACATCTGAGAGGCAGCACGGACACATTCTGATGAACATGAAGGTGACAAGACACACACAAGGCCAGGACTATCTGTAAACTAATCAACCTTCGTGAGTTTTAAGTGATTCTTCTGCAGTTTCCCTGAAATGGGCAGCAGAAACTCGACAAGTTGGAGGACATCATCATCATCTTCATATACGATTTCGGTAAGCTTGAGGTTCACACACTTGACATCCAGCCTACATCTTTTCTTGGGTTTGGGTGTTCCCTTCTTTTTCTTAGAATCATCAGAGATCTGTTGCCAGTGTAAAAGATGTAGAATAAGAAATGAAATTTAGCTACATAAGAAGTTAACAATGAAACTACAATATACCTTGCAATACCGCAGAGTAAGCTTCTCCAATCTAGGTGAATTCTCAAGAAAGAGTGCCAATGTTTGCATATCATCACCAAGATCGCAGTTGTCCAGTAACAAGTTCCTCAAGTTCGAGAATTCTTTGAATGCTGGGGGCTCCTCACTGAGCACCTGGAGTAGATTAAGTGTCAGCAAAATATTATTACAGTAATGAAATGAACAAAAGGGAAGAATCGACAATGATGGAAAAAGCATACCATCTTCCCAAAATATGACAACTCTAAACGTGTCATATTAGATACACCACAAAGAACTTTGGACACTGTGTAACCTGGTAGGCTAATTGAAGCCTTGTCAAGAGATGGCATCTCATTTGTTGCAATACCAGCATCAAAGCCGTGAGTCTGCACATTTATGCAGAAATAAGCAACAGCAGGGGCCGTGATAATCAGCAGGCATCTGTTCCATCCACCGTCAATAACCAAGCTCTTTAGTGTGGGTGACGTAATATCAGAAAGTCCACGGAAACGGCAATTTTTCAGAACCAAGTTCTTCAGCGAGTGGGAGGTGATGGCAGGAAATTCACAAGGGCAATATTTCAGCTCCAAATCCTCCAAAGCGTGGCATGCTGAACTAACGTGCTCAGCAAAAACACCATCCAGGAACACATCGAAAAGATGCAGCCTTTTCAGGCACCAAGAATTGGAGCTCAATTCCTCACGCTGAATGCCGGGATCTGAGGCGCGGTATTTTATCGCACGGCAAACCCATGCACCCGCGTTTTTGCTGCCATTGTCGGGTGCCCTGCCACTAACACATAACCTGAAGGAATCCAATAGTGCAATATTACGATGGAGCATGATGTTGAATATGAAATCCTCGAAAACCTGCCAACCCTTGTCATCAACACCGTAGTTGTAATCATCATTGTCGCTGTCATAGTCCAACGGCTGCCCCACCGCCTTGAACTCGTCCAGGTCAACGTCGAGGCATGGCACGGAGCGCCAGAGGTGCTTCCAGCGCGTGGACAGCACACACGTCTGCACCACCTGACGGGCCTTCATGAAGGACATGATTTTGTGGAGGAGGCAGTCCGGCAGGGCACTCAGCCGGTCTGGCTCGCCGGCCGCCTTGCTGCTGCCACCACTCGGGCGGGGCCGTTTCGGTGTGGCCTCAAGCGCCATGGTTTACGGCTTCGCTCGGAGCAGTTCCTCTGAAAAAAAAGACCAAACGACACATACAACAAATATATTAAAAAAAACATTTCCATTTTGTCTCCCATTTGCACAAGAACTGAAGGACACACAAAATCCGTTTCGATTTGGAGGTGAAACGCACTGCTAGACCATGAGCTGCCTCAGGATTTCGAGAAATGGAGACACAATGATCCCATACACATATTTCAAGAATGGAGGATTTAGTAGACGACTGTAACGATGAGGTAAGAAGATGGATGGTCAGGGGCAAGGAAGTGCTTACCGCAAATGATCAAACGACGAATACCAAAAGAAATAAAAAAAATCCCCATTTCAATTGTTTCCCCATTTGAACTGTAATCCTTTTCTGTCCTTTGACAGAGCTGGTTCTCTAGAGATGCGTAGAGTAGTTTTTGTTCATGTTTTTTACTTTTATGTTGAACCTATGACCTGGATCATGACAGACATCTGTAATTTTGTTGCTTTCGGGTAATGAAATTTCGGGCAATGCCCTGCCATGGAAAAAAAATTGTTTCCCCATTTGCACAGAACACGAAGTACGGTTCGATCTGAAGATGAAACGCATTGATTGCCTCGAGCTACCGCAAGATTTCGAGAAATTAAGGAGAATTGCAGTATCAAACATGATCCCATACAAAGATTTGAAGATATCGAGAGGGTTCACTACTACACGCTTGACCGATGCAGTAAGAAAGATGAATGGGCAGGGGAAGGAGGGGCTTACCGAGCGCCGCTGCCTCGCCACCGTGCGAGGAGAGGAGAGGATCCAAGGTTCAACCGGAGAGGACTTGGCCGAGAGAAGAGCGTCGCCGGCACACGCGCGAGAAGAAGCTGTGGCCCAAACCCTCACCTCCCTCAACGGCAAGAGGTGGGGGAGAAGAGCAGGGGATCGGCGGCCAGGACACTACGGCGTCTGTAAATATCTTTTTTTTTTGAGCTAACGTCTGTAAATATCTGTGTGTGGTAAATATACGCCTAAAAAAAATCTACCGTATAATTTGTGTGCACGAATGCAACGTGAGCATGACAGATTGAGCCCACGGAGGCCCAGTTGCCTGAGCTCACTTTCCGCCCATCACAGCTTCTGAAAACAAATGAATGAATTATCCTACAATGCATCTGTACTACGCATTCGGTCACCTCTCTCCTTCTCTCCCGAGTCTTCGAGAGCGCTACAGTTGAGAGAGGGCAAAAGGGTCGCCGCGTCGCCGCCGGCGGAGGCGGCGGTCTCCTCCGCCTCCGATGGCCCTCGGGGCATCGAGAGGTGGCGGAGATCGTCGTCCTCTTGCTGGTCGGTGTTTTAGGTCCTAGGTTAGTCTCTAGGGTTAGGGTTTCAGTGGCCGGCGGAGAGGACGCGGCGGCGTCGGCTCTTCGTCCGAATAAGTCCCCCCGAGATCGGCTGCGCCCCGCTGGTGTTCCACTCCGGCAACGGCGGCGACCTCGTGGGGATGGAGCTCTCGTCGAGGAGCTCCTTCTTAGGAGTCTTTCGCCGGCAGATCTCCGGCTTCGTCTTGGCGAGGTGGGAGGGACGCCGGCTTTTTGTTTCAAGGAGGCGGAGGCAGCTGCGGTTCGGCGGAAGTTGCGTGGTTGGCTCGTGCTCGAGCGTCCCGCGGCGGCAGTCGTTGTCGTCGACGAGCGGCGGGTCAAGCCGGGAGGTGCTCGGGGCGTGGCCCCGGCCGTTTGAGCGATCAGCTTTTGCCTATCTTGCCGTGCTTCGGTGAGTGTCTTTCCTGGCTCGTTGTAAAGCCTTCGTGCGATGGAGCCCTTCCCGGCGTTGGGTTTGTGGCTGCGGCGGGCGATGCCGGCGCTGGCGTGGCCGGCGAAACCGGATCTCGTCGTTTGTGGTGTGCTGGAGGTCCAGGGACCTTTGTGTTTTTTCTACCTTTGTTAGGGGCCTCTTTGCACTTTGGGTGAGTCAGTTATACTCTGTATCCTTGTACAACGTATCTGTGTACGTACGTATGTCTGTATTGTTTCCTTAACTTTAATACAGATATGTTTGATTAAAAAAAACTACGCATTCGGTTAAAGTCGTGTAGCAGGAACCCTCTCGATTTTATTTTTTTTAGCATAAGTTTTTTTTTTGAGATTACACAGTACAACTCAGACACTCACAACGCACGCACACTCATCCCTATGAACACACGTACGCAAACCCTACCCCTATGAGCATCTTCGAAGACTGAGCCGGCAAATCTAGAGATACAAAGTCACCACTGGCGCCTCGCTGTCGACGGGAGCGTCGCCTACCACTGAAAGCACAAATGCCGTTAAATCCTTGAAAATTCGCTCCCACAGGGAGTTAAACCCAGGACCTGAGAGGTGTTACTCGGATGTCTTAACCACTAGGCCAAGACCCCTTTCACTTTTTTTAGCATAAGTAACCCTCTCCATTGTAATGAGCAAGAGAGTGTATCTCTGAAATTGGCCCAAGCTACACTCTCTTTGGGCTAATAAGCATAGAACAGGCCCAAGCTAAGCAGCGATAAGCTACATGGTCAATTGGGCCATCTTGATTGATGATTCTCAACCAAAAGCCTAGAATATTTTTATAAAAAAATTGCGATGAATCAAAAGTTTCGTCTTCGAGATTTTTTATCAGAAAGTCTTCCGCACGTTTGTACGCGTGACCGCACAACACACGCAACTCGGCCCACCATGCCCCGCGCAGCCCAGCCCACATCGCCGGAGGTGGGGGAGGGGACGGGTCAAGGTTTCGAGGTTGTTGAGAGGGGCAGGGGCCATTCTCTCACCAGCTGGCATAAAAGGAGGAGCTCCGGGGTGACGACCGTGACCCGAAGGTGCGGCGAGGCGGCGATGGCGCCGCCGAAGCCACGAGCGGGGTAGGCAGCGGGGGCGTCACATCCCGACGAGTTAGTGAGGGTCGGCGGCGGGTCGTGCGGCGGCGGTGGGTGCCGGCTGCTGGGGGTGGTGCTGGCAGGCAGGGAAAGGGTCCGCGCGGCGGGCGGCGACAGAGGCGCGTGGGTGGTGCGCCATGATGGCCGGGGCAGCGGGAGGAAGACCACCATCTACATGCATTCGGGTTATATGTTGTTATTCCTGTTATTCCTGTGATGTACGTAGTGGCAACGCCTGCCTCCGGCGACGGAGGATGCTCTCGAGAGAGGGTTCAATTTGTGTACATATATGCAAGGTGTCCACAGAGTCTAAGATTAAATACCGTGGTCCATCAAGCAAATCCTTACATCATCTAAACAAGTCAAAAGCATACGTTTGCATTTCAGTACATTCACAAGATACACGCACATTCTGTTGAACGTGAAGGTGACAAGACACGCACAAGGCCTGGGTTATCTTCAAACTAACGTTCCTTCTTGACTTTGTACTGATTGTTCGGCAGTTTCGCTGAAATGTGCAGCAGAAGCTCAACAAGTTCGCGGACATCACCATTTTCATATATGATTTCAGTGAGCTTGAGGTTCTCACACAGGAAATCCATGTTGCGGCACTGGGAAGATGATGCTTTCTTGGGCTTGGGCGTTCCTTTCTTTTTCTTAGAATCATTTGAGAACTGTTGGCAGTGTAAAGACATAAGAATAACAAAATAAATGTAGCTACATACGAAGTTAGGATCAAACTAAACTGTACCGTGCAATGCCGCAGGGTAAGCTTCTCCAAATTAGGCGAATTCTGAAGAAAGAGAGCCAATGTTTGGAAATCATCACTAAGATCACAGTACACCAGTGCCAAGTTCCTCAAGTTTGAGAATTCCTTGCATGCTGGGGACCCACGTTTTCAGATCGGTCTTCCAAACCTGATCGCCTCAGGACCGATCAGGTCGATCAGGCGATTAATCGATGATTAATCGGACGAGTTGATTTCTAATCGGACCGAAGTAGGGTAGGGTGATTCACTTACTTCTCATCCTCATCTGCTTCAGATCCAAGTCAGAACTGAGCTCCACTTCCATCTCCACCAGCATCTTCACCCTTACCATTGCTTCTGTTCAGATCCTAGGGCCTGGGCGACGGCGGCAGGAGGGAGGAGCGAAGGCGGCGGCGGCTGAGAGGGGCCTGAGCGACGGTGGCGGCGGCAGGAGGGAGGAACCGAGGCGGCAGCGGCTGAGAGGTGACTGGGTGACAGCAAGCATGGGGATGGCAGGCAGGAGGGGGGCGCTGCGACGGCAGAGAGGAGAGGGGCGCGGCGGCGACCTGCTGGTGTTGGGTGGCGGCGGCTGCAGACCGGAGAGGGCGCGCGGCGGCGGCTGCAGGCAGGAGAGGGCGCGCGGCGGCGGCCTGCTGGCGTCGGGTGGCGTTGGGTGGTGGCGGCTGCAGACAGGAGAGGGCAAACGAGGCATATTTCACTTCTAACCCTACCGGGCCGAAAGAATCTGGCCCAACCAAGCCTTGCCTGGGCCAAAATAGGCAGCTGCCCTGATCGTCCGCGAGTAGTTTTTTCGATTAATCGCGATTAATCAACGATCAGCTGGACGATCAGGAAACTAATCGCCCTAATCGAATCGCTCACCCTGATCGTGAGTGCCTGAGCGATAAGGACGATTAATCGTGATTAATCGCGATTAATCGGACGAGTTGAAAACGTGGCTGGGGACTCCTCACTGACCAGCTGCAGTAGATTAGATGTCAGCCCAACATTGTTAAACTAATGAAGTGAATAAAAGGCAACAATTGACAATGATGGAGAAAGCATACCATCGTCCCAAAACTTTTCAACTCTAAACTTGTCACATTAGATACACCACAAAGAACTTTGAACCCGCTGTAACCTGGTAGGTTAATTGAAGCCTTGTAAAGAGATGGCATCTCATTTATTGCAATACCAGCATTAAAATCGTAAGTGTGCACATTTAGGCACAGATATGCAACGGCGGGGGCCGTGATAACCAGGGGAAGATGGCATCTGATGTATCCGCAGTCGATAACCAAGCTCTTCAGTGTAGATGACGTAATATCAGAGAGTCCATGGACACTGCAAGTTTTCAGAACCAAGTTCTTCAGTGAGTTGGAGCTGATGGCAGCAAGTACACAAGTACAACATTGCAGCTCCAAATCCTCCAAAGAATGGCACGCTGAACTAACAAGCTCAGAAAAAAGCTTATCCAGGAATACATTGCCAAGACGCAATCTTTTCAGGCACCAAGAATTGGAGCTCAATCCCTCACGCTGAATGCCAGTATTGGGGGAGCAGTATTTCATTGCCCGACGAATCCATCCACTTGCAGTTTTATCGGCAGTGCCATTGTAATATGCCCTGTCACTAACACACAACCTGAAGGAATCCAATAGTGCAATGTTGCGACGGAGCATGAGGTTGACAGCGAAATCCTCGAAATGGTTCCAGCCTTTGCTGCTACTGTCTGCTGTCTTGAACTCATCCACATCAAGGTCAAGGCACGGCGCAGAGCACCAGAGGTCCTTCCACCGTGTGGACAGCACGCACGTCTGCACCACCTGCCGGGCCTTCATGAAGGACATGATGGTGTGGAGGAGGCAGTTCGGCAGGGCGCTCAGCCGGTCCGGCTCGCTGGAGCCGTGCTGCTTCCACCACTGGTGCGTGCCCGTTTCGATGTGGCTTCCAGTGCCATGGCTAACGGCTATGCTCGGAGCAGTTCCTCTGCAAAAAAAGACCAAACGATATATACCAAACTCAAAATCCCCATTTCAATTTTTTCCCATTTGTACACAAGAACGAACAAAATCCAGTCCGATTTTAGGTGGAACGCACTGCTAGACCGTGAGCTGCCTCAATATTTTGAGAAATGGAGACGCACTAAAAATCCGGTTCGATTGGAAGGTTAAACGCACTGCTAGACCATGAGCTCCCTCAGGATTTCGAGAAATGGAGACCCATTGCGGTATTTCAAGAATCGAGGTTCTAATAGACGACTTTAATGATGAGGTAAGCAAGATGAAACGTCAGGGGCAAGGAAGTGCTAACCGACCAGTTCTTCTGCAAAAGACCAAAAAAATCAAAAGCCCCATTTCCAGTTTTCCCCATTTGCACAGAACACAAAATCCGGTTCAATCTGAAGCTGAAACGCACTATTAGGCACGAGGTGCCGCAAGATTTAAAGAAATGGATGCGTTGCAGTATCCGACACGATATCATACAAAAATTTTAAGAAATCGAGAGGGTTTACGACTAGACGACTTTAACGATGAGGTAAGCAAGATGGCTGGTCATTTGCATTTTGTCTCCCATTTGCACAAGAACTGAATAACACACAAATCAGTTTCGATTTGAAGGTGAAACGCACTGCTAGACCATGAGCTCCCTCAGGATTTGGAGAAATGGAGAGGCAATGATCCCATACGAAGATTTCAAGAATGGAGGGTTTACTAGACGACTGTAACAATGAGGTAAGAAGATGGATGGTCAGGGACTCAGGGGCAAGGAAGTGCTTACTTACCGCAAAAGAGCAACCGACGAATACCAAAAGAAATAAATAAAAAATCCCCATTTCAATTGTTTCCCCCATTTGCACAGAACACGACATATGGTTCGATCTGAAGATGAAACACACTGATTGCCTCAAGCTACCGCAAGATTTCGAGAAATTAAGGAGTATTGCAGTATCAAACATGGTCCCATACAAAGATTTGAAGAAATCGAGAGGGTTTACTAGTACGCGACTTGACCGATGCAGTAAGCAAGATGAATGGGCGGGGGAAGGAGGGGCTTACCGAGCGCCGCTGCCGCGCCGGCCGCGGGAGGAGAGAGGATCCAAGGTCCAACCGCAGACGACTTGGCCGAGAGAAGAGCGTCGCCGGCGCACGCTCAAGAGAAGCTCGCAGCTCGCCAAACCCTCGCCTCCCTCAACGGCAACAGTAGGAAGGAGAGCAGGGGATCGGGCACTACGGCATCAGTAAATATCTGTGTGGTAAAATTACCGTATAATTTACCCTGAAAAAAATACCGTATAAGCACGAATGCAACGTGAGCATGAGGGATTTGGCCCATGGAGGCCCAGTTGCCAGAGCTCACTTTCCGCCCATCACAGCTTGAGTGCGTTGGAAAAAACAAAATTCCTAATGCATCTGTACTACTCTGCTCTCTGCATTCGGTCAAGTCGCGAAGTAGTAAAACCCTCTCGATTGTAATGGGCAATTAGTAGCGACTAGCTACATGGGCAATTGGGGCAACTTGATTGATTCTCAATCAAAAGCATAGAATATTTTTGGTCAATTTTTTTTTTTTTTTGATAAACACATAGAACAGGCTCAAGCTAATTAGTAGCGATTAGCTACAAGGGCAATCGGGAACAACTTGATTGATTCTAATCAAAAGCATAGAATTTTTTTGGTCAATTTTTTTTTGGACTCCACTAATCGATCGCAGTTGCCGGGCAAAAGGCGCAGATCGCACTTGCTAATTTTGTTGCGTGTTGCTGATTTAATTAATGTGGGACTTAGGGTGTGTTTGGTTGCTTTTGACTTTGGCTTTTTCCCACTAAAAGACAAAAACTAACTAAAGAGTTGGCTATCATCTAAAGCCATAGCCAAAAGCAACTTTTTTTTAGTACAAACCTCACAGACACAGCACCTCTCTCCGTGCTTTCTCTCCCGGCTGTGGAACTGAAAGTTCGGTGAAATACCCACAGCCACCGGCTATGAACATACCGATTTGTTTTTTTTCTTCTATTTTCCCGTCCCAAAAGAGGACCAAGGAGCAGCAATGGGTTCTCGCCAACGGTCAGCGCCCAACGGGACCAAGGGAGCAGCAGGAGGAGCTCGAGCTCGAGCTCGTACAGCGCGGTGGACTGCTCCTCGCCGCGACGGCTGGAATCAGGCGACTGCGACCTGCGACGGCGGCCGTGCATGTAGCAGGTGGCGTACGGTGACGGATCTGTGACAGCAGGCGACCTCGCACACGAGACACTCACCTTCGCAGGCCGCGCTGTCGTGCGCTCTCCCCACGCAGGCTCGCGCGCCCGTCCACCACACACAGCCGCCACTATCCGAGGTTTCCTTTCATGGCGGCCTTCCTCAAAATCAGACGACATCCCCACATCTCTGACCTGAAATACCGCATCAAATGGCTGCGCCATGGCTCGGGGATTCGATTCCCCCCACTTCCCTTATTCCCGTGCTGATTTGAGCTTCAAGAGGCTTTTGCAGTAAGGCCCTCACAAAAAGATATAATTAATCTTAGCAGTTTTGTGTCTTGATATTTTTACAGAAAAACTCCAGAAGTTAAGAGAATTTTGAAATATTTTTTTAAAATTTAGACCACATATGATTGATGCAAAATTTAAACAAATTAAGTTTTCTTTCCTAAAAGGACAGTGTTGTACAATGAATTTTTTCTTAAACATTTAATGGCATTATAGACATTGCAAACGGCTTTCAGCTTTTTCCGCAGCTCAAAGACCACGACAACTTTTCAACTTTTCCCACAGTTCACAGGCACATCAGCTTTTTTTTACAGCCACAGCCCAACCAAACACACTTTTAGCTAGCGCTCATGAGTGAGTTCAAAGAGTGAAGTAAATCCTTATTCATTAGTTATTTGTTAAGTGTCTAGATTTTCTACTAGTTACCTGTTAGAAGTTTATCATATTTCACTCCACGAATCCGCATGCAGTCTCAAAGGACGTGATTTGTACGTTGGGCAGTTGTTGGCTCGATCCGGCCGGCGAGCAAGAGCCTCTGGCGCTGTGCATGCAAGATTCATATGGAGCCTGTCGTGATTGGTTTGTAGTTCCTGGGAGTCATGTTGGTATGGGATGGTGTTTGGTTAGCTGAGCAATTAAACTGCATCCGACAAGAGACAACGCATGCATATATGCACCGCGCGAGCCAGCTGTGGGAAACGAAATCCATTTTCGTTCCCGCGGAGCCAGGCCGAGCCAGATGCTGGCTACCAATCAGTGACATGCTGCACGCGGGGGGCCTGGCCGAGCCAGATGCTGGCTACCAATCACCTCCTTGGTCATTCATCGTCGATCGGCCGGCCGAAGCGCGCAACACACGGCCGGAGAGGACTCCATGCGTCGGCGCCGTCGGTGAGACGAAGCAGTTGCACGTGGGGAACGCTGCAACTGAACTGCGGGCAAAAACATCATGGTGAATTAATGACGATCAAGAGGAAGAGGGCTTCGAGACCGGGGGCCGCGCGCGGCGCCGGAGGTGAGGTGGCAGCCTGCATGCTCCGCGCAGGAGCTCGAACGGGCCATGCGTGTACATTGGGAAACAGGACGCGTGAACACGACATGAAGTGGCCCACGGTCGTCGTGGTGGGAGGTAGGCGACGTCGAGTAGGAAAAGGCGCGACTGAATACATATACTCCGTACGCGTATAATACCTGTGATCCGATCCGGCCTTGCGCAACGTACGCACGCACGCCCCGTCTGTTCCTGTCCGACTCGGCGCCGCCACCCCACTCGTCACTCGATCTCCACCGACTATATATAAAGTACTCCTAGTAAACTACCACGGGCATATCGGATAGAACCAGCTGAAGAACATCTCGATCGGTAGTCTTCAATCAATCAATCGTCGGTTCGTTAATTGCACGATTTGTGTCGATCATCGCCGGAGGAACGAACCCGGCCATCGATTTGTGCTTGAGAGGCATCAACGCATCATGGCCGCCGCACGCGCAGCAGCGACGGCGCTGCTCCGATCCGCGGCGACCAAGATCATGGCACCACGCGCGCCGCCGCCGCATCCTCGTCACTTCTCCCGCTACGCCCGTCCCGGCGGTTACACGCAACCGCCGCCGACGGCCGTGCCGCCACCAACAAGCGGCTCTTCTCAGCCTTCCCGCTACTCCCGTCCCGGCGGCTACGCCTACACGTCGCCACCACCACAGCCAACAGGCTCCTCTCGCTACTCCCGTCGTCCTCCCGCTGGTTACGGCTCCACACCACCACCGCCGCCGCCACCGACGACGAAGACGGCCAGAACAATTAGCAGCAAGGATCCTCATCTTCCCACCGGTGGCGACCCATCGACAAGCGCCGGCAGCAGCGAAATAGTGCTGTCGCGCGTCGATTGCGACGCGACCAGCGCCGCCTCGTACCTCGTCATCGTCGGCGGCTTCCTCTTCCTTTGCTCGGCGAAGCGGAAGGAGGAGCGGGACGAAGCCGCGAGGCAGAAGGCGGACGACGATTCGACGCCACGATGAGGCACGCGTACGATCAGATGGTGCGTGTCGTCGACCATGATTGAGCGTGGTGGTGGTGGTGGACGCCACCAGGACGGGGCTTGACTGACGGTTTGGAACTTTTTTTTTTTCGAAAGACCCGGAACACAATGTGTGTTCCGGCGTATGTATTATATAAGAAGAAGGTGCCTCATATTAAGGGAAACGAGGCCAAACCGTACAATTACTCCTAAGTACCTACAGTAAACTAAGCTACAAGGGAAACTCTCCCAACACTGCAACAAGAGACGGAGTCTGTCGAAAAACATGAACAGACCTCAGCCTCCCCCCAACACACTTCCAACACAAACAAGATGCCGCCTAACGATCCCACCGCAAGTCATCGTTGCCAAGCTCATCGCACACACGATCCAGCTGCTACGACTTCCCTAAGCAAGATCATCAGATGAAATCCGCCATGAAAGAAGCATAATGAGAAGAGGCCTCGTCCTGTGGCACCAATGTTGTTGCTGCCATAAGGACACGCCGACTTCACCACGAATAATGTCATCGTTGCCTCCAAACAGCTGGAAGCAACGTCGGCGTTCGACTAGCAGTGAAGATCTACTCTAAGGTGACGCCTTCAAGAAGGAAATGGTGCCGAGAGCACCATCGTCACCTGATCCGATAGGTCGGATCTGGGATTTCGCCCAGAGAGAACTTCAGGGTTGGGGAAGCAACGCCCCTCGGCAATGCCTCCAACGAGGAAAGCGACGTCCAACGACGACGCCATTGCCGGCACCGGCAAGTTGCCGGGCAGGGTTGCCCCCGGAGCCAAGAGCCTCCCCGCCCCATCATGACCGCTAGACACCACAGCAACTGCATGCCCAGCAGCAACAGTATGCCACCCACAACGCCGCAGCATCACCACCGCCGTCGCCACGACGGCAGCGACGGCCACCACGAGACCCTGGTACAACCATCTTCACCAACCACACGCATGCCGGCGTGTTCTTCTCGCCACCAGGGTCTGCAACACGCACTGTGACCACTCCACCCTGGCCACCAGCTCGCGCGTCGCCATGGACACCGGCTCACGCGCCGCAGCGCCGTCCTGGCTGTCCACGCCACACCAGCAGCAGCCGCACCACACCTGCAAGCCGCACCACCAACGTACCCATGCAAGCGCGGCCGCCGTGGCCACCTCGCTGTGCTGCCCGCCTTCGCACCACCACCGGCCTCAACGGAGCTGCCTCCACACCGCCTGACGAGGCCGCCGCGCCGGCATGCCGCGTCGCTGCACAGGCCACACGCTGCTCGCGCGCCTGATGAGCTCGCCGCGCCGCGCAGCCGTGCCTCCGCACGTCGGGCACCGCTCCCGCGCACGCCGGGCTCCTGACGAGCCCCCGCGCGGCCACGCGCATGCCGTGCACCTAATGAGCCGCCACGCCAGCCCACCGTGCCGGATCCGCCGCTGGACCGCCAGATCCGGCGGTCGGGGCGCCGGATCCTCCTCGCGCTGCACACGCGCCACCACCGCGGCCGCGCACCTCGCGCCGCGCCTGCCTTGGTGCAGCAACGCCCGCGTCCGCCCTCTTCATGCCACGCCCGCCTTGCGGCGGCCTGCTGACGACCGGATCCGGCCGCCAAGTTGCCGGATCTAAGCGTCGCCGCCCCCAACTCCTTCGCCATCCGCAGCCGCCTCGGCCGCCTGTGCCCCTCACCATGGAGCCCTACCCCCGCGCATCGTACGTGTCTGCGGCTTCTAGGCCACGCCGCCGCCATCCCGGCAAGCCGCCCGGGTTGTTCCGGTGGCTCTCTCCGGCGGCGGCATGGCGGTTGGGAGGAGGAAGGGGTGGCGGTGGGCTAGGGTTTGTTTCGCCTCCCGAGTCGCCCGCCTGGGAGCGACGCGGGGGCCGGATGCTTCGTGAGAACTTAAGATTCCTATTTGCCCGACGGTTCGGAACTAAACAGCGTTATTAATTAGTATTGCAGTACGTCCGTACGTACGTGCGGAGCAATCCGCACCATCTACGTACATGCGTTCTTTCATGTTATGTCACTCTCACTCCGATGGTGAGAGACAGTGAGAGTGACATAACACCTCTGCACGCGAAGAAACTGGCGTGTTGGGCCCCGTTCGGATGCACTTTAGAGGCCTCTAAAGTTACTGTAGCTGTCACATCAAAGATGCCGGCACGATTTATGTGTACTAAACAAAGTCAAATTACAAAACTAAGTTCAGGATTGTCGTCTATTTCGCGAGACGAACGTAATGAGGGTAATTAAGCGGCGATTAGACGATGGTTACTGTAGCATCACTGTGTCAAAACATTGATTAATTAGGCTCATAAGATTCGTCTCGAAAAATAGCGCCCATCTGCAGAAAGGTTTTGCAATTAAATTTTATTTAGTACCCCTAAATAGTAAGATTCTTTTTACTTTAGAGGGGTATAAAGTTTAGAGGGATTTTAGAGGGGGAACCGAACGCCACCTTGATTGATGTTATTGTGGACTGAGGATGCAATTTCTGTAGAATTTATATGCTATAGATGTCCTCTCATTGGTTAAGCCCTCGCTTCAGTCGCTTTACAAAGGTCGAAGCGACGTAGTCATAACAAGGTGCATCCACGACTTGCTTGTTCATTAATCATTTATTTACTTTTGTCTTGACAGAAAAAGAGTACTTTCATTGGCGATTCTCGTCATGAGCCAAAACAGTGGTTTGCATTCTTATGCTCTTCTTTGCTTTTTCTTGCCTTCCCCTAATTAGGTCAGGTTCCTTTGGAGTTTCTTTTGGTTGAGTCGCACCAGCTGTTGGTGTCCGACTAGGACTAATGTCATGTGCCTGCGCGCACATATATGGCCAGGGTCGGTCATGTAACAGATTAGGTTTTGTTTATCGTGTGTTTCCCCTGTTGAGGTTTCCTCCAGAACTAGGGGTGGCGCCGCCATCTCCTCTACCGTGAGGATTACTGCCGATCCTTGTGATTGTGAAGGAGAACGTGATCAGGTTGTCTAATCCTGGGTACGTCCTCGATTTCCTCTGGAATCAAGCCTTTGGTTCGTGTTCATCAGGGCACGGGTGGAAGGAAATATATCTAAGTTTTGGTTTGCATCTTGTAAGATAAATTCCTTTATCTATTATTGGTACTGTCGCTGGTATTGGTGGATTCCATCTGGTATTGCTGATATCTGTGATTGATCAAATACTGAGTTATTTCATCTGCTACGAGATATTGCTATTCTAATTGGATCCGAGATTGCTTCTGTCATTAGCTATATACCAAGATATTTTTACTGCTGTTGCCGTGAAGAACATATTCTCTAGTTGCTTCTCTGTGATCGGTTAGCTGATCATTTTGGCTTGATCTGTCGTGAGGCGTCTCCCTTGCTTGCAACAGCAGAGAATTATTTGCTAATTCCACTCGGTGAATTAATTGTTGCTGGTGTGCCAATTTGAGGAAAATAAATATAGTTGACTCGACAATATTTGAATTCATAGATCAAGTGGTTTGGTTTCTGCTTAGTACCGTGAAAGATCGGGAAAATTTACGGACACCGTCGTCGTGTCCTTATCACCAGCTATCCTAATTTATTCTTATCTTCAACCACTAAAAAGTGCAGCCTATAAAATCCGCTGCTCCTTTTTGGTTTCTGTAGAGGGCATTTGCCCCCACCCTCTCTCTCTCTCTCTAGGCTTAATTATGGTCCAACAAACTAACTAAAATGACAATTTCAGATCTAGGTGTCATCTAATCTATTTTTCCAAATGATGATCTAATGATTGTATTCGCCAATTCCACTAGTCAATGTTAGCATAATAGCTTGGCCAACCCGATACTCCGCCCTCTCACGTAGGCGAGTTTGCTCCCTGTAATTAACGGCTACTTAACTGAGCTAACGATACAAGATGAATGACGTTGAAATATTAGCCATTGCTAGTTTGCTACAAGGGTACATCCAGCTATGGCTTGAGAATGATTAACCATCTCCAGATATCATTGACAACGGTGTATTTGGAGCATGTAGAATGGTTTACACGGTTGATATATGCAAAATTTGCCATGATATACAGAGACAACAACACAAATACCTTGTACAATAAATTGTATGTGAAGCTTTCAGTAAACTAAATTAACACATTCATGCACCTATTGATCATGGTGATCAGGTGTAATTAAACTAATTTATGGCTAGTTTGATAGAATGCATGGTGGATTTAAATGTCACATGAATTTGGAACCGGATATAAAAAAAGTCATGCATGTTCCACCATCATAGGGAATGCCAATTGGGTACCGGAAATTAAAATAAAATTGATGATTACTAATCCAGAGGACAATATTGGCAGCAAGGATTCCAGGAAGCAAGAACTGAGGGTAGTTTGCCCTGCCACCGTGCCATATAAAAAAGCGGTGCCTGTTCTGGCTCCTCTTTTTTTTACCCGAATCTGTTCAGGCTTGGCTTAGAAAGCTCATTCTTTCACGGGCATGGGGTCGAACGCTGTGTTTAGTTGCAACAAGAGGCCAAACTGCCTCCGAGGGAGCAGATCACTGACGGTGAACCTTCCTCAAGTGGTTGTCCGAGACTGTCCAAATGGAGTCCATAGGTGCCCTATAAGATTCGTTTGTGGTCAAACGTCACGAAAAAAGTCAATAATTTCAAAAAGGATGGAGTATAAAGGAAGAAGAACAGCAGCACAATGCAAGAAGAAATTTCTTCGCTGCACACTAACAGAAACCTGATACACTATAGAAGAAGAAGAACAGCAGCACAACGCAAGGGGAAATTTCTGCGCTGCACACCCGCGCACACCAACATAAGCGTTTCATTGTATTTTTCTAGCTCTTCTCAATGAACAACCCGAATACACAAGTTATATGACCAGGCACGTCCGCACCGTCCGGCGGCACGCACGACCCGGCCAAATACGCACACATTGTGCTCCATGTTAATTTTTCTCTCTTTTGTGGGTCGGCTGTGTACAGCAGATCGTCGTTTGAGAACTGTGCGTTCATATATTGAAATCTTGAGAACAGTTGAGTTGCACCTCTGGGTTGTTCAACGTTCAAGCGTTGCATCGATTATTAGGTTGTCACAATGGGCCCAGAGCGGTACGCCCGCCTTTTCGTCTCCGACTTGGTACACAGTGCACCCACCCCCACCCAACTATATAAACCTACGACTACGAACATCGATACAGATCTATAGAATACTCCCTCCGTTCTTAAAATGATGTCGCCGTTGACTTTTTGAGTTACGTTTGACCGCTCGTTTTATTCAAAAAAGTTTAAAAATTATCAAATATTTTGTTATAATTTGTTTTATCATTAGAGAAATTTGAAACATAACTTGTAATTTTGCATATTTGAGCTAATATTTTGAATAAGACGAAAGGTCAAACGTAACTCAAAAAGTCAACAACGACATCAATTAAAAAACGGAGGGAGTAGGAGATAATAAGACATTCAATCTCGGTTCGTTGGACGATTTGTTGTGCCTCTAACCACCGTTCACCAGCAGGGAGGAACCCATCGATTTGTGCTTGAGGCATCCATCGATCGTCATGGCCGCCGCACGCGCAGCAGCGACGGCGCCGCTGCTCATCCCATCCGCGGCGACCAAGATCGCGTCACGCTCGCCGGCGCCGCCGCATCCTCGTCAATTCTCCCGTTACGCCCGTCCCGGCGGCTACGCCTACACCCCGCCGCAGCCGCAGCCGCCGCCGACGACAACGACGACGACGACGGCGGCCAGAAGCAGCAGCAAGGATCCTCATCGTCGTCCCGCTCGTTACAACCCATCGGGAGCCACCACCATCGGACTACTGCTGGAGCGCGCCGAGGCCGACATACGGGCGCTGGAGTGCGACGACTCGACCAACGCCGCGGCGTACGTGGTGATGGCCGGCGGGTTCCTCTTCCTCAGCTGGGCGAAGCGGAAGGAGGCGCGGGACACCGCCGCGAGGCGGGAGGCGGACGACGATCGATGATCCGTGTCGACCATGATGAGCTAGCGTGATGGACACCAGGGTCTTGACGGTTCGGAAATAGCGTGATTAGTTCGTT
Source organism: Eragrostis nindensis (assembly GCA_012490785.1). Classification (NCBI taxonomy): domain Eukaryota; kingdom Viridiplantae; phylum Streptophyta; class Magnoliopsida; order Poales; family Poaceae; genus Eragrostis; species Eragrostis nindensis. Next base: position 69,026 of record JAAXCT010001921.1, read on the forward strand.
GTGCAAGTAGACTTCTCCTAACACAAGAAAGGATCCTGACCAAGGGATAATGTCGAGAAAAGAATGATAATATATACTAGTTGTGTTTGGTTTTCTGTGGTGTCAAAGAACCATTGACCATTCCTCGCAAAAAGAAAAAAAAAGGAACCATTGACCATATTGTTTCAATGTCCTATGGTGAAATTTTATTTGGTGTATAGTGATCTGGGCACCTTACCCTCAAATGTGCTCCCGAAAACTGCCAGGATGGCTTGATGGTGTTTCTAGGACAAACAGAAATTTGCTCACAGTAAAGATGGCGGCCGGCCGTATGTTGGTCGAGTTGGAAAACTAGCTAGCTAGAAACTCGATCAGTGTGTTTCCAGAGCAAAACAGTAACTGACGTGAATACTGTTACATATATGGTGTGCTCTCGGCTTGAATATTGGTCTTTGTGGCAGCGAGAAGAGGAGTCAAATAGACCGAAAGAAGGGGCAATGAGCTAGATTGCGCAAGGTGGCGATGGACTTCAGCGAGCTGGCGGTGAAGAACTAGGTTCCTTTAAGAAGACGACTGGGAGGATGACCACACAGATATCACATCCTGCCTCTATGAGACGATGTTTTCGTTACAGAAGATAACTAGGTCTTTAATTTTGTCTTTTCACATGCAGTTTAAAGTAGAACTTAGCGTTGTGTGATGGCGCTGCGGTTTCTGGGCCGAGGTATAGGTGGGACGGAGCCCTGTCTGGCTGTAATGCTGGTTAACTTTGTAATGATCACGGATTTTATAATAAAAACCGAGGGCATGCCCTCTTATCAAAAAAAAAAAAGTTGTGCAACTAGTACAAAGCAATCCGCACATTCGTGTTATGCTATTCCGACGGTGTATGTAGTCACAATGCCTCCGGACATACGTAGATACTCGCGTGTTGATGTTGCCGACTGAGGGTACAAAATTGTACATATATGCTAGGTGTCTACTGACTTTTAAGCCTTTGCTTCTCTTCATTATCAGCAAAACAGTGCCCTCCATGTAGCTTGCTTGCCTCCGCTCTTCTTTGACGTCCCAGGCATGCTTTCGACAGCACATGTACGTATAGTTTCACCTAGCTGTCTGCTAACGTAATTTATTCTTCTCTTCAGTTGCCAAAAATTGTAGCCCATAGGTAAAATCGAAAGAAGATATATAGCTTTACTAGTACTAATGCACGTACGCCACGTATGTGTCTAAAAGGCTTAAAGAATATTTAAGATGCATGTCATCGGTCAGGAAGGAGCTAGCACAGGAGATACTTATTGATCCAGATAAGATTCACCACTTTTGTAATGATATGCACAATATTCAAATGAAATTAAACGTTTGATCTCTCACAAACATTAGAGATGAAGGAGATTGTTTCTCCATTTCAAGAACAAACTGCAGGCATTATCAAATATCTGTATAAATTTGTAGACCTGCAATAGAAGAATCCAAAATTTCAGACAAAGTAAAAAAGATTGAAATGAACAGAGCTTTGGCCCTTACATTATTTGACCATTTCATGTATGTTGAATATAAATCCTGGACTTGGAGAAAGATCCCAAATGAAGGCATGGACCATGCAAGCAGCAATGAACTACATGCATTTTTTTTTTTTGTAGATTACAAGGATTCCTTACCTTCTATTTCCTTCGTGTAACAATAACAAGTCTATTTCCATTGTTCTCCACCACCATGACAAAAAATCTTGAAATCACGGCCTCCATGTACCTGCACAATAACCATCGGGATTTCAACTCTGAATCCACACTAAGCATTCTGGTCAAATTCTGAATAGTTGTTTTGAACCTTCAGTTAGCAAAATGAGTTTCAAAAACCACAAGTTAGCTAATTTATTGGTTACCTTCCTGCATTGTGCTAAACATTGATTACCAGCCATCAGAGCATCGTGTGAGACATAAGTCAACAATCATCAAAGCAAAGAAAGTCGGTCAAATACAAGGCGGGTGCATGAAGTATTCCATGAGCACACCTTCGGTCTTCTTCATCTAATAGGTGAAGGAAGTTTTATACTTCTATGGGATATAGTGTGCTGCCACTCCATTTTCCTGCAAATAGGCAAATCACATAGAAATCATCATAAACAAATTTAGAATGGTGAATCCACACTAAGCATTCTGGACAAAAACTTAATGGGAAACAAACTGTGCAGTCGCAGTATTTGTGTGGAAGAGTATAAACTGAGCACCTAGAGTCAATGGAACATTACCAAACTTTTCTTTATCACTTGACATGAATTTAAATAAATAGCTGCACATAAGAGAAATGTAGGATATGATCTGAAACCATCATGGATCTGAAAATTCTTAACTCGTTGGCAAGCTCAATCTACCACTGAGAAGAAAAATGATGTCAAATAAACATACTCGATCTGTACTTCCTCACTGTTTCATATGTAGCAAAGATAATGTCAGAACACGATAGAAGTAGTGCTATGAATAGGCAAGTAAGACAAATTACATATATTTTTAGTACCAAGTGGAGAAAAAAAATGTGGCACGTTCAAAAAGAAAAAGCATCAGAAGATAATATATGATAAGCAATGGAAAAACTTATTGATATTATGATGACTGTCGTGTCCATTATAGATATGCTGTCAAGAAGTTTGTGGTAAGGAAAAAGAGGTATGGTGGGTTGTTTGAGAATCTGAAAAATGACATGCCAAATTCTGCTCATCCGTAGGGTCTGCAACCAGGCTAGAAGTGACCCACTTCTGGAACAAAATACAGCAATTGAGTCCCATAAGATTTGAATAGAACAGATGAAGTAGATAAGATTTGTATACTTCAGGGGAAGCATTATCAACAATATATCCATGTTCACATTATAATGAAAGATATCGTGTGCCTTCCAGCTAAACCACCATTATCAAAAACAGCATCCATCATGACAACCGACCTGCTCAGCCTATTTTGCATCCTTAAATAGGGGCCTGCACACATATCCTTGTTTATCTCCAAGACTCCAACCTCTGTCTTGGCTGTATTGTACGAAATTGAATTCATTTATATAGAGGGCATAAGCTGACAGATGAAATAAACAGCTCAAGAAATGTAGTAGACTAATTAAGAGGGTTATTAGTCGGCATAGAGTTTGTATGGCCGGCTGGGCGTGCTCACGTCCTATGCTAGCGCAGTGAATTTAATTAGCCATGTTAATAATTTCCTATGTTCACATATTTCACTGCGAAATAAATGAAGGAATGATGCATTCCTTTGCTAAGAGAAACAAAGCTCAGTACATTCTCGAAACTGAAACCATCGTGAATCATCGTAGCAGGGCTCCTATAAAAGCAATCCATGTTTCTATAAGGAAGCACGGTGACACAATATTGCGAGCACATGCATACATGATTTTCCATGATTTAAGGAGCAATGCTAGCTAAAACCCATTAACCCAATCTACAAAATTGATTAAATGAAACAATAGATAAATTTGAGAGTACCATAATTTTCGCTTTTCTTGATCCTATGCTCTTGCCTGTTGGGCTGGGTATACCGAGTCCTCTGCAACGTCAGCGAACATGTTCAGAGAAATGATATTCAAGCCAATTCCTCGTCTAAAATATCCCAAAGGCAACACAACAGTCAATCGTATCTATCATCTGTACCATGAACTGATTCAGTAAGGATACAGGCCAAATAATTACTATTATGAGAGTCACGTACAGCTAGAGCTGAAACCAAAATATGCCTCTCCTGGTATATTACTTCTAAGTATGGTTTATAATAAAAAAGTAAGTTGGGAAATACATATCTGAGTGGGTCTTTTGGCAACTACAGGAAGTATGTATTGCAAACAAAACAGGCTTTAGTGGGTCTTTTGCAACCAAGCTAAGTTCAGAATGGTTAAACTTACTTTTCCATATTGTAGTCATGAGATCTTGTGATATAGGTAGGTAATTGTAATAAGGAGAAAATTCAGTATATCCAGTTCTTTATGAGGCCTCATGATTCCAGTATGATAAGTAATACTACGATCTATTTGCATTAAGCTGAGGACAAATTCAGAGATCAACACAAGAACGAAATCAGGGCATAATTATGTTCATTGCCTTATAGCGGTCGGCTTTGGCCATCAGTTCTCACCGCGTCTTTTGAATCGCTTTTGCATGCGCCTGCATCACCCGACGCGCCACAACGTCAAAACACGATTAGCTACTAAGCCTACCAGCTAGCTAATCAACACACAGAACACCCGTGTCGCAGATTATTGAAATGCTGTTGTCAAGAATAGAAACTCACCACACCCTTTCTTGCCAGTAGCCGCGGCGGCACCTAGGTCGACGACAGGAACCTAGCCGCTGAGCCAGTTGCAACGAGGAGCAGGTCATCAACCTTTCCTCGCCTGCACAGACCCGCCGTCACCTGACCATATCCGCCAGGACTCGCCTAAGAGCATCATCTCCAGCAAGGCTCCTAGTTGGGCCTCTACTCTATTATTTAGGAATTTGAGCCAAAAAATCAACTCAAGTAGGGACCCTACTAGGGCTCTCATTTTGCATACCCTCTCAAACTACATCTCCAAGCCCCCATTCCTAGGGTCCTCCAATCCTCACTCTCATTCATAGGTCCCACCATTTTTTTTACTAGGTCTCACATGAAATAGGGTCCTGGGCCTGTACTGTTGGAGTTGAAGCTAAATTTTGGGCTCTTATTTTTGCATGCCGGCTTGGAAAACGAAAGCAGGGGCTTTGTTTTGACGTCTATTGCTGGAGATGCTTAACCTCCGTATTGTCACGACCCTCTGTGGCACGTCGCCGCGGCCATCCGGAGCCAGATCTCGCAACTCGCAAGGGAAGATGGTCGCTGAGCGCCGACGGTGCCAAGCAGCTCGCCGCCGTGGGCGGCGTGGCTAGATCAAGATAAAAGTCTCGGCAGATGTTTGCCTTCATCGCGGCCTGCAATCATGGAAAAGGTCTGTTTCGGTTTGGAAAGCAAAGCAACAGAATGCAGACTGCAATCACGGAAAATTATCGACGAAAGGCAATCAAGAGGAAATCGGGGTGGTGGGATTTGCGGGCGGGTAGAAAATTACTCGCGGTGAGAAAAGTTCAGCTCGCGTCATATCTTTTGAACTGCAAATGACATGGAGCGTCACGCTCCGTGACGGGCCCAGTTTTCAGGAAGGCATAAGGCAGGATCTGACGGTGGATTAGTTGAGGTTGATTTAGATCAATGGTTGATACACAGGTGGGGTAGAATCTGGTAGGTCAAAATTATTTTTCTTTTAACTGGTTCTTTATTGGTTTAGAATTAGATAGATTAGATTCTAGACAGGGAAAATGCATGCAAAAGAATTAAAAAACATGTCAGTATAGGGGGCATTTGCCCCCACCCCCACCCGGCCACCCCTCACTTGGCTTAATTATGGTCTAATAAACCGATCAACATCACAATCCATCCAGCTAAGTGGATGGAGGGCGCTAAGCTTGATGCAGAGGTTTGAGACGAGCAGATCCTACCCTCCTTGTCCCCCGTGGAGGTGCGGGGCAGTGGACTGGATGGGATCTGAGGCGGAGAAAGGCGCAGCGAGCAAGAGAGAGAGAGACTACCAAAAAAATTACCTTGTAGCAGATCTTGTGATCCATCCTTCATTGGCAACGTGAGTACGTACAATGAGGACGGGGCTGCCGTTTTGGTCTGGGAGCACAAGCTAATACTATGCCTTCCTCTCACGAGATGAAGGCAACTTTTTTTAGCTCATTTAATCCTGTACCTGTAGGATGAAAATGTTGAGATGGCATTATATAATGTGAATAACTAAATGGCATTGTACATTACTTAAGTTTTCAGAATAGTTGCACACGTAGCAGCGCGAGCATAGCTCGGTTGGTTAGGTTCTTTGTGACGGAACCAACCCACATATCTGAGGTTGAAGTGGCACGGGTGTTGCGCATTCACGAATATTTGTTCTTTCAGTATAGTGGGAGGCGACGTCCCCATCTGCGTCTGTGCTATGTTGTCCAAAGTTCAAGCGTCGGCTACGCTATCGATGAGAGAGTTGATAGGAACTGAATGCATTCGTGATTTGATTGCTTTCAGAAACGTTGCCGCGATGATGACCAGGATCATCACCCGTCAGGGGAGAAGCACACATTCGTGAAGGACGCAGCGAGTTAGCTTGCGTGACCACATGATGCAGGGAAAATTGGGGAGCAGAGTCGAGGGCTGGCTGGGCGCTGTGCATCGGCCGGCATAAGATATTGCATCTGCTGGGTGCGGGCCTTCCTGTTCCGGCCTCGCGTGTTCAGCAGAGGCTAAAGCGCGCGAAGGGTGCGTCGGATGGGAATGAATCGACCTACCAGCTGCCGGACACGGAGAGAGGCCGCGTCCATGTCGTACGAGTACCGTGGTTTGATCCGATCCGTGTCGTGTCGTGCATGTCGGAGTCCAAAATAAATAAAGCGCGACGCCTGTTCGCCTCCCACTCGGTGACGGTACACCCCGACCCGACCCTATAAATCTACGAATACAGATCGTCATAGAACCAGAGAAGAAGAAAATCATCATCGGTTCGTTGGAACTTGGACGACGGTTTGTGTCTCTAACTGATCGCCAGCAGATCGAGAGGAACCGATCATCGACTTGTGGTGAAGCAACAACAACAAGCTAGTCATCATGGCCGCCGTCGCAGGAACGACGCTGCTCCGATCCGCGGCGCGCAAGATCGCGTCGCCGGCGCCGGCGCGTGCTCGTCACTTTTCACGCTACGCCCGTCCCGGCGGTTACGCGAAATCGTGGACGCCGACACCAGCAACAGACTCTCCGCACGTTTCTCGCTACGCCCGTCCCGGCGGCTACAAGACGCCGCCGCCGCCGCCGCCGCCGCCCGTGACACCACCACCAACGACAGCAACAACAACAGGCTCTTCGCACTTCTCCCGCTACTCCCGTACACCAGCTGGCGGCTCCACGCCACCGCCACCGCCGCCGCCGCCGCAGCCGCAGCCACCGACGACGACGACGGCGGCGGCGGCGGCCAGAAGCAGCAGCAACAGCAAGGATGTTCCCGCTCGTAATTATAACCCAATAGCCGCCGTCAGAGAGTTCCTTATCGAGCGCGCAAAGGCCAGAAAAGCGAGATATGTGGACAACTATGGCGCCGCTTACCTACGTCTTTTAAGCTGGGCCAAGCGTGCCGCTGCTGCTGCTGCTACTAGCCGACTGAAGTAGCTAGAGTTAAGTTAACGAGGAGCTGTAACAGGCCATGCATGTAGATGTAGTACTATATATCATCATTCATCAGATGTGATATTCCTCCAAAAAAAAAAAAATCATCAGATGTGATGCACGAGTCATTCATGCATGATATGATCTCCTTAATGATTACTAGTGTAATAAAAAGGTTTAACTAGATCACATGTGTAAACCCCTCGCTGACTGCGGTTAATCACCGTAGAATTCCTCATCTTCGATCTCTTCAGGACGCTTGCCTGCCTGCCATGTTTGCTCCGCCGCCTCCACGTATATATGATCGATCCTTTTGGTTGGTGACGAAGCAGCGATCGAGTTGATCAGTTTAGTTCTGCAACAAGATGAGATGATATCTCCGCGCGGCCGGCCGGCCGGAGCTTGTCTGCTCAACAGTGAGTACGTACGCGCGGGTCGTCGACGGCCACACGAGCTCGACTGCTCCGGCCAGCAAAACGTATAGCTCAAGATTGGTCGCGCGCGGCATGAGCATACATATATCACTGGTTCCTACCGGCGCATATATGAAGCTATATATGAAGCTATCTCGTTCTCCTACCGGCGCATGAGACGTTGGCATTTTCTTTTTTTTTTTTTGAGGCGTGCCTGAGACGTTGGCTGGGAGGTGGTCGGTCTGCGACGGTCGTCGTCGGTAGAATTGAGACCATAGTTTGGGTTGGTCAAAGACATGAAGTGGCCCGGTTTCAAATGAGGACCACCCAGATGGAAGCCGGCCGTGACGTGTGTGGCCTCTCAAATCTTCAAATGAGGCCTGGCCCACCCAGATGTATGTATGTATATCTAATGACCCACGACAATAAACTGAAGAAGATAGACTATCAAAAAAAATCCAGGTGTTCTGGATTGAATCGATTCGCTGGATTTGTGTCTCTAATTAACCGATCATCAGGGAGGAACCCATCGATTTGTACTGGTGGGCATCCATGGCCGCAGCCGCAGGGACGGCGCTGCTGCTTCGATCCGCGGCGCGCAAGATCGCGCGCGTGCCGGCGGCGCCGCTGCATCCTCGCCGTCACCTCTCTGGCACCTCCCTTCCCGGTGGCTCCGCTTCCACGCCGCCACCGCCGCCGGCGGCGGCGGCGGCCAAAAGCGGCGAGGATATCCTCACGGAGAACTCACCGGCCGTCCGCGAATTAGTGGAGCGCGCCAGGGCCGAAGCGCTGCGCGAGTGCTACTCGGGCCACGTCGCCGCTATGATCGGCGTGATATTCGGTACTGTGACTGGCGTCGCCTCTCTCGAGCGTAAGCAGGATTTGGCTAGGTCCAAGTTGAAAGAGGAACTCATACTGGCAGTAAAAGACGAGTATCGGAGGATCAATGATGCGCTGGACAGGTACGATACAGCAGGGCGAAGCCACGTGCAAACCTCGGAGCAACGTAAGGAAGGAGCGTGATGGGCACACACCACCAGGATCTGGTCACGGTGTGTACGTAGGAACAGCTTAACTAATGCGCATGGTCACATGCATATATGTTCTGTTCGTCGCTTTGCAAATTTTATTTTTCTTCTTGTTGTTAGATGCTGGGGACCTGTGTGATCGGCTTAATTCTTTTTTTTGTTACCAAATATGGCTATTTTGATTTGGAAAAAGATTTAGGTTAGAGGATCGACAACGCCTCTGTCTCCCTCGAGTCGAGCATAGATCCCGTAAGCGTCCACGGAATTTTTTTTCCCTTGTATTCTTTTAGGAGCTGCCGGTTTGGCTGGACAAGGCATTCAATTTGTGCGAGAACATCTTTGCTTGCAACGGAAAGTCGGAGTGCAGCGCGCACTGCCAACCAACGTTAAGGGGTTCAACCGACGTGCCCGGCCGTCTAGCCTTATGCTTCAACCGCGATGCACAGCTCCACAATGACAGGTTACCGTATAAAGGCTCTCTTCTCCTCTCTCACTAAGCCATGTATATATTTCTCTTCAAATGAATCAGTCCACAAGGTTGAAAGAAGAGTACATCTTTCTTCTTAAAAGGGGAAGAAATTAACATGGAAAAGGGTGAATAATTTTGTAAGTAGGGGCATTTGCCCCTACCCCCACCCCCTCCCTTTCCTAGACTGGCTTTGATTGTGATGAAATACACTTTGTAAAATCATGGTTTCTTAAGGCATATACAATGCACCGACGTGGAAGGCGTTTGAAGGTACATTGACTTGTTTGCCAACGTGGAAGCTAGGCGCCGCCTCGCAAGCAGGTCTCCGAGACTTGTAGCTTGGGAAGTTTTCTTGCATTTCTCTTTCTCAAAAGCAAAGCTTTCCCAATTTTCATCTTTATGGCTAATATTCATACATTTTCTCAAAAACAAGCTTTCCTTCATCTTTTTTCTTTGTAATATTTATGGTTATATGCATCTGTTCGATGTAATGACTGGAATATCAATATTTTTTTTGACGGTCGGAATATCAATATTTGTGGCTGATATATCACAAGGCAAGTGGCGGCCTAAAGTAACAAGGATGTTCCCACTCATAATAATTCAAGAGTCGCCTCCAGCGAGTTGCAACGATGGCGCCACTGTTGCCTTTGATATTCGGCGGCTTTGTCTTTTTCAGCTGGGCTATGCGAAAGGAGGAGTCATCGCAGGACGCTGCTGCTGCTGCTAGTGCTATAGACGGAACTAGAACGCGACTGAATGACGAATTTGTACCAGGCCATGGTACAAGATGCATGCATGAATCATGATGTACGCACTGGACAGTTTTTCAAACGTAAAAGTTGATTCAAGGTTATTTTTTCAAACGGGCGTTTCAGGGTAAGAACAGGGAGACGCCAATGTTGATGTACGTACGCCACTGTTGCCTGGTGATATTCGGCCTGCACCTGTGTGAGCAGCTTATTAGATGCCAAATATTTGCTACTTTGATTTTAAAAAAAAAAAAGGGGGGGGGGGGGGGGGGGGGGGGGGTGGCGGTTCCCGTCCTCTTGTCTCTCCCTCTAGCTACTGGTCACTTGAACGCTTGCTTCTCTGCACGACCTTGGCCATGCAAGTCTTCTGCGTGTATCGATCTCCACGTTTCCTTTTTTTCCCTAGGATTCTTAAACAATTTGATTGGCCTAGGAAGCAGCGGGCCAGTTTCTGCGAGAACATGATGTTCGATGCTCGCAACAACGAGTTTCTGCGCGCGGCCAGCCTTGGTACGTCCGTTTTCAGCAGCGGCGGCATGGTGACGGTGTCCGTGAACAGCTAACGTTGGCCATGAACAGAGCCTAGTTGTTTCTTAAAATCAACTCATGCTAACGTTGGCCATGAACAGCTACAATCTTATATAAGATGACAAGCTTTGCATAATATTTGAATTGTGTTCATTATGACGAGTTCGACAATATATGACTCTTTCAGTTCGGAGTGATATATTTTTATAACCATAATATGTCAAATAATTTATGATATAAGAAGTGCGGATATTCAAATGGACTTATATTTTGGATGAGGGAGTAAGACACTACTATGCATTGGATAATATAAGTGACATCCACCGCTTTGTGTGACATGGGCCCTTTAGAGGGATGGCAATGGGTCGGGTTCGGGTCAGGTGGAGCAAAAACCCACCCATGACGAAAACGACCTCGGGTGAAAAATGACACCTACACCCACGCGCCATGGGTGAAAATTGACACCCACGCCCATCGGATTTCGGGTGGGTGTCGGGTGCCCATCGGGTGTAGATCAAAAATACATAAAACACATGTACAAAATCAAAAATCAACAAATATACTCGTGTTTATCATCTCGCGGCATGAAAACGGCAAATAGATATTATAAAGTCACATTCTTAGTCACAATACATCTCCCACAATAATTAAATATAAGTTTATCACCATCTTAAACTCATGAGAGCGGGGGGCGAGGTGGTGGTGTCGCGTTTGGGAGCGGGAAGGCGCGGATGAATCATAATCGGGTCACCCATGGGACCCATGGGTGAAAAACGACACCCATCCTTCACCCGAGTCTGAGTCGGGTCGGGTGCGGGTGACACCCATGGGTGAAAAGTTGCACCCACGCCTACGCCCATCGGGTGCCCGCACCCATGGGTAAAATTGCCATCCCTACTTTAGAAACCAGGACATGATACAGAGGATTAGGATTAGTATAATAACTTAAGGTGGCTGCCGGAGCATGCATTGAATGAAGTTGGACCGGAAATAAATATAGTTGTGAATGAAGTAAAATATTTAGGCATTTAAAGAATTTACTTAATTATTTTATATATGTATTGCTAGGGGAGAACCCACATATTACACGACCACGTACTGAATGTCCCCGATCACCAAGTCAACGATGCAATCAATGTCAGACTGGAAGAAAGTTATTGGAAACGTATCCGGCTTGGGTCATCACCTTTTTGGCCATCGTTACACCTCAGCAATACCTACTCTTACATATTCTGCAAAGTATCTAAGCCCAACTTGAAGGTACCACCATGGAAAAGAAGACTAAACCAAAGGTGCCACTGACCAGTTGGTTGTCGATTATTCTTAGTTATAGTTTTTGAGACAGCTCGAGCTATATAAGTAGGAGTACTCCTATCAACGTACGTGCCTAGCTGCACACAAAAACCGACTAGCCATGGCCGCTCATATCCTGCACTTGGCACTCCTCGCTCTCACGTTCTACGCTTCCCGCTTCGCCATGGATTCCATGGCAGGAGACGATGCGGTCGCCACCGGCTACGTCGACGCTCTCCTCCTCCTCGCCGGTGCCGTCATGTTCTTCCTCGCCGTCCTCCTCCTCCAAGTCAGTCTCGCCGTCGGGGTCGATGGCGGCCTCACCGCCACTGGCCGGAAGGTCACCATCACTGCAGTGCAGGTTGCTGCGCTCGTCGCAGTCTCCCTCGCTTTACTGTACACAACCGCTGCCGCTGTCTCTCAGGCCTGATGGATCGATAGCCAGCTTAATTAGGCTCGTGAGCACTCCCTCCGTTCACTTCTATTTAATTTTGATTAATTAGCTCAAAAAGTGAACGGAGAGTACAGGATATTATTGTGTTGTATGTCCGGCCCAGCTAGCTAAGGTGCCTTATGAATCCTTTGTTTGTGGTGTCCAATAATAGCATGGATATGCATGCACACGTGCACGTGGTGCATGTCCGGCCCATGCGCATGTATGCATGCATGCATGTAGAGATCATGCATGTATGAACTGAGTCATTGTGCTCACAGAGGACAAGAGATACGTGTTTTCAAACTGGGAGCTGCCGTTTGTACGTAAAGCTTGTATATATGTATATCAGTTTTGTGTCTGCATGCATGTATCAGTTTATATGTAACGTTTTCCATCATATCTCCTTTGCACTTATCCATGCCATACTGCAACTTTGAATCTCTATCAGGATGAAAAAGTGATATTTTTCGTTTTGAAATCACCTTCATGGATTCTCCATATATACTTCCTGTCTTCCTGAGCTGCTGAAACGATTTTTTTTTTTGCTATTGGCTTGTTATGAAATTTTTTGCCGGTTACAATGATGTAGGTCCGTTTGGGCAGATGGAATTAGAAAAACACCACTCTCACAAACATATTTAGCCGCATGGTATTGGAACAAAACTCTCAGCTACGATCTCTACACAGGAGGTAATGAAAACAGTCGAATTGAAGTTTTACTTCAAATGGCCAGTCTCCATAAAGGAAGGGAAATCTCATACGGTGAACGCTCAAATTGCTGTACATTCCACACAGAGCCTGTTGAAATAGATTCGCATTAAAAAAAGAACTAAATGAAATAAGGAAGAAAAACACATGATTTCATCAACTCAGAAACAGCACGATGCCTGTTTTGAAGCATTAGGACATAATATTTAAGCGACAGATCCAACCATAGGTTAAACTCATCGCTGGTAACCGTTATTCCAAAATTGGAAGTGGACAAACATCTTGAAAAGGTTTCTTACGCTGATTTGATTTCCATCGATTTTTGCCATAGATCAGTCACACAGTACACATTTTTTTTTTTCATGAGTAGTAGCCGTGCCCGCTCTTTCCGCTGTTCAGGCTCTGTGTGGAAGTGTGCCACGTTGGGTATTTGAAATTTGGCTTATCATAAAAATGGACTTTTTATAAAATGGAAAGTGAACAAATTTATTTAAAACGCATTTTCTTTTTTTTTCAACTTTTGCCGCAAAGTACAGATTTTATAATGAGTTTTATAGCCATGATCACTCTATAATCTATTCCACAGATTGAACCATCATTGGTAAGCACATAGCAGCTCGTGAGAGCCAGATTTAAAATACCCAGCCCCAGCCTCACATCATTATTCCTCCTGCTAATGTAATATATGAGAAACTTGTATATCTAAAATCTGTACAAGCTAAAATTGAAATAGATTCAACTATGCACATTTAAGTTCGATTCTATAGCTATTCGTAAAAGGTAAGTTCAAAGCAAGAAGCAGAAACTTTCCAGAATCCATAGACCATAGTAACCTTTAGCAAGATCAAAGTGCAACAAGCAGAGTCAAGATAAAATTCCGTGGTCTATATAGCAAATCCTTACATCATCGAGAAACGAGTCAAAAGCATACTGTTGGATTTCAGTACATCAAAAGGTAGCGCAGAACATATTTCGATTTTCCTATGAACATGAAGTGACAAGACACAAACAAGGCCTGCACTATCAATAAATAAACTAATCAACCTTCGTGAGTTTTAAGTGATTCTTCGGCAGTTTCCCTGCAATGCGCAGCAAAAGCTCAACGAGTTGGTGAACATCATCATCTTTATATATGATCTCAGTGAACTTGAGGTTTGCACACTGGACATCCAATCTTTGGCACTCCTTGGGCTGGCGCATTCCTTTCTTTTTCTTAAAATCATTTGAGAACTGTTTGCAGTGTAATATACATTCATAAGAAACTTAGAAACATACAAAGTTTAAACTTAAACTACAGTGTACCTTACAACGCTGCAGAGTAAGCTTCTCCAAATTAGGTGAATTCTGAAGAAAGAGCGCCAATGTTTGGCAATCATCACTGAGATGACAGTTGTCCATTAATAAGTTCCTCAAGTTCTTGAATTCTTTGAATGTTGTGGTCTCCTCACTAAGCACCTGGATAGATTATATGTCAGCACGACATTGTTACACTAGCTAATGAAGCGAATAAGATGCAGAAAGCATACCATCGGCCCCAAATCTGACAACACCAAACGTGTCACATTAGATACGCTACAAAGAATCTCTAATTGTTTGTGGCCGATTTCACTTTCCCTTCCACTCCCTCCGTGATCCCACAGATGAATTGAAGCCATGTCAAGGTATGGCATCTCATTTATTGAAACACTATTACCGAATTCTTCCAGATCAAGATACAGATAAGCAACAGCTGGGGCCGTGATAACAAGCATGAAGTCATATCTCCTGAACGAGCCGTCTATAACCAAGGTCTTTAGTGCAGGTGCCGTAATACCAGAAAGTTCACTGAAAGTGCAGTCTTTCAGAACCAAGTTCTTCAGCGAGCGGGAGGTGATGGCACGAAGTTCACAGGTGCAATCTTGCAGCTCCAAATCTTCCAAAGAATGACACGCCGAACTGACATGCTTAGGAAAACGGATGTCCAGGAACACGTTGCAAAGATGCAGCATTTTCAGGCGCCAGGAATTGGAGCTCATCATCAATCCCCCGCGCCGAATGCTGGGATCTGGGGCAAGGTAGTTGATGACACGAAGAACCCAATCACCTGGGTTTATAGAGTCGAAGAAAGGTGCCCTGCCTTCACTGACGCACAACCTAAAAGAATCCAATAGCGCAATGTTGCAGCGCTGCATCAGGTTGATGGCAAAATGCTCAAAATCATCCCACTGCTTGAACTCGTGCTGGTCGATGTCGAGGCGCGGCACGGAGCACCAGAGGTGCCTCCACCGCGTGGACAGCACGCACGTCTGCACCGCCTGCCGGGCCTTCATCAAGGACATGATGGAGTGGAGGAGGCAGTCCGGCAGGGCGCTCAGCCGGTCCGGCTCACCGGCAAAGCCACCGTCGCCGCCGCTGCAGCCTGCACGGTCGCGCTCTCTTGTAGCCCGATGATCCTCCATGGAGTGCCCTACCATTGCAGAACTCCCACTGTCAGATGACCACATGACGCATCTCCGAAAATAAAAATTCAATTTTTTGGGAGGTGATCCCGTCTCAGTTTAGACAGCGGCAGAGTGGCAGAAAATTGGTGGTCGTGGAAGGGGCTTACCGAGCGCCATGGCCCTGAAAGCAAAAGTGGATCCAGCCGGAGATTGATGACGATGCGGCGAGAAGAACCGTGCCGGCGCAAACGTGGGGAGGAGGTGCGTGGTAAAGTAACCGGCATGAGGATTATTCGGGCTGGGCCTACCGTATGGCCTGTCGTCTAGGCCCTTTTTTGGGCTGAGGCATGTACAAATACATTTTTTTTATTATATAGGTATATATATACATAATAAAAAAATGCTTGTTGGTTAATTACAAGATCATCCTCACCGATCAGAGCGAGTCAAACTTGCTTGTTGGTTACAAGCCAAGAAGTTGATATATCCTTTCCCCCCGTACACTTATATCAGACTTGGTCCGTTTGGATGCGTGAATTGTTTCTGATTCTGAGTAGAATCAGTTGGAGCGGCTCCAAACGTTGAAATTTCGAAACGATTTCGTAGGTGAATCACTTCGGAGCGATTCTCAATTTTGGCCTACGAGTGAGAAACGACTGATAAGGTGTTCCGCGGCGATTCGCTCTGATTCACTCTCCTGATTACTCGTTTGCCCTTCCGCCGTCGACCTCGTTCCTCCGTCACCGCCGCCGGCCGGAGCCTCGCCCTAAGTTCTGCTTCAAATCCAACCTCAAAAATGGGTTGCTCTTGATCCGTAGATCATTTCCCCCAATTTTCTCCTTCGATTATCGCTGAAGCAACGCTAATCGCATGCCTCTCCTTTCTCTCTCCTCCCTGTACTCTCTGCTTTATGCGTTAGTCGTGACTCGAGGAAGAAGATGGGCAGTACACGTGCTGGTGGGCTTGTGGGCTGTCTGAGCCTAGCAATACAACGTAAGTGCTGGTGGGCTGGCCGGGCCTAGTGAGCCTATCAAATACAATTCCTTTTCCTTTTATCTTTTGAATTAATTATGACATGTATTTTGCAATGATATTTATTTTAAACTAAGGGTGAATGAGTCATTTCGATTCTTTTCTACTCTTCGTTGAAACTGAAACCAGACAACTAGCCAAACAGTTTCTGAAGTGATTCTGTTTCAAGTTGAGAAACGTTTCTAGGTTGAAACTGAAACGTTTCTCATTCTCGATGAATCTGGAACCGTACCAAACGCACCCTTATATGTTAGTTCCTTTTTTTTAAGGTACTTCCTTTTTAGGTACACCATTATTTGTGCAAAGATACAAAATCAACCTCACTGCTTGAGTTGTATATATGGCATCAGTCTCGGCAGATGAAGTTAGCAAACACCACTTGTCCGGAAGTCCGAACCTATTTAGCTACATACAGGGTATCGGAACAAAACTTGCATCTACTGTTTTTATACATCGTTGGTAAGCACAACACCTCTACACTGGAGACAATGAAACAGTCGAATCCTACTTCAAAAAAATGCCAGTTCCCCAAAAATCTGAAGGGAATCGTCAAGGGTGAAAAATCAGATTGCTGTACACAGGGCTTGTTGAAATAAGGAAAAAAGAAAACACCGGATTTAGTCAACTTCCAAACAGCTTGATTCCTGTACTCAATCAAAGAAACAGTGGAACATTTAAGCAACAACTCCAACTGTGGATTAAGCTTGTCACCTGTAACAATTATTCTAAAATTGAAAGTACACAATTCTATTTAATAGGCTTTTGCTACTGATTTTTTCACATTTTGTGCCATAAAGTACATATTTTATTTTATCATTGAGTCATACTATAATTTAGGAAGCCCCACTCTATTCCGCAGATTGAACCATCATTTGTTAAACACATCGCAGCTCATGAGAACTAGATTTATAATACCCAACCCCATATGAGGAACTTTTATATCCAAAATCGGTACAAGCGGAAATTGAATTAGGTATGTAGATTTTGAAAGGATATTCATACACTCAACTATGCACATTTAAGTTCCATTCTGTAGCTTGTCATGATAGGTAAGTTCAAAGGGCTTAAAGCAGAATTTGTCCAGAAGCTATAGACCATAGTAACCATCAGGAAGACAAAAGTGCAGAAAGCAGAGTGAATATAAAATACCATAGTCTATATATAAAATCCTTATATCATCTTAGAAACGAGTCAAAAGCATACGGTTGCATTTCAGTACATCTGAAGGTAGCCAAGAAGATACATGCATATTCTGATGAACATGAAGGTGACAAGACACAAATAAAGCCTGCGCTATCTATAAACTAATCAACCTTCGTGAGTTTTAAGTGATTATTCGGCAGTTTCTCTGAAATGCGAAGCAAAAGCTCAACAAGTTGGCGGACATCGTCATCTTTATATATGATCTCAGTGAACTTGAGGTTCACACACTGGGCATCCAAGCTTTGGCGCTGGGAAGATGATGCTTCCTTGGGCTCGTGCGATCCTTTCTTTTTCTTAAAGTCGTTTGAGAACTGTTTGCAGTGCAAAAGTCGTTCATAACAAAATAAAACATAGTAGCAACATACAAAGTTTAAAATCAAGCTACTGTGTACCTTGCAACGGCGCAGAGTAAGCTTCTCCAAATTAGGTGAGTTCTGAAGAAAGAGCGCCAATGTTTGGAAATCATCACTGAGATAGCAACTGTCCAGTAATAAGTTCCTCAAGTTCTTGAATTCTTTGAATGCTGCGGACTCCTCACTAACCACCTGGTGTGGATTATATGTCAGCACAGCACTATTACTCTAATGTAGCTAATAAAAAAGAAACAATCGACAATGATGAAGAAAGCATACCATAGGCCCCAAATATGACAACGCCAAACGTGTCACATTGCATACGCTACAAAGAAGCTTGAATTCTTCCTGGCCTAGTTCATAATTTCCATACCCTCCGTGATTCTTCCACAGATGAATTGAAGCATTGTCAAGGTATGGCATCTCATTTATTGAAATATTAAAACCGAGGTGTTCCACTTCCAGGTACAGATAAGAAACAGCCGGGGCCGTGATAACAAGCAGGTCGTCCAAGTCACATGTCCTCTCTGAGCCATCAATAACCAAGCTCTTCAGTACAGATGCCGTAATATCAGAAAGATCACTGAAACTGCACTCTTTCAGAACCAAGTTCTTCAGCGAGTGGGAGGTGATGGCAGGAAATTCACAGGGGCAATCTTCCAGCTCCAAATCTTCCAAATAAGGACATGCCGAACTGACATGCTTAGCAAAACGATCTTCTAGGAGAACGCAGCAAAGGTGCAACCTTTTCAGGCGCCAGGTGTTGAAGCAAGGAACTGGGGTGCAGTATTTGATGGCACGGCGAACCAATCCACCTGCGTACCAACTTTCGTAGTCATATTTCCTGCTTTCACCGACGCACAAACTGAAGGAATCCAAAAGTGCAATGTTGAAGCGCTGCATCAGGTTGACCGCAAAATCCTCAAAATCGTCCCACTCCCTGAACTCGTCCTCATCGATGTCGAGGCACGGCACAGAGCGCCAGAGGTGCCTCCATCGCGTGGACAGGACGCACGTCTGCACCGCTTGCCGGGCCTTCATCAAGGACATGATGGAGTGGAGGATGCAGTCAGGTAGGGCGCTCAGCCTGTCCGGGTCGCCGGCCAAGCCACCACCGTCGCCGTTGCAGCTTCCACTGGACTGATCCTCCATGGACTTCTCTGCTCATTACAGAAGTTCCATTGTTAGAAGATCAGATGACACGTGCTGAAAGAAACAACGATCTTTTTGAGGTGTAATCCCGTGTCAATGCACACAAGAATGCCACCAAACCCAATTTGATTTATAAATAAAACGATCGGAAAGAAAGATAGGGAGGGAGCCGGCGCATGATCAGGCATTGTTGTGTTACCTTAATCTCTACAGATTGGGAAAATGACGATAGGTTTCAGTGCTCCACGAGAGACTGAACCAAAACAGTCACTGTACGGGGAGAGCGGCAGATTCGCAGAGAAATCGGTGGTCATGGAATTGGCTTACCGAACGCCATGGCCGTGAAAAGGAGGAGAGGGTCTAGCCGGAGACGACGCGGTGGTGAGAAGAGCCGCGCCGGCGCACGGGTGGGATTGGGAAGGGGCTGGCTACTTAAACCCTTTTTTTTTTTTTTGAGCACAGGCTACTTAAACCCTTGCCCTGGTAGGGAAAAAAAAATGGCGTGAGGATTGTTATACCGGACTGGGCCTAGCGTAGGCCCAGTCGTCTAGGCCCTTTTTTGGCCGAAGCATAAACAAAATACTCCCTGAGAAACTTTTCTATCTAAAACCTGTAGTCATATTCATAGACTCAGGCTATCTCCAACGGTGAAGAAGACCCATACCCAAACTAGATGTCCATTTTCTTCAACATGCCAGCCCAAAAAATCTTCATCTCCAACGGAAGACACAATATCGAGACCCACTTCCTTCTTCCTCCTCTCGCGCGCCCACCGCCACCGCGCCGACGCGCCTGCGCCATCCCCGCTGAGCCGTTGCGGCACCACGCCCCGCGCCGACCCCGCGCCGACGCCACCGCGTTGGCCCGCCGTCGCCTTCCCCGCTGAGCCGTTGCGACACCACGCCTCATCGCCGCTCGCGCCAACGCCGCGCTGCCGCCCGCCGTGGCTCCACGCCCCATCGCCGCTCGCGCCGCCGCCCTCGTCGCCGCCCGTGCCTCCACGCCCGCTCGCCACAGGCCGCCGCCCGTCCGTGCGTCCCGTCGCCGAGGCGGCGGCTGAGGAGGGCCGGAGCGGGAGGAGGAGCAGGAGGAGTTGGAATCGACGGAGGAGAGAGAGGGGCCGGCGGCAGGGGACGAATCGGCGCGGTGGCGGAAGGGTGGCGGCTCCGGAGGGAGGGAGGGAGGGGGAGGGCGTGGCGGTGGAGATCCGGGTGAGCGGCCTAGGGCGAGGGCGCGCCGCCGCCCCCATCTGCGCTCTGTTCGTCGAGAGAAAGAGGAGGAAGAGAACGAATCAATCGATCGAGTTTTGGGTCCCCGAGCGGCGTGACGCATTGCTGGTCGCCGGGGGGGGGGGGGGGGGGGGGGGGGGGGGGGGGGGGCTAGCTAAAATGGGTGTGGTGTTTGGGTCGTCCGTTGCAGGGTGTTTTCTGGGTTTGAAGACCCTTTTTTGGTATTAAGTGGAAAATGAGGCATCTGGTGGAGATAGTCTCACGTGTGCATATTTAACTTCCATTCTGTACCCTATCGAACGTAAGTTAAGTTTAAAGGCATTAAAGCAGAAATTCCCCTGAAGTCACTACAAGAAAACATGGTTTTAGTCACCAAGTTTTAGTGACCAAGGAAATTTTTTCAATGTTGGTCACTAAAAGTTGATTAATAGTGACCAAGTTTGAGATTTTTGGTGGATATACACTTTTAGTGACCAACATTATATGTAGTTACCAAGGTTATGTTGGTTGCTATATAGTTTTAGTGACCAATATATGCAGTTATTGGTCACTATATACATATAGTGACAAGGTTTTAGCCACCAAAATGTGACCAAGCTTGTTGGTGATAAACTAGCTATGGTGACCAACAATAGACTTATAGTGACCAAGTACCTTGATAACTAATAATCATTTTTTCTTATAGTGAGTTATTGTAACCTTTAGCAAGACAAATGTGCAAAAAGAAGTAAACCGTGGTCTTTAAAGCAAATCCTTACAACATCTAGCAACGAGTCAAAACAGACGGTTGTGTTTCAGTACATCTGAAGGTAGCGCAGAACATACACGCACATTCTGAAGAACATGAAGGTGATCTACGAGACACACACAAGGCCGAGGCTATCTCTAAACTAATCAACCTTCGTGAGTTTTAACTGATTCTCCGACAGTTCCCATGAAATGCGCAGCAAAAGCTCAACAAGTTGGCGGACGTCATCCTTTTTAATTTTTTGTATATGATTTCAGTGAGCTTGAGCTTCGCGCACTGGACATCCAAGCTTTGGCTCTGGGAAGATGATGCTTTCTTGGGTTTGGGTTTGGGCGGTACTTTCTTTTTCTTAGAACCATTTGAGAACTGTTGGCAGTGTAAAGACGTAAGAATAACAAAATAAATGTATCTGGCGCTGGTACCTGCATGACAAATCAGAAGGCCGGCCTAGCCTCCTAAAAATTCAATGAAAATAGAAGGGCAGGGGGGACGTCAAATCCAGACCCTCACCTGCAAACAAGCTAACAA
Organism: Eragrostis nindensis; assembly: GCA_012490785.1. Lineage (NCBI taxonomy): Eukaryota > Viridiplantae > Streptophyta > Magnoliopsida > Poales > Poaceae > Eragrostis > Eragrostis nindensis. Next base: position 90,511 of record JAAXCT010001921.1, read on the forward strand.
AACAACATACTGCTCCCTTCTTCGAGGTATATATACACATCACAAAATGTCTTATTAAACCCATAACGGAATGCGCGGGGTTCGGCAGATGGCATTAGCAAACCCCACTGGTCCGAATCTATTTAGCTGCACATGCAGGGTACTTGAACAAAAGTCCAGCTACTGTTTTTATACATCGTTCGGTCAGCACAACACCTCCACACAGGGGGCAATGAAACAGTCCAATCCTACTTCAAAATGCCAGTTCCCCAAAACCTGACGCGAAATAGGATAGGATGAAAAATCAGATTGCTGTACACACCACGCAGGTCTTGTTGAAATAAGCAAAATAGAAAACACCCGATTTAATCTGTCAACTTCCAAACAGTGATCCATGTATTTGATCAAAGATTAGCACCTGTAACATTATTCTAAAATTGAAAGAGGACAAATCTATTTAGAATGCTTTTGCTACTGATTTCGTTTCCTTTTTTTTTGCCACAAAGTACATATTTTATTAGGAAGCCCCACTCTATTCCCGCCGATTGAACCATCATTTGGTAAGCACATAGTAGCTCATGAGAAGTAGTAGATTTAAAATACCCAACCGCACATTATTGTTCCTCCAGCTAATCTAATATATGAGAAACTTTTATATCCAAAATCGGTACAAGCCGAAACCGAAGGTGTGTAGATTTCGAAATTCATAGACTCAACTATGCACATTTAAGTTCCATTCTGTAGCTTGTCATAAAAGGTAAGTTCAAAGGCCTTAAAGCCGAACATTTTTCAGAAGCTATAGACCATAGTAACCTTCAGCAAGATAGACAAAGTGCCGAAACAGAGTCAAGATAAAATACCGTGGTCTATATAGCAAATCATTACATCATCTAGAAACGAGTCAAAAACATACGGTTGCATTTCAGTACATCTCAAAGTAGCGCATATTTTGATGAACATGAATATGACAAGGCACAAACAAGGCCTGCGCTATCTATGAATAAACTAAACAACCTTCGTGAGTTTTAAGTGATTATTCGGCAGTTTCTCTGAAATGCGCAGCAAAACCTCAACAAGTTGGCGGACATCATCATCTTTATATACGATCTCAGTGAACTTGAGGTTCGCACACAGTACATCGAAGCTTTGGCAGGACGATGATGCTTCCTTGGGCTCGCGCAATCCTTTCTTTTTCTTAAAGTTGTTTGATAACTGTTTGCAGTGTAAAAGCCATTCATAACAAATAATAGTTTCCATAAAAAAATAATATTAGCAACATACAAAGTTAAAAATCAAGCTACTGTGTACCTTGCAATGGCGCAGAGTAAGCTTCTCCAAATTAGGTGAATTCTGAAGAAAGAATGTCAATATTTGGAAATCATCACCGAGACAGCAGCTGTCAGTAATAAGTTCCTCAAGTTCTTGAATTCTTTGAATGCTGCGGACTCCTCACTAAGCACCTGGTGTAGATTATATGTCAGCACAACATTATTACACTAATGAATCGAATAAAAAAGAAACAATCGACAATGATGGAGAAAGCATACCATAGGCCCCAAATATGACAGTGTCAAACACTTCACGTTGCATACGCTACAAAGAAGCTTGAATTTTTCATGGCCTAGTTCATTTCCACGCCCTCTGTGATTCCACAGATGAATTGAAGCATTCTCAAGGTATGGCATCTCATTTATTGAAATAGGACTAACGTCGAGATATTCCACTTGCAGGTACAGATAAGAAACAGCCGGGGCCGTGATAACAAGCAGGCAGTCATCTATCTTCACTGGGCCGTCAATAACCAGCGTCTTCATTGCAGGTGCCGTAATATCTGAAAGATACCTGAACCTGCAATCTTTCAGAACCAAGTTCTTCAGGGAGCGAGAGGTGATGGCAGGAAGTTCACAGGTGCAATCATTCATCTCCAAATCTTCCAAATAATGACACGCCGAACTGACATGCTTAGCAAAACGATTGTCTAGGAACACACAGCAAAGATGCAGCCTTTTCAGGCGCCAGGAGGAGCTGGAGCTCATCAATCCCTCACGCTGAATGATGCAAGGAACTGGGGCGCAGTATTTGATGGCACGACGAGCCAATCTGCGTTCCAACTTTTGTAGTCAGATGAACTGCCTTTACTCGCGCACAACCTGAAGGAATCCAATAGCGCAATGTTGCAGCACTGCATCAGGTTGACGGCAAAATCCTCGAAATCGTCCCACTGCTCGAACTCGTGCTCGTCGATGTCGAGGCACGGCACGGAGCGCCAGAGGTGCTTCCAGCGCGTGGACAGCACGCATGTCTGCAACACCTGCCGGGCCTTCATCAGGGACATGATGGAGTGGAGGAGGCAGTCCGGCAGGGCGCTCAGCCGGTCGGGCTCGCCGGCCAAGCCATCGTCGCCGCTGCTGCTTCCACTGGACTCCATGGACTACTCTGCCCATTACAGAAGTTACGTTGTTAGAAGAACAGATGACGCATGCTGAAAGAAAGATCATTTTGAGGCGTAATCCCGTGTCAATTAATTTACACAAGAATGCCACCAAATTAGCACAATTTGATTTAAAGATAATACAATCGGAAAGATAGGGAGGGAGCCGGCATATGATCAGACATCGGTGTGTTACCTTGATCTCAAATCTCCACATACTAGGAAAAACGAAAGCTTTTCAGTGTTTTACCAGAGCCTGACACCAAAACGTATAGGGAGAGCGGCAGATTCGCATAGAAATCGGTGGTGTCATGGAAGGGGGCTTACCGGATGCCACAGCCGTGAAAAGGAGAGACTCCAGCCGGAGATGACGCGGCGGGGAGAAGAGCCGCGCCGGCGCACGCGTGGGAAGAGTCTACCTAAACCCTTGTTTTTTTTTTTTTTAATTACACAGTACAACTCAGACACTCACAACGCGCACACTCACCCCTATGAACACACGTACGTAAACCCTACCCCTATGAGCATCTTCGAAGACTGAGCCGGCAAATCCAGAGATACGAAGTCACCACTGGCGCCTCGCTGTCGACGGGAGCGTCGCCTACCACTGAAAGCACAAATGCCGTTAAATCCTTGAAAATTCGCTCCCACGGGGAGTCGAACCCAGAACCTGAGAGGTGTTACTCGGATGCCTTAACCACTAGGCCAAGACCCCTTTCACACCTAAACCCTTGCTTGCCTTGGATAAAAAAGGCTGAGGATTATTATATCAGACTGGGCCCTACCTTAAACCCAGTCGTCTAGGCCCTTTTTCTGGCCGAGGCACGTACAATTTATGTTTCTCCTAAAAAAATTAAATAAATAAATACTCCCTCCCAGTTTCAAAATAGTTGTCGTTTTGTGGTTGTCCTAAGTTAAACTTTTTAAACTTTGACTGTAAATAATTTTTTATATGTTAAGTTTTGAATATGAGAATAACATGAGTAGATTCATATTAAAATATTATTTCATAAAAGTACACTTTAACTATATTTTATTAATTGTTTATAGCAAAAAGTATTAGTCAAAGCTATGTTTTGAAGCTCAATGTTCAAAACGACAGCTTTTTTGACACTATAGGGAGTATAAATTTATGTTTCGTGTTTACGTCAATTTTTTTTATGTTTTGTTTGGGTAAAAGCTATTATGGCTGATTACTTTGCATAACTGTTTCTATGAACATTGTACTACCATTTTTGTGTAGCATATGTTTGTCTGGCCTGCTTGTTGGCTTTCGAAGGCAACAACAACGCGTGTGGATAATTTGGTCTTTTTATATATGCACTCACATCAGTAGACTTTTGCGACTGGCACGTGTATGTGGTGATGGGACCCAGATTTAATCAAAGTCAAATTGTGTCCAATGTTTTTTCGGAGAGAGCGTGCATGAATAGTAGTGAGAAATATTTTTCGTTTATTCTTATGTGCTAACAATCACATGTTGAGTACTTTTGCAATCGATGATATATGGACTAACTCTCGACTTATTTTTTTTTTTATCAAACCATACCTGTATTTAGAGATTAAGGAGTACAAAGCCCGTACACATACAAGTATGTTGTACAAGGATACAGAGGACCGCTGTCCTAGCACAACCAGCGAGAACTACCAACTCCGGCCATCGCCAGAGCCACGAAAACTCGCCGGAAACCACACACCCGCGGCGGTAAAAGTCCCCTCGCACAAAGGCTTCAGGAAGCCGGCAAAAGACACTCGCCGGTGACGACGAGATGAGCAAGAGCTGAAGGCGCCATCGGCCGGGGCCACTTTTTTACTTATTTGTTGTATGTTGACCACTTTTTGCACACATTTTTACTGCTCTGAGTTGAACAAGGGTCCAACGTTTGTAAAGCCCCTGGCTTCTTGGAGTCGGTGTTTTAATGATTGTTGGTATGTCAAAAGAATAAGACCAGTCTCAGTGCTAGATTTCATTATATTGTCATTGTGTGGTTTCCAAGAGTGACATGTCATCTAAAGAGTTTTGAGTTGATGAATGTAACTAAGACTCTCAATGCAAAGTTTTATTTTCACTATTTCACATGTTACCATAGCACTTAAATACTTCATCTAAGTCGCCAATGAGAATAAATGAATGTGTGAAGATGAAACCTAAACACTCTCAATGGAGTGTCATTCTGATTTCAAAGTTTTGGTAGCCGTGTACACTATGTTTCATCCCCATGAAACTCAATTCTTATCTCTCCTCATAAATTTGGTGCCATGTCATCTTTTTTGCTTATGTGGCATGCTATTTAATGTGTATGAAACTTGGATTAACCCACCTAAAAGATGTATGTACTCATAAAAAATACTTGATTGTGGGTCTCAGGTATTTTAATTTCCCCAAAATTAATTGTGTCTCGTCATCAGCATTTGGAACATCTGAATGTCCCTAAACAAATTTCTTTCTTTAGGGCATGTAGAAAAGTTAATCATAAGAAAGTCTTTAAAAAGCTTTAAAAAATATATATTTGTGGATTGATTTGTTCAATACAAATCAAGCGTAGCTTTTGAAAGGATATTCATAGAGACAAACGTATGCACATTTAAGTTCCATTCTGTAGACAACAAGTGCAGAAAACAGAGTTAAGATCCTTGCATCATCTAGAAACGAGTCAAAAGCATATATACGGTTGCATTTCAGTACATCTGAGAGGTAGCAGGGAACATACACATTCTGATGAACATGAATGTGACAAGATACGCACAAGGCCTGGGCTATCTGTAAACTAATCAACCTTCGTGAGTTTTAAGTGATTCTTCTCCAGTTTCCCTGAAATGGGCAGCAGAAGCTCGACAAGTTGGCGGACATCATCATCATCTTTATATATGATTTCTGTAAGCCTGGGAAGATGATCTTTTCTTGGGTTTGGGCGTTCCCTTCTTTTTCTTAGAATCATTTGAGAACTGTTGGCAGTGTCAAAGGTGTAAGAGTAAGAAATGAAATTTAGCTACATAAAAAGTTAACACTGAAACTACAGTGTACCTTGCAACGCCGTAGAGTAAGCTTCTCCAGTCTAGGTGAATTCTGAAGAAAGAGTGCAAATGTTTGGAAATCATCACTAAGATCGCAGTTGTCCAGTAACAAGCTCCTCAAGTTCGGCTGTAACCTCCTAGTGAGGCCAAGGCTGGGATTCCTTTTCCCATTATCTAAAAAAACAAGCTCCTCAAGTTCGAGAATTCTTTGAATGCTGGGAAATCCTCACTGAGCACCTGGAATATGTTGGAATTGTTTTGACCTCGATCAATATCTAGACGGGTCCACAAGGCCCAAATCCGAGTCTAACCTAAACCCCTGTTAGTTGCCTTGATCGGGAGGCAAACTTAGCCCATCTAAGGGCCCAGCCCTAAGCCTACAACACTATATAACTAAGGGGTAACCCCAGATCTCCCTAATCGATGTGTTATTCACGAGTTAGCCTACAGGGTGATCTGTAACCCTACCTTCACCGATCTCTAAGAGTGCTGGAAGCTAGGCTGGAAGCTCGGTGCCCTCAATCTAAATCAACATTGGCGGCTGTTCTTCTACGTCTACTTCATCTACATCTCATTCAGCGTTCAAGCAACGCTTGAACATGACTGGTAAGTCAATTCCCTATTAGATTAAAGGTTTCTAGGTGTGATCTATTTCTTGACTAGTTGTTCCTGCGCATAAATTAGTTGATCTCATTGAATTGATCTAACAGTATAGATTAAATGCCGGCACTACATAGTAACATTAATGAATCAAATAAAAGGGAACAATCGATAATGATGGAGAAAGCATACCATTGTCTCCAAATCTGACAACTCTAGACGTCTCACACTATAGGAAACCACACGTTTGCCGTGTGCCCAGGGCACACGGCAAAGGTGTGGTTTGGAGGCTGTTAAGCCATTTAAACAGTCTGGAAAAACATCTAAAGATTCAAAAGGATCGAAATCATCAAAGGAGTCTAAGGTCCCAAAGCCATCAAAAGATGCAAAACAACCGAAGTCACCAAAAGATACAAAAGAGCAGAAGCCGCCAAAGGATTCAAAGTCATCCAAAGATTCCAAAGAACAGAAGAAGGCTCTGAAAGATTCAAAAGAACCGAAGAAGGCACTGAAAGATTCAACAGAACAGAAGAAGGCACTGGAAGATTTTATAGAACTGAAGAAGGCACTGAAAGATCCGAAAGAACATGAATCGCTGAATGATCCAAACGAGCCTAAGCCTAAGAGCATCTCCAACGAAGACCTTATTTTTGCCCCATTATTTCTTCATATAAGGCCCTCTTATCCAACTTTACCCTTTTATTTCACCTCCATCTCCAACAATCCTCTTAAATCTAACCCCTTATATCTGCTTGGCCCACATGTCAGTGTTATTAAACATTATCTTCCTCCTCTCCCAACCGCCTCTCCACCTTCTCTCTCTGCAGCTCCGCCTCTCCCCCCCCTCCGGCCCCCGCCTCTCCAAGCAAATCCGGCCGCCATCCTCCGCGCGGCTCCGCGCGGCGGCGGCTGGGTGGCTGCGCGCGGTGGCGGCGACGGGCGGCTCCACGCGCGGTGGCGGCGACGGGCGGCTGGGCGCCTCCACGCCGGCGGCGGGCGGCGTCGGACGGCTGGGCGCCTCCACGCGCGGCGGCGGGCGGCAACGGTTGGCTGGGCGCCTCCACGCCCGTTGGCAGGCGGCGGCTCCACGTTCGGCGGCGGGCGGCGGCTCCCCTTCGCTCCCAGGTGCGACTTCTCCTCGATGGCGAGCGGGCGGGTGCCCGTGGTGGCTGGTGGCGGCCTGGCGGGGCAGGCGGAAACTTCTGTGTGGGCGCGGGAGTTGCGGCAGTTGCCACTGTTGCAGGATGAGGGGGCCGAAGTTTTCTCCTACGGATGAGAGTCGGAGACGGCTGGATGAGAGCCCTCTCATCCTTAGGAGAGGGATGAGGGGATTGTTGGAGACGAGTTTTTGCATTTTCCTCCTTAAATCTGGTATAAGAGTCCATATAAGGTCTTCGTTGGAAGTGCTCTAAGAGCAAAACAAGCGTGTGACCTTTGCTGAGGTAGAGCCTGAAAAGGAACTCAAGTCGTCCAACAGTGATTGTGATTGGCGTCCATCCTCTGATTATCACAGTATGTATCCTGAACAAAATTCATGGACCAGCAGCTTCATGATCTTTGAGGATGAAAATAGTTACTGGAATCAGGCCCACTAGACTGGTAAACCCTGAACTCATCTAGACCCGTTTGCAGTCTCACAATGCCTATGTTTTGATCATCGCGTTTCTTGTGAAGTTCAGATAGAATGCATACAGGCGGTCATTCTTTTGGCCACTAGCAGTGGCGAGGATACAATCCATCTGCTCCAGCCTAGGAAATGGAGCTCGCTCTCTGTGGCAACTTCCATCTCGTTGGTGCTGACTTGTCATGTAACATATTGTCAAACATATAGCAATAGGCGTGTAGTGTAGAAACCTGTATTGTGGTTGGTGAACTAGTGATGATGTTTTGACCTTGTTAGATGGGAGGATTGAGATGGTAGGAGTGCATTCCGATCTGTTATCTTGAAGTGTCTCCTGTGTTGCTATTTGCTGATGCATTTTTGCGTATCTTGAGTTTTGGTCTAAATAAGGTGGTCTAGCATTATGCAGTGCGAGTAGAATGTGGCTGCTGTCTCTTTTGAGATCAAGGTCCGTATTCTCCCCATTATCTAAAAGAGAAAAGGAGAGTTGCTAGCAGAAATAGCAGAGACGGCGTTTGCTTGGTATTGGCAAAAAATAGTGTAAAAACGGGACCTGGAGCTCTACAGAAAGTGCTACATCCTTTTGCAAGGGAAAAAGGAAACTCCCAAGTTAAGCGGGAAGCAACAAAGTGTTGGGCCATAGCATCTCTTGTTTGGAGACTTACTGGGCCATAGAGCCTGAAAGGCCTGTGCTTCTTTCCTTGCAAGGTATCTGTAGAACTCGAATCTTCATTTCTTGCAAGAATCTGACTATGATGTCATCAGATAACCATTGCTCTAAACCTCATGAGGTTATTCGCATAGGTCAATACGTTCAATCTCGACTCGATCCTAAGTATGACTCTCCCCTGAGTTCATTAACACTGTGTTCCTCTCTGAGTACTGCGTTATGTCACACTCCAGTCCAGTGATCTTGATCTAGGAGCATCGTAGTCAGATGTGAGATGTCCATTCCTCTCTGAGTACTACCTAGAAGTTGCTGGTTTCAGCATGGTCCATGTGCAGATACTTTACGGTCGGATTCAAAATTAGTGGTGTGACAATATTTTATCTGATGTTTATATCTAACAATTACTGCATGATACCTTAACTTAGATCTGATATTACTCTTGGTGATCTTTGAAACCTTTTATATTGCCGAGTCAAATCCAAAACTCTAAACCACTGTTACTCAGGCTTGGAAGCTGGATTGTTGTTGCAATACTGTGTATGCTGTAAAATGCTTTGACGTTGACACGTCTGACTTAACATTCAGACACCAATGATGCATCCCTGTTCTATCACTACTTTAACACCTACCAAAATAATAAAAAGAATGTCCAAATTACTGCTGCTATTATCAGGCTGTCTGCCCTTTTCACCGCCAAATAATTGGTGGCATGTCATGCTCGTCTCAGCATCCAACTGTGTTCTGATGTTGAATTAACCCAACCGAACTTCTGATCAAAGATTTATTTTTACGATCGGTCCGCCCAGAAAAGAGCCATGCCTGCACCATACTTGATATTTTGGGAACTGGAAGAAAATAAGCTACTTTTTTTAAAAAAAAACAAATTTTATGGAAGCCTTTTTCGAACCGTAACACACGGGGTGGATTCGAAGAGCAAGCCAGAGCACCATGCTTGCCATTTGCCAAGTTGCTTCAGCCGATGCCAGTGCTGCTGAAGCTTGCATCGTTTTCTAACAGGGAAATTCGGTAATCCTTCTTGGTGTGATTCTCATAACATGGACCACCTCACTATCGTCCATTACCTCTGTTTTCCTCCTCCTTTTTAGATAGGACGCTACAGGTGAGATTGTACCTCTCAACTTCTCAAGAAACTGGTGTCCGCGTCAGCATGCCTTTATTCGACGCCAACTAACCGCAACTAGTGAGAAGTGCGTGTCTTTTGCGCATTATAAAAATACACATACAAAAATTTGTCTTTTCTGCAACATTGTGCCAGGCAACATCCATACAAAATTTTAAATTCGATCTCAAAACTTGCTTGCAAAGGTACATCATGATTTAAGAACCATGCTTCAGATATCATTTTTTTTAGGTTTCGTAGGATTCACTTGCAGGACTTGGTGATCATGCAACTGTTGTGTTGCCACAATCATCAACTAAAGAAAGGCCTACTGTGTTAAATCAATAGGCAGTATACCTGTTAGCCTGCAGGTTCCTAAAGGTATCTGAATCGGCATACAATAGGCTACCTTGTTTCAGGATAAGACCAGCCATGGGCCAAATATGATACAAGAAAGGGCAAGAATGTCTCATCTTGGGTAGACAGGCAGGTCAGATATTAAACAGACATAGATAGAAACAAGGAATATCAGGAGTAATTCTTGACTAGGTGATGCAGGCTGGATTGATGGGAGCAGTTTTAGAGAACAAAATAAGAAAGGAACCAAATGCAAATTTTGATCTATGAGAAAATATGCAATCTTTAGGCAGATGAAAGAAGAATGCATCCAAATAAATTCCATAAAAATGCATCCGAATACTATGATATTAGCACTCAGTTTTCCAGGTCTGAATTACAGAGTTACAATTCACCAACTATTAAGACCAAAGATTTCTCAGAAAAGGTGAGGAACTAGGAAAGAACAAGGGACACCTGAATAACACACTAGTATGTAGCACCTTACAGGTTTTTGTGCAATGAACACTGCAAAAGGCACAAGAAGCCTCCATGTAATTGCTGCCAATGCAAAAGCACCATTTCCCAATGGGGTAATGTTCGGTAACTTGCAATCATGCATTCTCTGGACATGACGGCAGCAGTGAAGTAGTAAACCACAACAAAGTTTCAAAATCCCAATCAGCATTTCCTTTCATTTCAAACAACATAAGGCAAGTGGAGAATACATTATACATCGCAATGCGACAGACCGATTCCTCAATTTAACTGTGTCAGTTGGATTTTGACATGTTGGATAATTCTTTGTCTTCTAAGTGACAAGTGCAGTATCCACAAAAATAATTGACATGTTCTGCCAGGCCAGTTGCATCAAATCTAAACTTGTCGGTTGCGACCTGAAAAAAATTGATATGAGGGAACACACCATTGGACTATAAGCCAACAAAATATAGACACATCATGACTATAAAGCAGTGACATTAGCAACTTTATGCTCCAAAGTAGGTGCATCAAGAACAAGGCAGGACAAATTCCTTTGCAAAAACTTTATGCCCCATCTTACTTTGGAGGGGATTTTCTAAAATACCTGAATGGCAGGTTTACAGAAACTGCGACTAAATTGGCTTTTCAATTGTGTAAACAAGAAGCTTTAACATACTCACCATCGATTTCCCTGCATAAATTATTCATAGTGCAAAAGTTTTGACACTTACCATTGAAATCTTCATCAACATGTAGCCACCAAGACAGATGCAGAGTGGTTATTGTTGGATATTCTACCAAACTCAAAGCCTACAGCGCATCTGAAGGAAATGAGGATCCTTTAGTTAAACAATTAGTGGAGAGAAAAACCAACGGCTTGCAATTCAATGAACATCTCCATCATCAAATTCAGGGACGAATTTGATTCTTTTCCAGAGGCTTGTCGCACTTGTCAGTAACACAATTTGTTTGATTGCTTGTCCTTTCTGCTTCTACTTTTTTTTGTTCCCCACAGGTGAAGCTCATATACTTGTGCCATGCTTTAGTTTGTTCTCCACTAAAATTATCCCTAATAAAGATGAAGGCTCTTCCTCTGTTAGCAGAAAGAACAAATATAGACATTGTCCAAAAAAAAAAAGAATATAAGCATCAACTTAGCGTTCTAGAAATTAATTTTGGGGTAAAGCTGACCAAATGAAAGTCAACCACTCATTGATACCATGTTCAAAGAATGGGAGACAGATAGTTGCTATTTGATGTCAAACCGATTGAAACTGCATGTCTGCAACAACATATATACACTCAAAGAATTGCAGGTTATGTTACAAGGCATCAAAAACGTCCAAGTGGATAAAAGTAGCAAGCATGGCATTAAAATCAAGTGCCACAGCTATAGCAGCATGCCTATTTGTTAATGGGGTGCTGACAATTTAGTAAGTCCGACTTTTAATACTTAATAGCTCTAATAATGAACTTAAACCCCAATATGATAGCTTGTACTGAGTACATCTATTAAGGAACTTAGTTCCGATAAAGGAACAACAAAAAATGCTTGAGACAAAAGGCTATGTTGTTGTTGCAAACGAACAAATAGGCATATTTAGACACACAGATATTTTGGGAGCCACACAGATATTTTACCCATACCTCAAACTGGCATATTTAGACATTTAGTTATATCTTCTCAAGATTGCTTACAACAGGATAGTCACCCAAGATATGCGAATAAGATGTTAACATTGGTGTGGTACAAAGCATAGCAAGGACTCTCTGGAAACGACGAAGCAAAAAGGTGGAAATATCACGCCTATAGAGTATATATATATAGAAAAAGGTATCTGGAGACTTCAAGCAACAAGTCGCAACAGAAGTTAACATGGAACATCATCATAATACACTGCAGCCATCCACAAGTACATTGTGATGTAATACGTAGCTGAAAACTTCAACACATAGGAATGCCAGAGTTTTGATCCACTTTTTAAAAAACATTAAGCCAAGCATGAAACATTTTATAGTTTCACTGCTCTAATTTTCAAAGCAAATGTTAGTGCCACATTATTCACCTTTTTTGGCACTCATTCATGGTGAAAGTGCATACAGAAACATATCCTAATCATGCTGAGTTTTATTCTGAACAAGAGTGATTACTCAATTTTTTTCCAAGTTCAGGTTTTCTTTGCTCTAATAACAAAGAAATAGAACTAATCTTTTTTTATCGTTTCTGCCAGAGAAGATAAAATGATGAGGTCAAATACTGATTGCATTCCAGTTAACACATTGAGTCATTGACAAATTGCATGTAGCATGTATGCCACAAGATGAACTTGGGGCTCAAAGAAACTATACCTTTCAGAACTTTTTATGCCACAAGATGAACTTGGGGCTCATATAAACTACTCAATGACTATACTTACTATTGATCATGAAGGTTTTACATCCTTCACACATCGCTAGAGATGTTGATCTTCTCCTACAGTGCAATTATGCACACAGACATCACAGTAGCTTGGTGGATCAGGTTAGCGCCCTACTTGAGCCCTCCTACATAGCTTACTTTTTGAAGCATGTCGAATCTATGCTTTAAGCATTACAAAAGGATCTTCAATATACATGAAATGTGCTATCGAAAAAAAATTGAGTACCTTGTATTTAACCAGAGTGATGTGGAAGTGTATTGCTCTTGATGACTTCTCTTAGTGACCGCTGGAAACAAAAGGAAAACTAAAAAGTTAGCAATATGCATGCAAGACATATAACCTAAAAATGTTCTTCAGAAAAAGGAATCATTCCCCGTACCACTCAGGGGAAAGCAAAGAAAAAAAAAAGGTTGCATGAATGCTGACAGTTAGAATGGTCATTCAACAGCATGACCCCTGATAAAACTCAAAGCTTCATTTAGACCATCTATCCTTCAACAAATGTTGGGGCTACAAAGAAAACTAGTGTTCAAAATGTTAATATAGAATGCTAATTGCAAGAAAACCAAACCATACGAAATATATCTCTACAAACACTAATGGAGACACTGAAGTTTTACATGGCAATTTGTAAGTTTTCCCGCTTATATTCCCTAGAAGACACCTCGCAGCAGGTTTAGCTTACTCAGGGAACTTCTATTGGGAGGGAGCTTAAAATTATTAATAGGCTTCAACTAAAGCGAGTTAGGTCCTGTATAAACTTGAAAGCCTTTAAGAGCTGAAAGCGAAAGCTAGATTAAAATTTCATTTATAAAAGCTAGGTTAAATTTTCATTTTAGCCATAGACCCAAACAAAAGTAATAAGCAATTTATAAAAGCCTTAGCTGTGAAATTCGTATTTATAAAAGCTACATATTGGTAGTTAACACATGCAGCTAGAGAACCCCTAATACAGCTAAATTTGTAACCCTGAAAGCCTGAAAATTGATAAATTGTTCTCTGAGGAAATTGAAATCTGAGGAGCATGTCAATTTCATCATATTGATGCAACAAATTGGGATACTACTTGCACATATGGAGAAACATATATGCAACATCCATACAATGCCATCGGACAAGTGAGACGGTTGAGTCAGCGGCCTATGGGACCATGTAAATGAAATATTGGAACTATAAGGGAGAAAACTATCTGGAGAAAACATTACAGTAAAGATACTAGTTTTCTTGTGAATCATCAAATAAACAGAAAAGTATAAATGAGGTGATACTAGTTTTGCTGCAAATCATAAAAAAAAAAAATAGAAAAGGGGCTAGGAAGACGAACAAAAATAATTTCAGAATTATTGTAACGTTGTTAAACTTGTTTCAGTAAAAACAGCTTGATCAGGTTCCAGTTTCAGTAATATTTGACTAAGAGGTCTAGCAATAGAAAAAACAAATGCAAGAAGCAATTTTAAATACCAATTTAATCTCCCGATATAATCTCATGTTCCAAGATTAGAATGAAGTGAATAAGAAAAGCTTTCCACACAAGAAGATAAACTGAAACAGAGTGAGCAAATCAGACACCACATGACATGGCACAACTGATGTGTACTCATATTCAATACATCTTGCACAAAAAGTTGCACGAAATAGAATGAGAAGATTCACAATTAGTACCAATCACAATTAACCAAGAATAGACAAGAGAAGAGACAACAATTGTCAACACGAACATATTTCTTTCTTTTTTATTTCTTACTATCTATGAGAAAATGGTTTGCCAATGTAAGGCTACTCTCTAAAGCTAAAATAAACTTTGATCAATGTGCCCAAGGCAGATCAAAATGTTTCAGGTTGCACCCAATTATTAATCTACTGCTGTACTGCATGTCCCACTTTCTGGAGATCACTTACAGGCCCTCCAAATGGAATACTGAAGACATTAGACATAAGCAAGTAAGAAGCTACATGAGAAATTTGTCCTCAACCTTCAGCTCAGCCTAAACTCCCAGAGAAGGGAAAAATCACCAATCAAGGAGAATCTAAAGAGGCTCAGCAGAACTTTCCTCTTTATCCTTCCTTTTGGTCAAGATGTACAGTTGATAATGTAATAGCCCAGTTATATCAACAACTCATCACAGCACAGTTGTATACGAAGCTACCAGAATTGCGGCTGCCAATGATCTTCCAATCTGGCAGTCCATCACTGGGTACCCAGGAGCAAATTTCAATCACCCCGCTACCACCAACACTCATTCCACCAATGACAATGAGCATATCTCCACAGCTACGAAAAGCCAAGCCCCATCCATGAACCGCTGTATACCTCCCAGGTAACGATCCAAGAGTGATCCAAGTATTATTTGTCTTGTTGTATTTTCTAACCTCCTTCAACGAATAATCAGCAGCATAAAGTTCATTATTCACAACAGCAACAAGAGGTGGAGCTCCACTTCCACCATTAAGGCCACGTGCCATATCTGGGATCAACCGCCAAGTGCCCTTCTCCAAATCAAACTCCTCAGCACAGCTAAGGATCTTTTTTTTTTTTTGAGACCAGCACAGCTAAGGATCTGTTTCTCAGCTTTGCCTCCAATGATATAGAACTTATCATCCATGAAGAAACCAGAGCACATCTGCCGTGCTCTGTTCATGTTTGGAAGAGTGGTCCAAGTCCGCATCTCGGAATCATAAAGCTCAGCAGAGGCAGAGCTCAATATACCATTCTCACCAATACCGCCAGCCACTATTGCCTTTCCCCCAAAGCTTGCTGAGCCAAACAAGCACCTTGGTGTATTCATCATCTCTCCTGTTGTCCAAGAGTTAGTTAGAAGGCTATACCTCAGAAGGGCGTCCACCTTTCTTCCAAACACAAGGATATTAGTACCCACAGCCAAGGATTCCTTGTCAGCAAGTGTGAAGCATTCTATGGGAGGCATGGATGGGATGCTGAACCACCGTTGACGGTTCGGATCAAATCCATCCCACTCCAGCACATTGCATGAGCAGTAGATCATTTGCTCGACAATCCGAGCCTCCCGTCTCAGTCTATAGAGCTCCCCAGACCTTATAAGGGAGCAGAAAGACCGGTTAACACATGCCACAGCACAATAGTAAGATCGGGGAAGACGTAGCAGGCAGGATATGGTCAGCTCCCGGCCGATCCCCCCAATGAGCTCACTTGTGTTGGCTTCAACGTTCTGGTCAACATCATCCATTTCGGAGCCCCAACCTTTGGCTTCAGGATTACCTGAACCACCAGCAACCTTATTCTTCTTGCTACAACTATTCACCTGTCCTCTCTTCTGCCCCCACACCACCTGGCTCTCAAGGACACACTGCCTGCCTCCAGAAGCGAGCTCTTGGGAGAGGATCAAACCAGGTGCTGAGCTTGATGAGCTTGCTGACTCTATTGACAATAACAAGCGCCGGTCCCCCAACATGACCAGAGCAGCCTTCAAACTTCACACTGACTCCACAGCAATCCTAAAAGATGGATGAATCATCAATCATCCAGCAGCCAAAAGAAACCCAATTAGATTTCTTGCAAACGGCAAACTCTCCCCCTTTTCTCTCTCTTAAATCAAGGATTCAACCTGCAACGAGAGAGAATACGGCTATCAGGGGACTACGCGAGCCAAAAAAAACAGCAACCGTTTCAGTTACAAGATCTAGACAGCTTAATTACTGCATCGAGTGCTCCAACTGAATCTCCCCTGCTCCCGGACAAGCAACAACTCACGAACGCCAACAGCATCAGTAACCGTTCTTACCTCCAAAGCAACCAAGAAACAGGCCCAATCAGGGAAACGGATCTCGAATTGCGGGGGAAGTAACCGACAAACTCGCCGCCGCACGTGCATTCCACCGGCAAGGTCCAACTTTCCGCAGCCGAAACCGCCGGCGGCACCCGCGGAACCACATCAAGATCCGAGTTTTCCATCAGGACCAATCGGGATAGCAGAGATCCCCAGGAACCAACCAGCAGCACGAGAAATCACGGGAAACTCAAGGAAAAATCAAAAAAAGAAAAAAAAAAAAAACCACCACCGGCGACTCACCGATCATTCCCGAGCCATTGGGACCTCCCTTCGCGGCGCGCCGCCGGAAGGAGAGCAGTGGAGCCGCATCCCGGCAGCCGCCGAGCCAGCAACAGGCTCGAAGCTTCGGCGCTGCGTTTATCTACCTCCTCCCTCCCCTGTCCCGGTTTCTCTATCTCCCTCTCTTTCTCTCTCGTCACACTTGTTTTTCTCCTCTCTCTTCTGTTTTTGTATGAGTGCTTTACCTGTATGCCATTAAGAAAGTTGGTGGTTACTTGTGTGCCATTAAAAAGTTTCTAGACATCTGTGTGCCATCGCGTAAACTTTCTTTTACCTGTATGCCATTCCGTCCACCTTCCGTTAGAACTTAACTGTTTTCTAGCCCTGACACGTGGGACCCACATGGTGAAATGACTATTTTGCCCCTCACTCAAATACACATTAGGGCTTTAAAATTAAAAAAATTGAAAATAATTGAGAAAAACATTAAAAAATCAGAAAAATTGAAAATAATTTTTAAAAAGCATAGTAAATCAGGAAAATCGAAAATAATTTATAAAAAACATAAAAAAATCATGAAAAATGAAAACAAATTCTGAAAACTGTAAAAAGTCAGAAAATTGTAAAATAAATTTTAAAAACCATGAAAAATCAGAAAAATATAAAATAAATTTAAAAACCATAAAAAATTCAAAAAATGTAAAATAAATTTTAAAAAACGTAAAAGGGTGGGGAAAATAAGGAAAAGGTGGGAAAATTTTCTGACTTTTTAGGTTTTTAGATTTGTTTTCATTTTTTGTGATTTTTATGCTTTTTATAAATTATTTTTGATTTTCCTGATTTTCTATGCTTTTTAAAAATTATTTTCAATTTTTCTGAATTTTTAAGCCCTAATGTTTAAACCAAGGGCAAAAGTGTCTTTTTACACCCTCTGATTAACACCGTTAGCTCTCCATCCGTCCAAAATGGCATACAGGTAAAAGAAAGTTTACGCGATGGCACACAGGTGTCTAGGAACTTTTTAATGGCACACAGGTAACCACCAACTTTCTTAATGGCATACAGGTAAAGCACTCTTTTTGGATTCTATGGGCAACTCCAACTGTGAAAGAGAGGGATTGGCGGACGCAGTGATGGAGAGGTTGCCCTTTGGTCAGTATTTATATTGGTGCTTAGGCTCGCTGTTTTACAAAAATCCATTGATTCCACAAAGTGCACATGAGATGTGATTCCATCTCCAACTTTAATTTTTGAAGAGTGCCGGTTTTTGTTGCCCATTTCTTAGCACATGCATAGTTTTATTGTGTTTCGGGATGTTAAGGTTAGATACCACGGTATGGACAAAAAAATTAACTCTAACTCCAACTTTAATTGTTGAAGATAGATATACTACATTGATTTCAAAATAATTGTAGTTCTTGTTATGTATCTGGATAAGCTATCTAGTTGTATATCTAGAATTGCAAATATGTTAAAATAGAGGTTGTATGTGTTTAAGTGACTTCTTTCCTTGGCCATCGTCTATCAATGCTAAAGATATAGTGTTGAGTTTTATAATATATTGAGATGCTAGCGAGATGTGTATAAGTATATCCATGATTCTAGGTATATATGTTTGAGTTATTTGTTGGGTTGCAACTTTGTGTACTAATTGGAAGACAAAAGATGTGGGTGGCGCCTACACAAAGTTTTTCTTATATTCTTATTAATGTTAGAAAATAAAATAGTTAGTGTATTTGTTGGATTGCATCGGTGGCTATCAATTGTTGGGAGAAATAAATAAGTTTATATTTGTGTATTGCATCCCTCTACCAGTATTTGAAATTTTTGATCAAAGATGAATTATCTTTTATGATATAAACGATGAGTTTAAAACTATCCGACGTAATAAACTCGGAAAATCCTGATTTATTTGAATAAACCAGGGCACCATGATTTCGTTTGGAATCTCTTTATTCCTAATTAAAAGAAACATGTATTCCTGGATTTGCTGATGAATAGGAACAATGGAACTATAAATAAAGAGATATGCAAATATGTGTTTAAAAACAAGTTATGGCTTACAGGATAACACCTGTTATGAAGGGGCTGCACAAGTAGGAGAAAGCATCTGACCTAGTGGTGAAGCCACTATAGCAGCTTTGAGTGACTTATTATGCTTGTTGCTATGACCCTTTCCCTCTTAATACTTCTGATGGAATTTGTCCAAATCGTTTCAACATTTTTTGTCGCTACTTATTGTAAGAAAAAACATCCACGAATGATATGAAACGAGTAGTTAACATTATTAATTGGATTGAGAAAACGATGTTTTTTGCCGATAGGTCGTGTGACTACAAGTAACCAAGTGACACTTCTAAGGTTGGTTTTTTTAAAAAAAAAAGAAATGGGTTGCATAGAAAGTCCATTGATCTTCAAGACAAGCCACAATCTGCTAAAAGAGTTAAATTTTCCACATACTCAGTTGCTCTTAGAACCACACATGGTTTGTGTTCATTTCCCAATATGGAGTTCTCTTCTAATAATCCATGGTCTTGCGAACAGGTGGTACTCTCATCCAAAAAATGTTATATATGATTGGCACATGAATGCGCATGAATAGAAGTACTGGTGGCCCCAAACAAGCGAGGGTACATTTTAATCTACAAAAGCTTGACTTGCATTTTCCATTAAAAATTTTATGCTCGGTTATCTCCATACATTTGCTTGTACAACACTTGCTGTGTGGTCATAGCGGTTGCAATTCCCCAAGGCCCAAAAGGACAGGCAGCAGAGGCTCAGACGCATTTTTATCCACGGCAGAAACGGGATGGCATTCATTCCCAAAAGAAGGTAGAATTTGACAGTGTACTATGTACGAGATGCCGTTTTTGTTCCTGTGGTGGTACCACGAGTGACGACCCATGACTGACACGCATACCATCTCCATGTTTTTTTTTCCTTTTTGATGGGCACACTATCTCGAAGTTGAAAAAGAGAGATGCTGATATCTGAGGGAGCCTGAGAAAATAGTAATACTCCTCATGCAAGCAGTCAAGCACTAATCGAAATGCCCCTTAAATTAAACATCACAGTTAATTATCCGTGTCAAGCTGACTAAAAAATGGATATAAGGGTTTCAAAGAAGTAACCTGGGGGAAATTAAGCAAAGTACGTAGCATGTAATCTTTGTTAAGTTTGTCTACTTATGTCGTCGCAAAAAAAGTTTGTCTACTTATGATTATTATATCTTCATATATCACAGCGCATGCTAAGAACTGATATGTTATCCTTGAGACTATCTACTAATTTCAGCATGGTTCGATAATATCATTTTCAATAGACAAATCACATAGATACCACGGAATATAAAATAGAGCCTAGCATCATAAATGCTTCTACAATATATTCCGGCTTTGAATATATGTAGCATATATAGCAAGACCTGTATACACTAACTAAAATCGAAGGCGACTGATTGCGCACACGATAGAGTAGGCATCCCGAATTCACCCACATGCTAAACATAAAAGATCACCCACCAAAGAAAACCACGCACATCTCATTCAACAACAGTGCAAAGTCAAGCAAAACATCTCTATTTATTAGTTAACGCTTGTTTCTCGCCTTGAAAAAAAAACTTAAAATGTGCTACAAAGACTGCACAATGCATGAACCATCCTAAAATTAAGGGACGAAGAACTTGAACCCAACCCCCTCCATGAAAAAACCTCCGTTGAGCAATGCGAACCGACGCGTGTTCTTCAAGGCATGGCACATACTACTCAAAGCAGTAGAAAGGATCAACGTAGCATGCCGGCGGCGCCGGTCACTGTTAGCTCAGATGCTCCACACAACCGGAGGCCAACATCAGGGCAGGAAGGCTCTATCTCCATTGCTGCCGAAAGCAACGGGAGCAAGGTTGGCAGCTGCAGGATGGAAAGCGAAGGCAGCAGGGCACATGTACACCTGAGCGTTGATCCATTCGGCTGCACTGTGTCTGTATGCGAGGGGCATCTGCTGGGAGTGAGGTGACGCTTTTAGGCTTCCTTTGGGAGCACTGGGAGCAGCACCCGGGGGCACTTCACCCGGCGTGTTAATTCCCTGCACACCTCCCACCTCGGGTGCGTGCCCATGCGAAGTTCGCTGGCCCGCCTGCCTTTGGGAGCCAGACCGGATTCCAGCCCAGGGAAAATTTGAAAAATCAATAAAATGCTGGAAAAAATCGAAAAAATTGAAAAACGTCTGTCCAACCTTCTGGTAAACCCAAAAAATACGCTCTAAAATTAGGAAAAATACCCAAAAAACCCAGAAAATTCAGTTAGACACAAAATTCGTAATAGTAGCCACAAACACAAGAATGTCATAGAAAATCTGATTTTCGTCAGTACATACATACAAGATTCATGAAAAAAAAAAACTCAACCCAATCCCTAACTTCATGCCACCAGGCTACAAATATGGTGTTACTAACAAAAGATTCAAAATTGCTGGTCAAGATCTAGTACACAAATGCATCTCATACAAGAAAGCACTACCAACTAAATTGCATCACTTTACTTCACATCCTACCATCAGACATGTGAGGACCGAGGAGCTGATAATAAATCGCCCGGTGTTGCCAATAACAACCCAAATACCAATGTCTTCATGAAACAATTGGCATCTGCAATGTGGATTGACAAAAGTATCAGAAACAAAACAGCCAAAACTGATAGCTCCTAACAGATAGCACATAACAATAGAATGAAAAGCGAATGCTTGCAATAGAATACAGTTTGACATTAGAAAAGTGAATGCTTGCAAGAGAATACAGTTTGACACTAGAAAAGTGAATGCTTGAAAGAAGATAGTGGACTAGCATACCTATTTTGTAGTTTGAACTTGATGACGAAGATGCACTTGAGGTCCTTAACCTCGTACACCTTCACGAGACATTTTTGAGCTCAGCCTGCAACATGCATTGTATCAGCACATAAGTAGCAGTATGAAAATAAGATGCTAAACTGTTTTACACTTTAATTGAAATAAGATGCTACCAGACCTAAAACATGCGTGACTGCTGTAAATGTCATTTTATGCTACCAGTAGACTGAAAATGACAATGACAGCAATCTAGAATTAAAAAAAAAAGGATGTGTGTGCAGATAATCTGGTGAAGAATGATATCTAGTCTACTTTGAAGAACTGGATGTTGCACTGCCAAGATGCGCGCATTACTAAAATAAAGAAAACTTCAGACCAATTTTCTTTAGACAACATATTCTTTTTTTCTCTTTAGACAACATACAGTAGTTTGCATTTTGCAAACAGGATTGTACGAATTCAGAAAGCAACCCCAGTCAGCATAGAGTAACTTGGACGATAACAAAATGAAAATACCAACAGTATGAATTTTGTAACTTATTCACATCCACTTTTCTTTGTACCTCCAACTAAAATGCCACCAGAACAGGACTACTTTTTTTTTCACCAAAGGCAATTATCCCCTGTGGTTTCCTTTCTATTGAAGGAACCCACAAAAAGTACATCGATCATACAAAGTTTTTGAGATCATCCTGGTAAAATGCCTAGCATTTTAAACTCAGGTGTATCTGATCATCTGGAACACATCCAGATATCCCCATTCAGAACAGGACTACTGAACAAACCAAACCTATGGACAGACGAAGACAAACACCTCCCTTCAGATCTCAACTTTCAGATCAATTTTCTTTGAAGCTACAAATTTCATTGAGCAAATCATGATAAAACGATGATATTTTAGGCAATTTTCAGAAAGAGGGTGAGGGGGAGAGAGCGCTTGGCACCTCGCGTTCAGGAGCAGATATTGCGCTTCTTTCTTCTTCTTGGGACCGGATTAGACAATGAACGCGAGCA
>JAAXCT010001922.1:0-113066 GCA_012490785.1 Eragrostis nindensis
AGCTAACCGCCTATGCATTCCAGTTGGTTCCGTTCGTCTTTTGTTGATACAGGAAGCGCATGGAGGAGGATTGATGGGACATTTTGGTGCTAAAAAGACGGAGGAGTTTTGGCCGCACATTTCTTTTGGCCAAAGATGAGGAGAGACGTTGAGCGGTGTTCGTGGCTCGCTGCACTACATGTCAAAGCTAAGTCTCGCTTGAATCCACATGGTTTTACATGCCTCTTCCGGTTCCTTCTATTCCTTGGGCGATATTTCTATGGATTTTGTTTTGGATTGCCGAGGACTAAGAGGGGGAGGGATAGCATTTTTGTTGTGGTGGATCGTTTTTTCGAAAATGGCACATTTTATACCATGTCATAAGAGTGATGATGCTATTCATATTGCTGACCTCTTTTTCAAAGAGATTGTTCGTTTGCATGGTAATGCCTTCTACTATTTTTTTTCAATCGTGATGCAAAATTCTTGGTCACTTTTGGCGTACTTTGTGGAACAGTTGGGTACAAAATGTTATTTTTCTACCACTTTGTCATCCACAAACCGATGGACAAACTGAGGTGGTGAACCGTACTTTGGGTGCCATGTTGAGGGCTGTTTTGAAGAAAAATTTGAAGATGTGGGAGAATGTTTGCCACATGTGGAGTTTGCATATAATCGGGCAAACACATTCTACCACTAAGGTAAGTCCTTTTCAGGTAGTGTATGGTTTCAACCCCCGTGCCCCCATTGATATTCTACCTTTGCCTACTAGTGAGAGGTACATTGATGCTAAAGATCGTGCTGATTTTATCTTGAAAATGCATGAAACAACATGAAAAAACACAACAAAAGAAAGATGATGAAAATATAGAGTAAAGAGAAAAAGAGAAGTTAAACTTGAACCGGGTGACTTAGTTTGGTTGCACTTGAGAAAGGATCGTTTTCCAGAATTGAGAAAGTCTAAGTTATGCCTAGAGCTGATGGTCCTTTCAAAATACTTGAGAAGATTAATGATAATGCATATAAAACTTGATTTGCCTCCCGAGTTCGGGGTTAGTCCTACATTTAACATTTCAGATTTGAGGCCTTACTTGGGAGAAGAAGATGAGCTTGAGTCGAGGACGACTCCAATTCAAGAGGGGGAGGATGATGAGGACATCACTCCTTCGGATGCACACAACACTCCTCCACATGACATTGAAGGTCCTATAACTAGAGCTCGGCGCGACAATTAAATTTAGAGGTGAGCTCGTTCCTAAGTACTTATTTATTTGATTTTGAGAATAGATTGCTACCTAATGAATGTATCATGATTAGGAACTATGGAGAGGACCAGGGGATGAGTGGAGAGGAGCTTGGAGGCGGAGAAGACCAGCAAGGACGTCCAAGTCAAGTTGGAGACCGACAAGCGAAATCGATTTCGGTTCTGTTTCGGAGTCCAAGAGCAGTCTGTACTAAAACGGCCGCCCAGGTCGCATACGGGCTCCGTTTGGGGCGAACCAGATATGGATGGAAAGATAATTCGACCACCTTTCCAATGGCACTGGTTTCAAGTCCAAATTCGTCCAGAGTCATCGGGAATCGTCGAACCAAGTTGACGTCCAGAATCTGTCTTGGCGCTGTGACGCCGTCTTTGGCCTTTGGTCTTTGTATCTTGTGTGAGCCCATTAGGGGTGTGTCCAGGGGATGTTGCACGCCCCTTAGACTATATTTACAGCCGCCGGCACATGAGTTAGGGTTGGGTTTTGCTTAGATTAATCTGTCATTGAACAGTTTCGCCGCCGTCGGTTTGTGAGACCCCAACTTCGTGAGATTAAGTTGTCATCTGCAATTTGGTTGCATTCTTCTTTGTTCTTGCTTGTGTTCTTCGATTCGCTTGCAGGGATAAGCCTTCTGGGCGAGGTCAACCGTGCATCGCCGGTTGATAACCAGAGAAGACGTGGTGCTGCGATTGCGGGGTTCGGACGTGTTGTTCGGAAGCCGGATCGACGTGTGTCCACATCTTCGACCTAATCGTCGTTTACCACCGAACCTTTCGAAAGATCGGGCACCCTAGTCCACATCACCCCCCCCCCCCCCCCCCAACCCGAAAAGTGGGAACGTATGGAGGCATGAGGCGGTGAGCTATCTAAAGAATGGGTTCGTCCCATTCTTGTGAAGTTCTATGTAAAAACCAAAGGCCCCAAATGGAGAACGACCCTTGCATTCGCCTGATGAGGAAAAAGACGATGGACCACACGATCCAAGCCCAGCGGTTGTTGGGAACTATTATAAGCTTAGCCCCCAGCTGCCATTGTACGAGGATGGCCTAGCGTATGTGTGATTCGAGTGTCGGATCGAAGATCATTTTAAATATTTTTGTGGATATATATCCGTAGACTGTATTACGTATTAAAGGAATTCTGATCTAATACCAGTGTCCCTTCACCTCCCCTATGAATAGCTTCTCACAAGCTCAGTCCAGATGGAAAACCTATGCAATATTTTTTAATCGAAATCACTCATAAGTAGATATTTTTATGGTTGCGATTTTGTTTTTGTTTCATCTATTCAAGGTTTAGGTCTTGACCCCGAGAACCCAACCGTTGGTGTTGCATTGAAGATCTTCTTAGCAGTTGTTACTAGTGGGGTTCGGCGAAAACTCGTGGTGACGACAACGAGGCGGAAGTTGAGGGAGGTAGGTCAAACCTTTGACAGCTCTAACTCATAATTGATTTCTCTCAACTATATGATTCCATTATGCTTCTTTTCTACCTCTCTCTAGTAAGTCCTTTGTTGAAGAATATATATAGAAATCGTCATGGCGATTTCCGTTTATTAAGACGCAATCACTCCTCCCTTTCGCGACGACACACACCGATGAATGGCTTGCATGACCCGAGATTATCATCCTCATGTTACTTGCACTAGTTGCTAGACAATCTCATGATCGTGGCCTAGAAAACTTAGCTTAGTCTCATATATACCATATGCGAAACTTAAAACCTTTGAATCCTTATTTCGATAAAATAGAAGAAAAGGATATAACAATTATCTTGTTCAATACTTCTTTTTATTTTTGTGTGAGTCACAATTGATTGCTAGTGAACATTATCATTGGAGTAAACTGAACATACATTTCAAAGAAATAAAGTAAAGTACCGTACTACGGAAGAATCATTGCTCATTGATGGGTTAAGCGGCAACGGGTTCACCATTACCTGTGTGTTGAATAATTGGACCCTTTTGAATTCATTTTTGTACATTGCAGGATTCCACGAATATTGTATCAATATCTCATTTAATGCCTCATCTTTATTTCCGAGTGAGTCACAAATGATAGCTTGTGAACATTATTGTTGGAGTACAACTCAACATATATCTAAAAGCAAGCACCGCTAGGGAAGAATCGTTGCCCGTACAAGGGGTTGCCGACAGGGTTCACCATGGCCTGCGCGTTGAATAAGTTGGACAACAGCTGTTGCTGCTGCACCTGCTGCCAGATCTGGTATTGCTGCACGTGCTGCAGTTGTTGTTGTTGTTGGACCTGCTGCAGGATTTGTTGTTGTTGCACCTGCTGCAGAAGTTGTTGCTGTTGTGTTTGTTGCATTATCTGGTGTTGTTGCACCTGTTGTAGTGTTTGCTGCTGCTGCACCTGTTGTAGTGTCTGTTGCTGCTGCACCTGCTGTAGTGCCTGTTGTTGCTGTACCTGTTGCAGAATTTGTTGCTGTTGCACCTGCTGTAGAACTTGTTGTTCCAGCGCTTGCTGTTGAATAATCATGGCCGAAGCAGGCAATATGCTTGATGTGAATGCTTGTTGAAGTGGGTAATACTGCCCATAAGGGTTGTTGATTGCCAAAGGTGTGCATGACGGGAAGTATTGTGGAAAAGTGGCCGCGGTGGCAGCACTCACTAAAAGGGCAAAGAGAGAAAACATGGCAAGTATCTTGGCAGCCATTCTTGCTGAGATGTTGCTAGAGTGTTTACTTCTCGATGTTCTACTCAATCGATGATGTTGGTGATGGACTAGTTGCCAGCATGGGGCCTATTTATACCCTCGATAGGTCTTGTAGCTCACGCATGATTTTGGACCAAAGAAGCTATCTGAGATCAGATAGATAGAGATGACATGGCTTCTAGTCACTTTTAATGTGTGGTGACTCATTTTCTTTGGAAGTACATGGTATGTTTTAGCATGTATAAAGAAAAGATGCCGTATATGCCATGTAGGAATCAAAAGATGCCTTCTATATGTCCTAATACATGAGTCAAAAGGTACAGTTTGGTTGCCTTTACACATGGAAAGCCTCATCCCTATCCATCCGGTTCTACTTTGAAAAGTAAGATCATCATGTAGCTCCAGATTGATTTTGGATTTGTCTTCATTTTAGATGTCAGATGAGCCAATGGTGACATGGCACCTCGTCAATTTACACACTTTTCTAATTCATCTCAAGAAGTGCCAGATATAGTTTGGCACTAAATCCGCAGCATAAAGTGTATATCTTTATTTTTTATTGAGCAGGGGAGGTACGCTAAGTTTGCCTTTACGCATATGCAGGCCTTGGCCATGTGAATTTCTTTCTTCTTTATGAATGCGAGTTTTTTATGCGAATGTATATTACTTTGGAACCAATTTATCATCATGTTTAGAAACGTTGGTTTCAAAAGATTTACAAGTCCTAGTTATGATATTTCACATCCTTATTCTTTTTGACAGTATACTACATATGTTTCTGTTTTGGTTTTTCATCAATCGGCATGATATATTCTCTCCACATATCAGACACTGATGAAACATATCTATTCTATTGGCTGATCTCGAGATACGTATGCAGAGAGTCACCTTGGCACGTCCTCAGTCCACGCTTTATCAGTTCGAGAATGTTATAAATTTACAATGACCCTAATTTCTCATGTATGTTGTGTGCATCTAGGATTACGACACAAGTGTAGACTGAATGGAAAGGTGGAATATGGGAGGGATCAGTTTTGTATTGGGCGTCAGAAGGTGACGTCAAGGGCTAGGGAAAAGCAGGTGTCTCGACGGATATCACTTACATTCCACCCCCCCCCCCCCCCCCCCACCCCCGCCCAACCCGACGAAAGTGTGGAACGTATGGAGGCATGAGGCGTGAGCTATCTAAAGAATGGGTTCGTCCCATTCTTGTGAAGTTCTATGTAAAAACCAGAAGGCCCCAAATGGAGAACGGCCCTTGCATTCGTCTGATGAGGAAAAAGACGATGGACCACATGATCCAAGCCCAGCGGTTGTTGGGAACTATTATAAGCTTAGCCCCCAGCTACCATTGTATGAGGATGGCCAAGCGTAGTGTGTGATTCGAGTGTCGGATCGTAAGATCATTTTAATATTTTTGTGGATATATATCCGTAGACTGTATTACGTATTAAAGGAATTCTGATCTAATACCAGTGTCCCTTCACCTCCCCTATGAATAGCTTCTCACAAGCTCAGTCCAGATGGAAAACCTATGCAATAATTTTTAATCAAATCACTCATAAGTAGATATTTTTATGGTTTGCGATTTTGTTTTTTGTTTCATCTATTCAAGGTTTAGGTCATGACCCCGAGAACCCAACCGTTGGTGTTGCATTGAAGATTCTTCTTAGCAGTTGTTACTAGTGGGGTTCGGCGAAAACTCGTGGTGGCGACAACGAGGCGGAAGTTGAGGGAGGTAGGTCAAACCTTTGACAGCTCTAACTCATAATTGATTTCTCAACTATATGATTCCATTATGCTTCTTTTCTACCTCTCTCTAGTAAGTCCTTTGTTGAAGAAATATATATAGAAATCGTCATGGCGATCTCCGTTTATTAAAGACGCAATCAGTCTTCCCTTTCGCGACGACACACCGATGAATGGCTTGCATGACCCGAGATTATCATCCTCATGTTACTTGCACTAGTTGCTAGACAATCTCATGATCGTGGCCTAGAAAAACTTAGCTTAGTCTCCTATATACCATATGCGAAACTTAAAACCTTTGAATCCTTATTTTGATAAAATAGAAGAAAAGGATATAACAATTATCTTGTTCAATACTTCTTTTTATTTTTGTGTGAGTCACAATTGATTGCTCGTGAACATTATCATTGGAGTAAACTGAACATACATTTCAAAGAATTAAAGTATCGCTACGGAAGAATCATTGCTCATTGATGGGTTAAGCGGCAACGGTTCACCATTACCTGTGTGTTGAATAATTAGACCCTTTTTGAATTCATTTTTGTACATTGCAGAATTCCACGAATATTGTATCAATATCTGATTTAATGCCTCATCTTTATTTCCGAGTGAGTCACAAATGATAGCTTGTGAACATTATTGTTGGAGTACAACTCAACATATATCTAAAAGCAAGCACCGCTAGGGAAGAATCGTTGCCCGTTCAAGGGGTTGCCGACAGGGTTCACCATGGCCTGCGCGTTGAATAAGTTGGACAACAACTGCTGCTGCTGCACCTGCTGCCAGATTTGGTATTGTTGCACGTGTTGCAGTTGTTGTTGTTGTTGGACCTGTTGCAGGATGTGTTGTTGTTGCACCTGTTGCAGAAGTTGTTGCTGTTGTGTTTGTTGCATTATCTGGTGTTGTTGCACCTGTTGTAGAGCTTGCTGCTGCTGCACCTGTTGCAGTGTCTGCTGCTGCTGCACCTGTTGTAGTGTCTGTTGTTGTTGTACCTGTTGCAGAATTTGCTGCTGTTGCACCTGCTGTAGAAATTGTTGTTGCTGCACTTGCTGTTGAATAATCATGGCCGAAGAAGGCAATATGCTTGATGTGAATGCTTGTTGAAGTGGGTAATACTGCCCATAAGGGTTGTTGATTGCCAAAGGTGTGCATGATGGGAAGTATTGTGGAAAAGTGACCGCGGTAGCAGCACTCACTAAAAGGGCAAAGAGAGAAAACATGGCAAGTATCTTGGCTGCCATTGTTGCTAAGATGTTGCTAGAGTGTTTACTTCTTGATGTTCTGCTCAATCGATGATGTTGGTGATGGACTAGTTGCCAGCATGGGGCCTATTTATACCCTCGATAGGTCTTGTAGCTCACGCATGATTTTGGACCAAAGAAGCTATCTGAGATCAGATAGATAGAGATGACATGGCTTCTAGTCACTTTTAATGTGTGGTGACTCATTTTCTTTGGAAGTATATGGTATGTGTTAGCATGTATAAAGAAAAGATGCCGTATATGCCATGTAGGAATCAAAAGATGCCTTCTATATGTCCTAATACATGAGTCAAAAGGTACAGTTTGGTTGCCTTTACACATGGAAAGCCTCATCCCTATCCATCCGGTTCTACTTTGAAAAGTAAGATCATCATGTAGCTCCAGATTGATTTTGGATTTGTCTTCATTTTAGATGTCAGATGAGCCAATGGTGACATGACACCTAGTCAATTTTAACTTTTCTAATTCATCTCAAGAAACATACGTCATGTCGTGTGCCAGATATAGTTTGGCACTAAATCCGCTGCATAAAGTGTATTTCTTTATTTTTTATTGCCTTAACACATGAGCAGGGGAGGTACGCTATTTTGCCTTTACGCATATGCCGGCGTTGGCCATGTGAATTTCATTTCTTCTTTATGAATGCGAGATTTTAATGCGAACGTATATTACTTTGGAACCAATTTATCATCATGTTTAGAAACGTTGGTTTCAAAATATTACAAGTCGTAGTTATGATATTTCACATGCTTATTTCTTTCTGACAGTATACTACATATGTTTCTGTTTTGGTTTTTCATCAATCGGCATGATATATTCTCTCCACACACTAGAAGAGATATGCTAATTTACGATGTTTTCAGAGGACTGATTCCCCATTTCATCACTATTTTGGGTTCTTTCCCGTTTCGGCCAACTTTCATGAAGTTTTTGTGTTTCGTCACTAAAAACGTGAACAGTACCGTCCGAGACCGCAAGATTGCTGTTTTGGATGGCCGATTCGTCGCTAAAATCCCATTACAAGTACGGAGACAAACGAGGACCCATCTTATTCGTCATAAACCCCACCCCACGGGCTTTTCCGGTCTTCGTGGCATTCTAGTAAGCAAGAACGGGCCGACGTGTCAGGTTTCCCGGGGCCACGGTCAAACCATTTTCGTCACTGATTTTCGTCACTGATTGCCGTGTGTCGTGCCACATGGATAAAAATGGCGCACTACGCGGGCCCACATGTCATGCACCATGGTGCCCACGTACAAGTAATTTTCGTCACTAATTTTGTTTGCCTCCGCGTCGTGCCACATGGCGCATCATGTAGACGTCTGTGGGCCCACATATCAAGCACAGTGAGGGCCACGGTCAAGTAATTTTCGTTACTGCTATCGTTTGCATTTGTCACGTGGCACACAAGGAAGCACTTGTCGGGCCAACATGTCAGGCGACATGTGACCAACGTCCAATATTTTTCATCACTAATTTTAATCTGCCTGCGTGTGATGCCACGTGTCTCTGTTAGTGATGGGACAAATCTTCGTCTGGGCCAGCTGCTCTCGGGCTCAAATGTAGTTCTCTGAAGCCTTAGTCGGCCTGCTACCAACGGCCCACCAGACTGCCTAAGCGTGGCCTACCTATCGGCGAATCATACATTTGATTTCGGTACTTGGTGCGAAGAGAGTATTCCTCTGCAAGCATGCATCTAGCTGCTCCGTGATTGTGTGGATATATTTAAACTCACAAAATTAAACTAAGACAGACAACGATGTTAATTCCTATTTGACTAATAGTACATCCGTAAATTAGGAGTCTCCTGTCACACCCGTTTTAAAGACGAAAACCGAGTGCGACAAGTGGTATCAGAGCCAGGTCGACCGCAGGACGCAAGCCTAGATAGAAATAGTCGGTTTTTGAAATTATATTTTCAAAACTAATTTATAAAACTTCTTGTTATTTATTTTTCTCGTTGTTTCAATAATTCCTTGATTATTTATGTTCTTTGTTCATTTTTTTTAAAAAAACAATTGTGCGATGGCCCAAGCCTTAGTTCTTATATTAGTTTACTTCCTATGCCTGCCATAAAAGCAAATTTTAGAAGCTGTCTAAAAATAGTTTAAGTTCCACGTTGCAGTAGCGTTGTTTGCTTTGTCTGTTCATGGTGTAATGCTTTAAATTGTTTTATTTTTTTTTGTGTGCTAACGAAACCTTTTTGTTTTAATACCTTGTCCTTAGCCCCATTGGTCCGATCTTGCTTATCCATAGAACGTTTAAAGACTTCGTTTTGCGTGCAACAAGCTTGCCTATCAGAAGGGAATCACCATCAACTCAAGAAAACAAGAACTTTCTCCTGAAGATTTCTCATCAAAAGAAGTGAAGACATTCATCAACATGAAGCAAAGCTACAGATGAAGACCTCTGACTGCACATGTGCCGTTGTTTGATTTATTTATGTTATGTTTGCTTGTGTGTAATATACTCTGTTTTTGAGCCTGTCTTACCTTGACCATAATTTCGTTGTTCAAACCCATCAAACTACTTGATGTGCATATAATCCTATCCCTTATCAGTCCTATAAAATCATCATCTCCAAAAACAGTTCCCACTCCTAGCTTCTGAATCTCGGGCGAGATTCCATTAAGGGGGGGTAGTTTGTCACACCCAAAAATTTCAGTTTTGGGATGTGAACCATTTTTCAACTTTAAATGCCAATTTTTAGTATTTTCAAAGTTTTTCTTAATTTTTATTTGAATTTAATTTATTTTGTCTAATCAAATGTTTGCCTCAAATGATTTATTTTATTTTAGTTGACAGATTTATTTAAATGGTTTGATTATGAAAATGTTTAAATAAAAAAATATTAGTTTGTCTCTCAAAATGCTTGTTTTAAATTTCTAGTGTTTTGTTTGAAATGGTTTGACTCTTTTCATTATTTTACAAACCAGAAAAATAACAATACCCTTCCTAAGTGGGCCCCAAATCCACTTAATCATGTCCTTAATCCATTTTCTCTCCTCTCTCTCTCTCTCTCCTCCCCACGTGAGAAACTACCAGGCCACCTCAGCCTGAACAAAGCCCACAATGGATCGATCCTTTCTTCCTTCCTGGGCGCCTGCTCTCCTCCTCCCGTTCCCCATGGTTGGACGCCACAAACTCCTAATACACCATAAGTAAAACAGAACAACGCCCCATCAAGGCATCAAATCAGTCGCCCTCCGCACTCCCCTTCAATTCCCGTCAAGAAGACACGAAACCGATGTTGTAATGGCCAGAAACTGGCCCTTCATCATTGCTGCAGTTTCTCCTCGCCCTGCCCCCTGCTCTCCCTCTCTTGGACCTATAAAAACATGCCTGAGCTCCCCTTTCCATGGCTGACGACCCCCTCTTCTCTCTCACATCCATCCCCGAGCAGTAGCTCGCTTTTCCCCACCGTCTTCTCTGCTGTCAGCCTCGCCCAGCCACGGAGCTCTCAATTGGCACTCACGTTCCCGTCGACCCGTCCAACCAAACGCCACCAAATTTCACCAGGTGATGCTTCCCTTTGTCCTCTACGTCATATCCGAAGATCACGGCCAAAGGAACTCCGATGGATCAGGAACCTGATTCGCCACCCCTCCGATCCATGTTTGTTCGCGTCCAGCGTGCGACCTCTGATTGGCATCGGCGTTCCCGCTATTCCGTGCAACCAAATGCCACGATTTTCCACCATCCTGTGTCTCCGGTCGTCCTAAACATCCCCAAAAATAGTTTTCCCAGCAGATCACTGTGGACCGCGAAATTGAGGTCGCCATCGCCGTTGCCGCGTGTCTGCGCGTCCAGGAATCTCGACTGCAGTTCAGTGCTCCTTCTGGTCAATTACTCATTCAAATTGATGCAGTGACCATTTTATATTGCGTTCCAGAGAACCTTCTTCAACCGTACCAGAGAAAAACACAATTCAAGGTGCACCGTGGGAGGCAACACTATTCATGCGCCATCTCGCCCCAAAGCCCACAGCTCTCGCGAAAACACTGCCTCCTAGGGTTCCTCTGCCGCCGCCGCTGGGCCCCACCCCACCCCCCCCCCCCCCCCCCCCCCCCCCCCCCCCGCCGACGGTGGAGAGGAGAGGGAAGCCCCCCCTCCTTGTAGATGTAATCTCAAATTCAGTTTAGCAGTTGCTTTCGTGTTGTGGTTGGGCCATGTGCCGTCTATGCTCCCTCCACCTCCGGTTCACCATCGCCGTCGTCATCAGCCTCGTCGCCGGCAGCCTCCATGTTTGTCAACCGGAGATTCAGGCCACAACGAGGAAGGGGGAGGTCCCTGCTCCTACGCGGCAGATCTGGCGTTCGCCTCCACTCCACCTCACGCCGGCGTGAAGCGCCCTCCAGATCCGACGTCCTGGAGTCGTTCTCAGGTCATGCTTGGGTCGCCGACCTCGGACTGCCTCGGCGGGTCATCCGCCACCCACAGTGCACGGAGATTGGATGCTGAAATTAGGATCAAACTTAAACCTAAATGGACAATCACCTGTTCCCGGAGGCCCACAGTGCCTCGGCGGGTCGTTTTATTTACTGTCTATGAACGTTTGCCAGCATCATGGGGACAATCTGCACTGCCTTGCCGCTATGTCCATTGGCCTCGTCGAAGAACAATCACACCAATAAGTGTACCTTTACATGTTCTACAGGATGTTCTCGCCCTCTCAAAAAACACCGTTGACGCGGACGTAACTTGTTGGAGCCATTGTCGACGTCCGTCTCTTGCCGTCACCACTACTTGAACATTTTTCTTGCTGTTGCAGAACCTTGGTGAGCTCATGGTATCCTAATTACCACCTTCCAATGAGCTCATGATGTTGCATATTATTCGTAGCCATGTGTATGTTTGTGCTTGTTTGTTTTCATGTTTGCACGAATAGGAATACGCGCTCGGGAATCTTACGAGCACTTTGAAGACCAAGTAATTGGGATCGCTAAGCAGCAATATCAATTATAGAGGCAAGTGTCCTTGACGCATTTTTTACCCAAATTTATAAATTCTTTTGTTTACAAAATGCATGCTTGAGTCAATAAGCTATCGAACCTTTATGTAGGGTTTACTAGAATTGTCATATCATTCCTTGTTGTTGTAGTTTACCTTTACTTGTTTATGGATAGAATTGCTTAGCTTTGCTCTGTGTCGGGTTGGGAAGGTGATAACTTGACTTAATTGATCTACTTTCACATGAGGGTTAAAGGGTAACATCTTTAGCAACATGAATGGAGCTTAGGGATTTGGGTGACTGGTATGGGAGCTGTGCTGGGTTACCGACAGCTCGGGGATTGTTTGGGGTTACCGGCAGTCCATTGGTTTGTTGATCACCTAAATCTAAGGACCGGTTCGTGGAGCGACCACCCATGAAAACCGTACAGCCACGAGTCCAAGAATGGGCGCGGCCTGGCGTATTACATAGTGGAGACTAGTTCTGTGCATGCCAAACGGTGGTGCGAGGAAGGCGGGTACGCTGGAATCGTCGGGAGAGAGATGTGTGGGGATAGGAGAGTTACTTCTCAGAACCATATGGCACAAGATTGACCTCTAGGGAGTAACCCTATCGGTGGAACCTCAGTGGGCATGTACAAGCTGGATGAAGCTATGGAAAAGCCTTGTTATGATCTCCTGGCCGCACACCTAAGGAAGTGTGCGTGTGCTTGGCCGGCACGGCATAAAGGAGACTTTAGTCCACCTGGCAACAGGGGACGAAATCACAAACTCGTGGGAAAAAGTGTGTACAACCTCTGCAGAGTGCTAAACTTTCATGACAGTCGTGCTCATGGTCAAGAGCGGCATGGACCCTCACACTATTAGTTGGGAATGGTGGTTATGGAATGGCAATCACAGTGGGCTAACTTTGATTGGTACAGGTGGAGTAACCTGTAGAAACGTGCAAGGTGCTTGGAACCCTTGATATTGGCAAGGTGGAGTAATCTTGGCCTCTGGAGATATATATCACATAGTAAATAGGAGCTGCTTTGACGAAATGATTTACTCAATTGCATTTATGCAAATAAACCCATATAAGCCTTTCTTGTTTCAGCCAACATGTCATACTTTTCCCCCCTTGCTGAGTACTCTATGTACTCACGTGAACCATATCCTTTTTGTTTTCTGCTCAGTGAATGAAGACATCGAGGAGTACAATGGAGTTGGAGAAGCGGTGTTCTAGGCATGCAATCTTCCGGTCGACTTCCTGTTGAGTTGAAGAATGCCAACGCTTAGATTTAATCCACTGCAATGTAATCTTTTCTTTTAGACCAAGTTGGTCATTCTTGAAATAAAGTTATCGATTTAATAAAGATATTGTTCTTTTACCACATAATTTGTCATTTGTGCGTGAAAAAACATGATCTTGGACACGCATACAGATGCATTCGGTTTTGGTTTTGAAAACCGGGCGTGACATCTCCGTGATCACTTACTCGATCACAAGTGCACACACTTAAACATCATAGTTCATGAAAAAAGAGAGTAGAATATGAAACACCTAACATCTATTGAGGTAGGCTCGAAGAACATAGAGATCTGCTTGGGTGCACCAACAACTGGGAATTACATGCACTTGTAGTCTTATCGAAGCGAACTATGCCAACATGGCTTCGCCAAAACTGAGTCAGGTACGTAAACACGGCCACCTTGGAGCGATGTGCCTTGGTACGGCACATCATGGAAGAAGGGGTAACTTGCCCATAGGAAGAGAAAATAGTGACATCCAAAATCGTCAGAGTTGAGCCTCCAATATTTCTTGTTGTTTGAATCAACAAGCAGCTCATAGACCAGCAATCCTCTCATCAGGGACAATATTTGACCGTTACGATATATACATCATGCCACCGGCGTTCATAACACCACACCGACCATGACCAAACATGCAGATCAAAATGATGGGCCTTTAGAGGACTTGGCAATGTACATCCCTCTTTCCACCAGCCTATCCTGCAGCTACTCGAACAATGCATATGGCCCCTGTATCATCAGTTTAGGATTGTTGCACGGTCTCTCATCAATGTCCCAGATTAGTATACACTCAGCCTTGGTGACTGCAACAACATTTCTGTCAAGCGAGATGGCATTAAAGAATGGCTATCCCCGTCATGGAAACTGTCGGAAAGGACATCATCTCCTACTGGCAATGTCAAAGCTGTCCAATTCACCTCACCTTCTTGAACGAAGGCCATGTGCCCCCAGTGACGGTCGGCAAGTGTGTTAATTAGTAGCCGCTAGGTCCAACTTGCAAATGTATGCTCAAATTTTCACTCTGTCTCCCATCTGACCCTTTATGTATATTTTGGAATTCACAAAGGAATCCTCTTTTTTTTTTGGTAAAATAAAGTATTGACGCAAATGTTCACGTACATGATTGAATACTCACCTCTGTGAACACACATACCCCTATAAGCGCCAACGAAAGAGAATGGCAGCCTACTCAAGACTCACAAAGTCACAACAGACAACTCGCTATTGATGGGGACAACACAAAAAGAATAATTAGTCACAAATGCAACACCTATGCGGAATCTAGGAGTTGAACCCAATAGGTTGATTCCACCACCAAGAACTAAACCAACTGAGCTGCGCGCAGTTTGAAATGCACAAAGGAATATTCAAACACTAAAAATCACCAAGGAATAGGCTTTTAATTTCCTTGGAATGCCTTTTCATGTGGACAGGTCCTAAATGCAGGGTCATTTCTTAACAAATAAGTTCTTCTAGAAGGTTTATCGATCCTAAAGGAAAGATATTCTTTGCACAGAATAACACCGCAACACAATACAGATTTGTAGCTCAAGAAGGTCCCAAGGTTAACTACTAATAAAACTATAAATCTAGTCGAGAGGTTTCCAAAAATTATATGGAGATACAATTCAGACACATCTTTTTGCTACATATTAATTTTTTGGAGTGAAGATGTCAGATTCTGGTAATCCGATGAATACCAAATATACCTGAGATAGAGTCTGAGGGCACCTTCTTTGCACAACAGCATGTAAGTTACGAATTTTGGGAGGTGAAGCTACAGATATGAAAAACTCTAGATCAATTTGCATTCATCTGTCCTCTCAAAACAAAATTTGCATTCATCTCCATCTATCTCCAGGAGGTTTCTTTGTAGCCAAGGAATTAATCTAACACGCCCCCAAGCATTATAAATACATCCGACGACACCTGCTTTGAAAGTCACACAACCAAAGAAAATGTTGTACATAACAAAGACGTTATTGTCTAGATTGGTTGCCTCTCTATCTTCAGTTGTCTCGCAATAAGGCGTGGTGCCTAACTATGTTTGTTGCTGTTGCGCAAGAAAGAAGGTACAAGTCTTCAATTGTCTCATAATAAGGAGCAGGTTGCTTTGGATGTTGTGTCAACCTTCTATGTGTTAATTGAGAAACCTCTATTACCAAAAGAATATGAGCACCTTCTAAAGTACTTTCATGTACATTCAGGTTGGAATTTGATATCAGGTATGTTTTATGCCGACAATCGATGGTTGCTTTTCAACTGGCCCACAATAATGAGTGTGTTTTGTATGCAAATATATGGTATTCCCTTGTATGATCATTGGTTTCTCTCCTCTGCCACCTTTCATCAATTACAGGCTCCGATTGAGTTCTTGCTTGAATTTGATGGGGCAAGCCATTCCTACATTCGTTTAGTTCTACATGCAATTGTAAGCTTCATGGCCATTGGAGTTTGGAAACCCCAAAGGTACGAATTTTTGGTGATTGGGTGACTATATTGATGTGACTAACATTTCCATGTAGGATATATTAATGGTTATGTCAGCAAGCGTCGTTTCACAAACCCTAATCTTTATCGACGACTTGGTGATTGGTTGCCTCGACAATTCGAATCGAGAGCTTGATGGAGTCAAGTTGAAGATGGATCAAAGCTAAGGATATGCTAGATCCAAGCAAGTGTTGACTTGGTATAGATATAGGCTTGAGTCCATAGGAAAAACCAGACTAACAAGAGGGATCGAATTGGTTCTCTTAGAGCACGCTAGTTTTAGATCATTTGGATGCATTGTGAGTCTCTTGAGGGCTAGGGTGGCTGAAGAGAAATGGAGGAACCAAGAAGGAAGAAGTAGGAAGCAAGGATCAAAGTGGATCAAGGTTTCAGATTATGCAGAAGAGACCGGACGGTCCGGTCCTAGGGACCAGGCGGTACAGTCTTCATTGAAGATCCAGACAGAGAAGTGAAGTCTCGGGATGCTCTGGAAATGAAGACCAGACTATTGACCAGACCATACGGTCAGGAGATCGGACGGTACGGTCATCACAGAGATGAGCAACAGAAAGGTTTAGTTTCTGTTGGAGAGATCGAGTAGAGACCGGACGGTACGGTCCTAGGGACCGGATGGTCCGGTCCTCATTGGAGGAGTTCAAACAGAG
This sequence comes from Eragrostis nindensis, assembly GCA_012490785.1. Classification (NCBI taxonomy): domain Eukaryota; kingdom Viridiplantae; phylum Streptophyta; class Magnoliopsida; order Poales; family Poaceae; genus Eragrostis; species Eragrostis nindensis. Next base: position 16,326 of record JAAXCT010001922.1, read on the forward strand.
AAGAAAAAAACAGAGGATGCTCTGGAATAGAGACCGGACGGTACGGTCCAATGGAGACCGGACGGTACGGTCAATGGTCCGGTCCTCAAATTTCCAGGGAACTTTTGAGCAACGGCTAGTTTTGGGTTGGTACCTTATAAATAGTTGGTTGCTCGGCCCTTGAGGGCTCTCTTGGCCATTGTTGGAGTGCAGGAAACTCAGAGGAAGCCAAGAGCAAGGAAGGGAAGCACTTGTGAAGGATTTGGAGTGATCCTAGTGCTTGAGAGAGTAGCAATTGCATCCACTTGATCTCTAGGGTAGTGTGAGCTTGAGAGAGACACTTCGGTTTGTTACTCTTGGTCTATGGCAAGGCCTAGACCGGTTAGGCGTCGGTGTTGAGCTGTCCAAGAAGATTGTGGAGGCCGACACAAGTTTGTACACGGTCTTGGAGCTTCCCGTGCGAAAGAAGCATCACTAGTGGAGCGCCCTTTAGCACGCATCAAGTGCCGAGCCTTACCTCTCGAGGAGTACCCGGGAAAGAGCCCGACGGGACGTGCCCGCGACTTCACTCGGAGGGTGAAGTGTGCTCTAGGAGGGATCGCCTTCGAGCGGAGGGACAGGGTCGAGACTCCGACGGGAGTGACCCAACGTGGAGTAGGGGAAGGCGCCATCCTTCCGATACCACGGGAAAACATCATGAGCATTCCTATCTCTATCTCTTTTACTTACTAGCATTTACGTTTCCGCATTTACTCTTGTGCTAGTAGAATTGCATGATAGGTTGTCTCTTTGTTACTTGGTAGAATTGCTTGTTAGGGTGTTGCTCTTTGCTAGACTAGATTGTGTGCGCGCATCGCTAGCTTCTTGTCATCACCATATCTAGTCTAGCTTGCTTCACACCTCAAGTACGTTTGGGAGAAATTAAATAGACACCGATTCACGCCCCCCCCCCCCCCCCCCCCTCTCGGTGCCCTTGATCCTTTCAGCAATGTCACAATTGTATGTGGTCATATTGAGGCTTACACCTCTATTTCCATTTGTATGTCTATACGCACAATATAAATATTTTAGCACTTATTCGCATACAACATAGGCACATAGGATACAAATAAGATGTCAATACATATCTTGTTCAACACATCTTTTTTATTTTCAATGAGGCACAATGATAGCATGTGACATGGTTCTTGGACTGTAAGACATTGGTAAATCTAAAAGCAAGCACCACTAGGGAAGAACCACTGCCCATAAATGGCAGGGTTCGTCGCGGCAAGTGAGCAAGAGGCTGGGCTAAAAATGCCATGTGTGCTGAGTACATTTGAGAACAGTTGTTGCTGCTGCACCTGCTGCAAGATTTGTTGTTGTTGCACCTGTTGCAATAGTTGTTGTTTTTGTACTTGCTGTTGGATCTGTTGTTGGTGTGCTCGTTGCATAATTTGTTATTGTTGTGCTTGCTGTAGTATCTGGTGTTGTTGGGCTGCTGCAGAATTTTGTTGTTGTGCTTGCTGTAGTATCTGGCGTTGTTGAGTCTGCTGTAGTTCTGGTGTTGTTGAGTCTGCTATAGAATTTGTTGTTGTTGCACCTTTTGTAGAACTTGTTGTTGTGCTTGTTGCAATATCTGATGTTGTTGAATAATCATGGCTGAAGATGGGTGATACTGCCCACAAGGGTTGAGTCTTAGAGATGCGCATGATGGGAAGTATTGTGGATAAGTGAATGCAGTAGCGGCACTCACCAAAAGGGCAAGGAGAGATAACATGGCAAGGATCTTAGCTGCCATTGTGCTTTTGCTAGTGTGTTACTTCTCAATTTTATACCGGATCGATGTTCTTGTGATGGATTAATGTCCATTAAAACTTACTAGATGCCTATTTGTACATTAGAGAGGTCTTGTAGCTTAAGAAAGATTTTATCCTAAAGAAACATTTGGAGGTTAGATATAAACTAGAGTTGATATAGCATCTAGTAATTTTAACACTTCGTGCCTCATTTTCTTTCGAAGTATATGGTATGTGTTAACACTTGGAGATTATAAAAGCTAAACTTTTGAAGTTGTACTATTGGAGTATGGAAACCCTAAAGGTATGAATGTTTTGGTGGTTGGGTGAAACTTTCTTGTAGGATATACTTTATGGTCACGTCAAGGAAGCATGGTCGTTTCACAAACCCTATCTTTATCGACGACTCGATGATTCGTGGCCTCAACATTTCAGATCGAGAGCTTGATGGAGTCATGGTTGAAGGTGGATCAAAGCTAAGGACATGCTAGATCCAAGCAATGTTGGCTTGGTGTAGATGTAGGCTTGAGTCTATAGGAAAAACCAGACTATTAAGAGGGATCGAATTGGTTCTCTTAGAGCACACTAGAGATCTTTGGATGCATTGTGAGTCTCTTAGGCACTAGGGTGAGAGAAAAGAAGTAGAGGAACCAAGAAAGGAGAAGTTGAAGCAAGGACCAAGGAGTGGATCGAAGTTCAACTTTTGTGGAAGAGATCGGATGGTCCAGTCCTAGGACCGGATGGTACGGTGTTCATTGGAGATCCAGACAGAGAAGTGAAGTCTTGGAATGCTGTGGAAATGAAGACCGGACCACAGGACCGGACGGTACGGTCCTTACAGGCAAAAACAACATAGAAGGGAAGCTTTCTGTTGTGAAGATTGAGAAGAGATTGGACGGTACGGTCCCTACAGGATGAGTTGAGACAGAGAAGCTGAAGTTTCTGGAAGTCCTCAGAATAGAGACCGGACAGTACGACAATATAGAGACCGGACGGTACGGTCCATGGTCCGGTCCCTATTGCGACAGGGCACTTTTGAGCAACGGCTAGTTTGTTGTTGATAGCCTATATATAGTGGGTTGCTCGGCCCTTGAGGGCTCTCTTGGCCATTGTTGAAGTGTGGGAAACTCAGGGTAAAGAAGGGAAGCACTTGCGAAGGATTTGGAGTGATCCTAGTCATTGAGGGAGTAGCAATTGCATCCATTGATCTCTATTGTGAGCTTGGAAGAGTCTCTTCGTTTGTTACTCTTAGTCTCTATGGCAAGGCCTAGATCGGTTAGGCGTCGGTGTTGAGTTATCCAAAGAGATTGTGAAAGCCGACACAAGTTTGTACACGGTCTTAGAGCTTCCCATGCGAAAGAAGCATCACTAGATGAGCGCCCTTTGGCACGCATTTGTGGAGCCTTACCACTGGAAGAGTACCCGGGAGAGCCCGGCGGGACGTGCCCGCGACTTCACTCGGAGGGTGAAGTGTGCTCTAGGAGGGATCGCCCTTGATCAGAGGGACGGTGTCGAGACTCCGACGAAAGTGACCCAACGTGAAGTAAGGGAAGGTGCCATCCTTCCGATACTATAAGAACTATCATGAGTATTTCTATCCCTATCTACTTTACTTACTAGCATTTACGTTTTCGCTTTTACCTTCTTCTGCTAGTAGAATTGCATGTTAGGTCGCTCTTTTGTCTCCTACTAGAATTGCTTGTTAGGGTGTTGTTCCTTGCTAGACTAGGTTGTGTGCGCACTTGGCTAGCTTCTTGTCATCACCAATTTAGTCAAGTTAGTCTCGTAGCCTTGAGTACCGAGTTGAGAGATTCACCCCCCCCCCCCCCCCCCCCCCCCTCTCTCCGTACCTTGATTCTTTCAGTAGTTAACATAATCTAGAGTTGACATGGCATCTAGTCAGTTTTAAAACTTGGTGACTCATCTTTTACAGAAGTATATGGTGAGTTAGAAAGACCACACTAGATGCTAGGAAAAGATGTCTTTTTTTATGCTAATTTCTTTACACATCACCTATAAGTACATCTAGTTTACTTTACACTGGAAAACCGCCCCACCATCGGACTAGTTTCTTTCTTTGTAAGTGATATCATGTAGCTTAAGATTTCTTTTGATCTTGCCACGTTCAGAGATTAGATAAGACTGACTTCAACAGCTCTTGCAAACGCATATATGCGTCCCGATGTGCTACTGTGCATCAACGAAACATCTAACAACAGAGGATGCAAACGCGTGAGGCAGCTTGCCTTCGAGGAGAGAGGGAGCGCAAAAATGGATTCCCTCTCTCTTCAATGCATTTGTGAGACACGAAGGGGCGGACGCCGACGGGAGGACGAGCAGTGGAGCCGAGCACGACTGCCCAGCGCGGCGGAGGAGCGCGGCGGCCTGGCGTGGCGGAGGCGGATGCGGAGTTGGAGCACGACGGCCTGGCGCGGCAGAGGCACGGCGGCGTGATGACTCGGGAGGCCTGGTCGCGGACGCCAAGGCCTGGTCGTTGGCCCGTGGCCGCGGGACCAGGCGAGGCGGGGGGCGCACATGGATGACGACGAGGATGGGTTTCACGGGGAGAGGAGAGCGAGCAGAGGACAGCCGACGAGCGCACGCGGCTGGGCTGCCCGCTGCCCCCGCCGCGCGCGATTGCGAGCCGAGGCCGCAGCAACGCAATCACGAGTTCACAGCTCACGAGCGGCCGCGGCCTGCTTCTTGGTTCCTTGTGCTGGGCCTTGCACCGCGCGGCGAGCACGCGTCCGTCTCCGTCCGCAGGGTGCGAGTCGTGCGACGGCGAGAGACGATGCGCCGCTATTCCACCTGCTCTGAAGAAACAAGGCGTTCCCGTGTCTTGTGTGAGGATGTTATTGACATGCTGTTAATTAGCATGTTCAGAACTTCAGATACTCGAAACGGAACTCGTTACCAAGGTGCTGCCGAGGGAAATACTGATACATCGTCGTGTTGCTCGGAGCGACATACAGCTTCGCACGACGGCCTTGCTGGAGGCGTGCAGAGGCGGGCGCGCGGGGGGCGGGGATGTCGGAGCGCCATGGGCGGGCCGGAGCGACGGCGCGGAGTAGCAGTGCCCGGCAGCGCGGAGCGGCAGGACGGCGGTGGCCGGGGCGGGTGGCGCGCAGCGGTGGCGGGGGCGCGCGGGGCGGCGGCCGCGGAGGCGCGCGGAGGGCAGGGATGTCGGAGCGCCATGGGCGGGGCGGAGCAACGGCGCGGAGGAGCGATGCTGGCAGTGTGAAGCGGCAGGACGGCGGCGGCCGGGGCGGGTGGCACGCGGCGGTGGCGGAGGCGTGCTGCAGTGCTCGAGGCCGCGGGCGGTGGCGAAGGATGCCCAGCGGAATTGGCTGTTGTTGTTGGAGTCCATCACGTTCTGAGGCCTATTCTATTACTGTACACACCATGCAATACTTCATTTGCCTCTCCAAATTGCCCTTTCTTGTTAGAGTCAGCCTAAGCCAACCAGAGCCAACGATCACATAGCATCTAGTCAATCAATTCAAACTTTCCTAGTTCATAAGCATATCATCACAATGCAAGATAGTGTGCACTAAATATAACATGGCATAAATTAAGTGCTGTTACTGTTGTTGGTATTTTCTTCATATACTTTTTTTTTAGGAACATTTTCTTCATATACTTGGGTCGGAAACACAGTATTTGGGCCCAATAGTAGCTCAGCCCAGTAAATAAACAGCAGTCCGTGAGGGAATCACACACGTTGCAGCCCTTTTTGCCCACGATCTACCCGACGACATCACGGTACGGACGCGGCAGGCAGGCGAGGCGCAGGTAGGGCGACCACCGAGCAGCGTCGCAGCGCCGGCGCGCAGCGGTGGCGGACTGGCGATCGGCGAGCAGTGGAGCAACGCGACGGCCCGCCGGCAGGTAATAATGGCGTCATACATATGCCCCAATTGCTCTAGTCCAGAATCTCGATCTGACTATTTTAGCACGTTAATTGAACATGGCGATTCAATTTTTATCATAAATCTGTAGATTGGTAATACGTCTATAAATTAACATTGCTCACGTGTTTGATAAGACTCCAGAACAAGTAATACTATTACTAGTAATACTCAACAAACTGATGAGAACTCGATTGAACAGAGGCTGATTGAACATGAACCAAAACGGCAAAGCTGCAGTTTCGTCTCGCACTAATTAATTTTTTATTGTGTGCATGTTGCTTCTCGTGAAGATTAATTAGTTATCGTTGCATACTTCTGTGTTATATCTCTTGATTTGCACTTCATCCTTTATCTTTGTATATGAAAATACCTTGAAGATTCTGTTAAAAAAAAACAAACTTGAAGATCATTTTTTTTTTCATATTAGCAGATAATGTTCATCTTATCATTAACTATTCCTGTCAGCTTCTTTTGTCTGTTAGGATTTTAGCAATCTTTACAGTCCGTTAAGAATTTGGGATCGTCAATCTTGTCAACTTGAGATGTTTCAATCTTTGTTAGAATTTGAGGATTTTTTAACAGATTCCAAAACTTGTTTCGTTCTCATTCTGCGACAGACGCATGGATTTATTCCTCCCTGTTTCTGGTCAAAGTAGTTGTTAGTTTTCCTGCTGAAATTTCGACTATACATGTCTTATGCCCTGTTTGTTTGGGCTTCTAGGCTGCTTTTCGACTCTAAAAGCGAGAAGCACAAACTTGGTTGAATCCATGTGCTCATTGGGCTCTTTCACCTACTAATATAACTAGTCCAATGCAAGTGTTGTATTGCCGTTCCATGAGGAAAACTTGGGGTCCTGTTAAATTCGTACTAGTTGCTGAGCAGTTTTACCGTTCCTTTTACCTTGTTAAGGAGCATAGGATTGTAGTGGCTAGCGGTCATACGTTTGAAGCTCTCTTTCTTTTATCAAATCTATGCTCTTCTGGGATTCTCAAGTTTGGCAATCTCGGTTAATTATGCTGTCTGCAAGTATTTGGACCTTTTCTTTACCTATTCTTTTTGCAACGTAATTTTAAGTTCTGGGTCATTCCATGGACAAGTTTGGCTTTATGCGTACATTGCAAGTGGTGGTGCTGCAAGCGTCTTGGTTTTTCCTGATTACTACTAGCTGAGTACGGTGAACCAAACCCAAAATTTCCTTCTAAGCACAATAGGTAGCATGGAACTTTTGTTCATAAATGCAAAATCATTCATTATTCAAGATCTCTTGGTCCTGACCTCTGACTGCTGAAACCATATCAGTGTTTTTTTTCCCCCTTATAAGTTCAATTACTAAAAGCACATGGTTCATGATGCTATCGATGGACTAGGGACAAGCAACAATGGACCTCTGTCTTTACGAGTTTAATGCCCTGATTGATTATGGGAAAAGAAATCCTAGTTTGACACAATTCTTTACGAGTTTAATGCCCTGATTGATTATGGGAAAAGAAATCCTAGTTTGACACAATTTCTTGCACTCATGTATTTGAGTTATGAGTTTTTCCCTTTTAGCTTTGTGGTGATGCTCCCTTAGGGCTTGTTTGGATAGAGAAGAATCCACTTCGATCCACATGTATTGGGAGGGATTGAAGTGGAAATGAGTTCGTTTTCCACTCCATTCCACGGAGCTGCATCCCTACTCACCCGGAAGGCCATGTTCTGTTTTTAGTTATTTCGAGATCATTTGGTTGCATGGTGCTACATATGAATTGTTTTCCTGACTATGGACCATCACTTTTGGACTCTATTTTAGTGAATCAAGACCAGTGAGAAAATAGACAAAGTGTTGTTTATTCATTGCTCCTGTTTTCAACCATAAAGTACTCTGTTTTCTTATTAACCTGGAAATAACTTAGGACAGTGTAAGTCTCATGACAAATGATTTTCAGAAAACTATTTATTCGTCTGTTCTTCTAGATTCCAACCCGTTAGTTGAACAAGTCTTTTCTGTTTTCCATTTTTGCAATTCGCAGGTTCTTGGGAGGGATAATGTAATGAAGACGTTTCAGGAAGTAATTGCCCAGCTGCTGCATGCTTTGTCTGATTTTTCATACCGTAAATTGGATACATCAGATGGAGTTAGAGAGCAGGTAACCTTGATAGCGCAACGGAAAAGAATCATTTGCTATTATTATTATTATTATTAAGCATTTAATAGACTAAATACTTACAAAATTATTCTCCAGGTTGAGTTAATGAATGCACAACTCAAAAAAGCAAAAGAAAGGGTTAACATGCCTGACGATGAGGTCTACGGTGACCTTATATCTCTGTATAACAATAGCTACGAGCCAGATGGTGAACTGGCTATCCTTGGAAGATTGTCAGAAAAGTTACACCTAACAAACATCGCCAATTTTACGCCAGGATATATTGCTTTGCACGAGACGATGGCGTCTTGTGGTGGCAAAGACTCACGAGAATACATTGAGAAAATGTCAGTGCTGAAGGAGATTGAGGATTTCGTGCTAGCTAAGAATTCTGAGATGAGCCTGCCAACAGCTTCAGAGCTCATACATTCCAATAGAGACCAAAGATCTGATGAATTCCAGAATCCAAAACCTCTTGGGCAGATTAAACATCCTGGCCAGGTCACTATATCCAACTCAATTCTTCTATACTTTAAGTACTATTCAAATTCCATACATATTATGAGATGTGTTCTATTTATCTCTTTGCAGACGTACGCGTCGGCGTGCAATGAGAAATGCCTAGCTTCGGGGCATCAAATTCATCAATCTACACAACAGAGGACAGCAAACACAACGTCAACTCCAAACTATGCGTCCTCGTACTCCTTGACTGAACATGTTAACATCGATGCTCTTCTGTCCAAGTTATGCTCTCCAGATCCTGAGGAGCAAAAGTCAGCTGCTGCAGAGCTTCGCCTGCTAGCAAAGCAGAATGCAAGCAACAGGACCTGCATTGCTGAGGCTGGTGCTATTCCCTTACTTTCGAATCTACTGTCATCGTCTGACCTGCAGACTCAACAACTTGCTGTAACTGCACTTTTGAACCTTTCCATACATGTGGATAATAAAGCAATCATCATATCCTCCGGCGCTGTGCCAAGCATAGTCCATGTTATGATGAATGGCAACATGGAGGCACGGGAGAATGCTGCAGCTACACTTTATAGCCTCTCAGTGATCCGAGAATACAATGTAACAATTGGGGAAGCAGGAGCTATCCCTGCCCTTGTTATTCTGCTAAGTGAGGGCAGCCAGCGGGGAAAGAAGGATGCAGCAGCAGCCCTATTCCACTTGTGCATTTGCGAAGGGAACAAGGCTCGTGCTGTACGAGCTGGCCTTGTGCCGCTCATCATGGGCCTGGTGACAAACTCGACGGGAGCTCTCGTTGACGAGGCTACGGCAGTACTCCCAGTACTGTCCAGCCACCCTGACGGGAAGGCTGCAATTGGGGCAGCAGCAGAGCATGTCTCTGTGCTTGTGGAGATGATTAGTAGAGAGTCACGAAGAGATAGCGAGTGCGCTGCAGAAGTGACGTTGCACCTTTGCAGTGATGAGAAGCAGCTCAGGCATTTAGCTTGTCTGCAAGAGTGCAGGATCATGGCTCCGTTGCGGAAGCTGGCACTGAACGGTTCAGGAAGAGGGAAGAGGAAGGCTGTGCAGCTGCTCGAGCGAATCAGCAGATTCCTGGTGAGCAGCAAGAGGAACAGGAAGCCAAAGCTGCAGCATCGGCTCAGGCCACCACCATAGGCGCTTGAACAAGTCAGAGGCTGATGTTATTGTTTCCAGAACAACTAGAACATGTGCGCGCGATTTGCGTGCTTTTTCGGGCCATTCAATTGAGCTGTGTATTGGGCACGTCTAATATTAACTTTTAGCTGAATGAAGTCAAAATTCGAAGTAACTTAGCCTTGATTGAGTTATAGACATGAAAAAAAGTATGAAGTATATGCCGTTTGTTCATCATTTTTAATTTCACGCTCCATGATATTACATTGCTTTTGGTATTAAAATGAGATGTGCACATATAGAGAGGAGTGGGATCTTATCTTAATTTCTAAAGAACGACATGTGTATATACAGAGAGGAAGTGGAATCATAATTGGAGCTTATTGCATCAGTATTTTCTTTTTCTTTTTTTTTTTTTGCCCATATATGTGCATGGACTCATGCAACAATACAGACAAGTAGCCTAGTTTCAAGAAATCATTTTGGCATCTCAAAACATCCAGGAGTAATAATGCGCTGTTTATACATCACAAGTTGCTTACGTGAAAGGGTTGGTTGGCAGTTGATAACTCTAGAACCTCCATTCTTTTTCTTATGTATAAGAAAAATACTCAATTCTTTAAAAAAAATTGAAGCTCTATCAACCTGGGCTCTCTACCTGTTGAGATCGCCACATTTAGAGCTATGCGCTTCTCTCTCTCAAAAAAAAAACTACTGCCTCCGTTCCCTAATTCATGTCGTCCCAACAGCAAAAATGAACTAAAAGAAACTAAGCAACCGTGTAAACCGGAGAGAGTATGTACCATATATGCCGCACAATATATTCACGGTGCACAAATAAACTCACGCGAAATATAGTTAGTAGTACTGATTTAATATGGAATATCCCAAAGATTGTGCACAAAAAAAAGTAACATTGTATATAGACGGAAAATGATCCAAGTTCTGGCTTAAAATCAGCAAGTTTTAATGGTGGTATATATTTGATAGTACAATCTTGCATGGTAATTTCACATGATTGCACACCATAATTAACTACGGAAAAACACGCCGTAAAGATGGTGGATCTGCTGGGACATACCATAACATATGGAAAGTGATATAAATGCACGTATCTTCCCAGATACCGTGCATCAGCAACCTCTGCCTACATATACGGCCAACCCCGGTCCTCCATCGTCACAACTCGCAAAGCAAAAAAGAAACATCCAGCTGCCAGCCACGATGCCATCCAACATGGGCGCCGGCGTGCACCGCTTCGCCGTCCTCGCTCTAGCATGCCTTGTGGCCGCGGCGGCGGCGAGAGAGGTCCCCGCCGGCGGCAAGGGTGACGGCGTTTCCGTCCAGCACCGTGTTCCGATCGGGCCAAACCCGAATCCAGGCCCTAAACCTCCAGCCCATATTTACGGTTTTATGTTGATGGATGTTCCTTCCATCCAGCATGCAGTTCCTAGCGGGCAGAACCCGGTGTCAAACTCGCCTCCGCCCAATTATGATGTGAAGGCTACGATCCAGCACGAGGTTCCTAGCGGGCAGAACCCGGTTTCGAACTCGCCGCCGGCGCCGCCCTCTTATGATGATGTCAAGACGACGATCCAGCAAGGCATGCTAGAGCGAGTGAGACAAGGCCTTATGCGTGTGTGAGATCTTTGTAGAAAGGAGCGGTTTTCCGAGCGAGTGAGACAAGGCCTTATGCGTGTTTTTAGGTGGCGCGATCCTTTTCTTCCAGACGCAGATAAATCGTTGAACCTCACCGGCCTGTTACGACGTGTCGCTGCGGCCCATGCTGCATCCAGCCCACTCTGAAAAATAGAAATTCTTGCCACTTGCCTGCCGATGCTGATCGTCAGGTTTTTCAATCTTTTTTCGCGATGATCGTCAGGTTACTTTACTTTAAGCAGAGCATCGTATCTCGCGCACGTAAGCCAGACCACAGCGCGACAGAGATTTGCTAGTAGCTGTATTTTGTATATTTTTTGGACGTGAACCACGCGGCGCGTGAATCACACTGACATCACAATTATATTATTAGGAGCGCAGTGTCTGATGACACACAATAACTAACAAAATTAGTAATGTGACAGTGCCGGTTATTATAAAATTACTCTAGTGTAGGAACCACACTAGAGTTTATTTTACTTTACCTTTCGTGGGAAATAAATTGTTTCGATTGAAAATTTGTGCATCCAAAAATGTCTCCTGTCCTTGCAGTCTGTTGTCTAAAGGCAAGCGCATTGCAATTCAGTACTCGATATGGTACAATGACAAAAGTAAACCCATGAATAATTGTGCGCCGTCTCGTACATTGACATAGTTTCCAAAGTGTAACCTCCATTGCTGATGAAAAATACCCAAATCCTTGAAACATTTTGTTGGGAAAATGCTTATGACTCGGTGCCAACGCAAATACAAGAACCTATTTCGGACATTTGGTTATGGCAGCATATCCTGTGCAAACCTCTTTCGTATGCAACCTATGCAAACCTCCACCACAATCGTTGCAAACCTCTTTCGTATGCAACCTATGCAAACCTCCACCACAAATTTGTGGTGGAGGTTTGCATAGGTTGCATACGAAAGAGGTTTGCAACGATTGTGGTGGAGGTTTGCATAGGTTGCAACGATTGTGGTGGAAGTTTGCATAGGTTGCATATGAAAGAGGTTTGCAACGATTGTGGTGGAGGTTTGCATAGGTTGCATACGAAAGAGGTTTGCACAGGATATGCTGTCTTTGGTTATTCCCCTCGTTAGTTCCGCTGTCCCCTTCGGAAACAGGCTAGGCGTCACGAGCATATTCCAACTCGACTCTGTCCCTAAACGATTGTAGTGGAGGTTTGCATAGGTTGCATACGAAAGAGGTTTGCAACTATTGTGGTGGAGGTTTGCATAGGTTGCAACGATTGTGGTGGAGGTTTGCATAGGTTGCATATGAAAGAGGTTTGCAACGATTGTGATAGAAGTTTGCATAAGTTGCATACGAAAGAGGTTTGCACAGTATATGCTGTCTTTGGTTATTCCCCTCGTTAGTTCCGCTGTCCGCTTCGGAAACAGGCTAGGCGTCACGAGCATATTCCAACTCGACTCTGTCCCCAAACCCAGCCGGGCACACAACTGAAACCCCACAACTCCTCTGTTCTGCGCTGCAGTGTCGTGTCGTCGCCGGAGATGGCGAGGGGCACCACCGCCATGGAGGTGCGCGCCGACGGCGTCGCCGTCATCACCATCTCCAACCCGCCCGTCAATGCCCTCTCCTACGACGGTATCGTACCACCCCCCTCTCTGATCTTCGTGTTGGTGCTCTTCTCCGCTTCTGGGTCTGGGGATCGGATTCCGCCCGCCCATACGCGGATCCTTCCGCGGGGGGCGCCCTTTCTGATGTTTTGGCGCGGGATTCCTATGAAATTCTCGCGCGCATTCCGCCGCGGGTTGTGTGTTGCGGCGCTCACCCTGCGCTCTTTTTCCTTTTCCCTCCCTTTAGAGTTTGTGGATACTGATCTCCAACACTGTCAATGGAGAGTCTCTGCGCCTGACCAGGCGAACGTGGCCCGTACATGGAAATTGATCTGCACCTCACGTTCCAACAATGGGCTTACCTGCTGAATTTGAACTGTGCTCGCCCACCTCAATCAGAGTTGCGTACCAATACAGAAATGCCATCTTGGTGTATCTATCTTTGGCATATGCTTCCTTACTACACTCAACAAGTCAACATGTCCGATTAAAAGGGTGGAAAATGTCAACGTTTCAGCTGTATCTGTTGCCTTATGTTCTGAGGCATGCCTATAAGCTTTTTCTGTATTTGAGGTTTGCGGCCTCTCTGGATTCTAAGGTTGTTCTAGGCAGTTGCAATGTTCCACCTTCTAAACGCCATTGCTAACATTGTATTACTCTTGGAGCACCTTTTAATGATGCCATATGTCTCTGTAGCTAGACACATGTTCCCGCCAAGCCCAACACCGTACATCATGAATGTGCAAATATGACAGGCCCTAGCATTTCTGTTTTGCAGTCCTGGCTAGCTTGCGGAGGAACTATGATGAGGCTCTAAGCCGGAACGATGTCAAGGCAATCGTCCTCACTGGTATTTAGATTAGAAGAAAGAGAAAAGTTATCTAGCGTCCTATTCAAGAGATCTATTTCTTATGTTTTACTTGTTCTGCAGGTGCCAAAGGGAGGTTTTGCGGTGGCTTCGATATAAATGCATTTGGAAATAAGCCAAGTAAGAATGCGCTTGTTTGCCAAGCTTGTTGTTGCCTTTTCATTTCTTCATATAATTTCTTGTATGTCCCCAGAAAACGAGAAGCCTGGATTGTTATCAATTGATTTCCTGACCAACATAGTGGAAGGTATTTTATCATCATCTTGCTCTAAATCATGTTTGTCAAGAAGCAGACAATTTTCATCATTTACCAATTATGTGTTTCTTGCTGCTAGATGCTCGTAAACCATCAGTGGCTGCCATAGACGGCATTGCTCTTGGTGGTGGATTAGAGGTTGCAATGGTAGGTAATATCATTTCTAATATGTAGCTATTTTTTAACATTAGATGATTGGGACATCCTTATGCAGGTTTGCCATGCCCGTGTTTCAACACCATCAGCTCAGTTAGGCCTACCCGAACTTCAACTAGGAATCATTCCTGGAATGGGAGGTAATCCTTAATCTCGTCATACTTACATACATCTCAATTAGGGGTGCAAATTTCGGAACCTAAAGGTACTCTCCAACCCCATTTTCTTCAGAAAATAACATACTCAAGGGTAACCTTTCAAGTAGCGTTATTTTTTGAACTTTAGAGGATTGGAGGGTACCCTTGTTCACCTTGAGCCCCAATTTTTTATCGATCTTTCCTATGACAACTGTTTCAACACTAGGATAACATGTTTGGTCTTTCTTTCATATTCAGACTTCCATGATGAGTTGTGAAAGTATTAACGCAACATAATTGAATATATCAGCTATTCTGAGCGATACAAGCAATTGGTCAGCAGTTGATGAATTGCTAGACATATTAGAGAGCCTTAACCTTTTGCATACTTGAATTAGCTGCTCCAAACTGACCCAAGGTGCTCAAGTAGATGTACTCCATCGACCGTAGTACATACAATGCGGATTGGGAAACAAAAGGAAAGAGAGACTGAGTACCTTACTGCTACCACATGTTCTTACTAAGCACTCCCTCTCTTTCTGTTTATATTCAGTGTCTTACACCATAGAGCTAACCACGTACTGGACATACTAATTGCTTAAAGAGGAAACATATTTTCCCAAACATTTGATGATTGTTAGATTCAAAATTTGAACCACACATTCATTTTCTTATCGACTATTGACAAGATGATATAATGCCATGAAGCGGCTTCCTAGCGTTTTGATTTCTCTACTAAGCTCTCAGTTTTCTGTATTTATTGTTCCCAGTTTTTATGTTGAAGATCTTACTTGTTGCAGGAACACAACGGCTTCCTCGCCTTGTTGGCCTGCCAAAAGCCCTTGAGATGATGTTGGTAAGTTTGACTTGTATTTAACAAGTTATTGTTCAGTCACAGTTAATTGTGCAAGAAACATTTACGAAAGTGTTGCCCATGACTTTGTACTGCTGTGTTCTCATAATAGATGTCAAAGTCTATAAAAGGCAAGGATGCTCAGAACTTGGTTTAGTTGATGCCATAGCTTCAGCTAATGAACTGGTCAGCACTGCCTGTTCTTTCGCTCTGGATATTGTCGAACAGAAACGACCATGGTTCAAGAGTCTCTACAGAACTGATAAACTTCCGAGCCTTGGGGAAGTGAAGCAGATTCTGAAAATTGCAAGAGTTCAAACTCAAAAGCAGGCTGCTAATGTTCAACATCCCATAGTTCTTCTTGATGTTATTGAAGAGGGAATATTCTCTGACCCTCGTGCAGGCCTCATGAAGGTAAATTACTAGTGAGTGCCACGTGTTTTAAGTACTTCGCCATATGCAAAAAAGTTCTTAGTTTATATTCATTTTTTTAACAGGAAGCGCTATCTGGAAAAATGCTTGAGCATTCTCTAACAAGCAAAAGCTTAAGACATTTTTTTTTCGCCCAGCGTGCTACATCAAAGGTTGGTAGAACGATGAGGCTAACCTTTTGTCTCGCATAGTTACCAGTCGTCAATAGTTGCACAAATCCCATTGAAGTATATTTCTAAAAGAGTGAGTTGCACAAAACTACAACTATTTGTGTCAAAGTTCCAGAAAACTACAACTTTCATAATTTAAAGATGGAAGATGTCATCTTTCATACTTTTTTATCAAAATTTGAAAGCTCAAAACAGATTAAAGTTCAATGCATTTATTGATTTTCATTTTGCAAAAGAAATCAAATTCCTGTGCACTTCTGGATTTTTGTCACTTAGTTTCATGTTTTTTGTTACTCCATTGAGCTCCTTTTCAAGTGGCCGTATAATATATGGTTGTACTTCACATTATAGATTGTAATTACGCTCTTCTTGAATGTTAGAGAGCTATACCATGAGTCCATGTTGGAAGCATTCATATATCTGACCATTGCTAGCAGATTCCTATACTCACTAACATGGGTTTGACACCACGGAAGATAAGAAAGGCAGCAATTGTTGGGGGTGGTCTAATGGGATCTGGAATTGCAACGGTGTTCATACTGAACAACTATTCAGTTGTCGTGAAAGAAGTAAATGAACAGTTCTTATCTGCAGGAATTA
The DNA here is from genome assembly GCA_012490785.1 of Eragrostis nindensis. Classification (NCBI taxonomy): domain Eukaryota; kingdom Viridiplantae; phylum Streptophyta; class Magnoliopsida; order Poales; family Poaceae; genus Eragrostis; species Eragrostis nindensis. Next base: position 32,435 of record JAAXCT010001922.1, read on the forward strand.
ATAGAATTAAAGGTAAATTTTTTTCCCTCGGTTCACAAGCTTATGTTGGGATTTTCTTCATTTTTCTCAGACGTTTGTTCTTCTTTTAGCCAATTTGCAAAGTTTTGTCAGAAAGGGACAACTTAACAAATCGGATTATGAAAAGAAACTTTCTTTACTATCTGGTGTTCTTGACTATGAACAGTTCAGAGATGCAGATGTAGTCATTGAGGTAAAATCCAATATTTGACATTCACCATTTTCTTAATTTCTCAATAGGATTAGCAATATTATTAAGCTTTCTCGCCTGTACTTCTTGTGGCTTTATATAAAGATTTTATATACGCTACTGCTTAAGCATACTAGTTAAGCATTTTCTCAACAAATATTGAAATTCCACTTCGCAAACTCATCTTGACTATAGCAGAATCACCAATTGTATTCTTGCCTTGAAGCTATCTTGTTATTCTTTATTTCTACTTGACTTGAGATATTTGATTTACTAAAGTTCTAATGACAATAATCTTGATGGCTACCTGGACAGGCAGTTATTGAGGATGTATTGCTGAAGCAGCAAATATTTTCTGACCTTGAAAAGTACTGCCATCATAATTGTATATTTGCCACAAATACTTCAACGATAAACTTGAACTTAATTGGTCAGCAGACTTCTTCTCCGGATCGCATTGTCGGTGCACATTTCTTCAGGTAATGTACTATGCACGCATTCTGTTTTCCTTTTCGTCAACTACGTGTCTAACTGATGCATAATTTCCAGTCCGGCACATGTCATGCCACTGTTGGAAATAGTTCGTACCCATCAGACTTCCCCACAAGTTATTGTGGACTTGCTAGATGTGGCAAAGAAGATACACAAAACACCAATCGTTGCTGGCAACTGCACTGGTTTTGCTGTCAATCGGATGTTCTTTCCTTATGCCCAGGTGGCTGCTTTTCTTGTTGATTATGGTCTGGATGTCTATCGCATAGATCATGTGATCACCCAATTTGGAATGCCGATGGGGCCCTTCCGGTAAGTAATTAGAATATGGCTCTTTCTGATTGTGGATTAGGGTTTTTTTTTTTTTTCGTTTGACTGATTGTCTAGGAGTTGAAGAGTTGAGTTCAGCCTTGAAAAACTATGTACTGTTTCCCTTATTGGAACCAATTCAGATCTAGCTTGTTGCATGAGAAGAATCAAGAATACAACCTTGTTTCTGGTTGAATTAGGAACCAAGAAGATTCTCAAACCATTGACTAGCAATGATTCTGTTATGGACCTAAGTTAGGATATGCTGTTCTTGCACTGATGTTATGTACTCTCTGCCATCTGGCACATGCAGTCGTCGTTTTCTTCTTCTCACTCTATTCAGCTATTCCATCTTCAAAACGGCAACTCTGTAATCTGGTTAGGTAGGAGTTGGGGGCGAACATTCCGTATGAATTACTCAGGGTGCACTTAACCTCTTATTGTTGCCTTTTTTTTATTATGCATTGCCTTCGAGTAGGAATATTTTGGCAATACAAGTATTAAACGTAGAACACATTTATAGTGTGCCTTCATGTTCTAGCTACTTTATAAATATATGTGCTACCACTTGCTTAGATACTGGTCATATTTAATTTTAACATTCTTTGCGTTACATAATGCAGTAACAACATCCCGTTCTCCAATTCAAATAATTTTTGTGTCACCTTCATATTGTGTCGGCAAATATCTATTTGAATGACAGTGTGTTTTCTTTATTAAATGTCATACAGATTATGCGATCTTGTTGGTCTTCGTGTTGCTAGTGCCACAAGAAAACAATATCTCCAAAGTTATCCAGAGCGATGCTACAATTCAATGCTTGTTCAGATTCTTCTTGAGGATAATAGGACAGGTTATCTCAGGCTCAATGAAAATTACCCATAATTTTCTTTGACACATGCGAGTCCAATTGAATTTGGACAGGTTATCTCATGGTTATATTTTACGTTGTGGAACACGAGTCAGGTGAATCTTCTCGTAGGGGCTTCTATGTATATGATGACAGGAGAAAAGCTTCTCCAGATCCCGATTTGAGAAAGTACATTGAGAAATCAAGGACAATGGCAGGTGTTGTACAAAATTCTAAGGTGATCATGTTACATCTCCCAGTTTGGCCCTGCTCTTAGGGAGGTTCTGCATCTATTTTATCCTTTGCCCGTGTGACCCTGTCCACTTCCCTAGATGATCTAAAACAAACTCAGAAAGAACTCTGGCTAGTTGCATGAAAGAAACGCAATGCAAAACAACAGCAACTATAACAGACACTTTGCAAAAGTAATTTAAGTTAAAAAAAATGTATCATTTTTCTTTTGTCTGCAAGGATTAAAAAAAGATTACTTTGCATGGTACAAGTAAATTGTTTCTTGTTTTCTCTTGATCTTTTTCTTGTCTTTTTTTTTCTCTCTCTAAGGGATTGAAGACTTTCCTCTATAATGAAAATACGAATGGGCTAAATTGTTCTAAAAAAATAACAAAATAACTTGGCGCGCTGTATCGTGACATATAAGTGGAATTCAATGTTTGGTGTATGGACATCTTTTGAATTGTACATACTAGTAGCTTCAGCCTTTCACCATTTGAACATAAAGTCATCTGTCTCACATTTTGATTTCCTTTCCTTCAGCTGATTAAATTGTCGGATAATGACATTGTGGAGATGATCTTCTTTCCCGTTGTGAATGAAGCCTGTCGGGTGCTTGATGAGGGAATTGCTCTGAAAGCATCTGACCTCGATGTCGCATCCATTATGGGAATGGGTTTCCCTTCTTATAGGTCCAATTAATACTGTTCTGTAGCATTCTCACATTTTCCATTCATATGTCCATGCTAACCATTACACTTCTGATTTTCCATGCAACTACTATTCCACACCAGGGGTGGAGTAATGTTTTGGGCCGACTCGCTTAGCTCGAGATACGTGTACGACAGACTGGAGGCGTGGTCGCAGGATTATGGAGGGTTCTTCAAACCTTGTGAATATTTAGCTGCAAGAGCTCGTCAGGATGCATCTCTGGTAAGACCTGGAGCATGGTTTCTCTAACTTTGTTGTACATCAGTCATATCTCATCTTTATCAAATTACACTTCTCGTGCAAAATGTCTATGTTGATAAAAACATCACCTGAGTTTGAATTCCGGGAACTACTGCAGGCTGCGGTGATTGATGGCGCTCAATCGCGTCTCTAGTGTTTCTCTGCTTATTAGTTGTATGTGGAGGGACTTAGCCCTACTGGATCTCCAATTGGAGGAGATGGCGTTATGAAAACCTGAGGACGCCAGGAGCTATGCTGTTACCATCTAGTATCATGTAATGTTATGGCACAGGCAAGTCAGGGAGTAATAATGGAGTGGGATCATAAAGGTCTGTCAACTGGGTAGGGGTAGACCTTTCTGAAACTACTGAAGTGAGATTGTAAATGTTGAATTGCTGAAATGATGTTTGCACATTATGGAATATGTTGCAGTAGAATAGTGCATTGTTGAAATTTCTGATACCCTGTTCCAACATTTCGACAAAAGTGTGATGCATATGTTGCTGTCCCTTCGGTTTCTTTCATGTGAAGCAACTACTGGCCCACTAACATGATTAATCAAAAGATAATGTTGTGGAGTTTCAATTCCGGAGCAACGAAGAACAATCCCCGCAAGTTTGTTTCTGATAATCCTTACACTGCAACTTTCCAAGACAGTTAATGAAGTAATTCAAGATCTTTGTTTCTTTTTGAAGTTGGTAATATGGACAGTAACTATGAGCGGGTCCGGAAACCTTTGATGCAAGTTTTAACCAGTAGCTAGCGCAAAGTTGCTGGCAAATATGTATATATCCGCATAGTACACTTAATATACATCAATGAAGAAAAACGATATATTTTCAGGTGCTCGAAAAGTTCAACACCACAATTGAGAAAAGCAAAGGCTTAGTACCTAGTGCGGTCCGTGCCCAGAACGCAGTTGCTCTCCACGGTGCGGACCACATTAGCGTCGCTGTAGATAGAAAATCTGGCCAAAGTGGGGTTCCTCGTGTCACCTCCTCCTCATCACACAGAGGTTTTAGCATCGCAGACGAAAGGCTTAGCGGCGACCGCTGACGCTGGGTTGCGGCCGCGTCTTTACTTCGGCTGTCAGTGTCACCAATCACCTTTTTTTTTTTTGCGAAGGAGTGTCACCGATCACCGTTGATGGCTTAAGCTTTTAAGGGGGCCTTTGGAACGCGGGATTTTTTCCTATTTCTGTGTTTTTCCTGTGAACAGTCAACTGATTTCTGTGAAATTTCTGTACAATTCCTGTGAAAATCTTGCGTTTTAAAGGGGGCCTAAAACTGCAAAATCAAGCTAGGGAAAGGAAACGAAGCCAACTACAACTGAGATTCGTGTAAGAAATTGCATTTGCCCATGTATGGATCGGCAGACGCCGCAGGGGGAAACGATTTTCTGCTGTCTGTGTCACTCTCGGTCGCCTGCGTAAATTGTTAAATTTAGACTAAGGAGGCAGCAACATGGCACGAAACTTCGAGGTATCTGGCTACGTGTTCGACACGTATGGTACTGGTAGAATTTTCTGGACAAAAAAAAAGAGGAATACATGTATGGTTCCTTCTTCTATACTACTACTGATTCCATTGCTCTGGAAATGCTTGATATGATGCTCCTGAAAGCCTAATTAAAACTGCTTCAAACCAAAGCGGAAGGAGTATATATGCATATTTGCGAAACGGAATGGCTACACAATCGACTGCTACTACTTGCGACTCCGTGTAAGCTACAGCTCCTGCTGAAACGCCGTGATGCATGCACTGCTGATATTCTGGTCGTACGAATCCGTCGGACAAGACAGTCGCGTGGAGAGCAACACTTTCTGCGAATTACACCACGATGTTTGTTGCGAATGCGACACGATCGAGTTCGCAATCCCTCTGCAAGATTCCTGAAAGTATTTATGGTCTGTGATGGCACCAAACAGAATAGGAGTATTTTTGTACAGCTTCTGAACAACGGTCAGTGTACCTACTCTTAAAGTTGAAAATAACAGAAGACGAGACACCGGGGCGACTGTATTCTGGTTCCTGGAGTCGGGCAGAATGTTAGGTGCCGGCGCGGCTTCATACTCGCCGCTCTTCTCAACTAATACTACCTGCCACGAATTACCGCTTCCATGATTCCATCCAATATATTAAGGCCCTGTCTAAAACATTAGTCAGTTAATTTTTTAGCCAACTAATTTTAAAAGACATTTGTTTGGATCCTTAACTAATGTTTCTGATTTTTAGACTTTTCTGGTCTTTTAATGTGTTTTTTGCCTTTTTTATATGTTTAGTCAATTTTAGTAGCTTTGAGGTGACTAGGGCTAAAAGTTTAGGAGGAAGTGTCTAAAAGTTTAGGAGATTTTAGGACATTATATATATGTTTGGATCCTGATTAAATTAGCCAGTTAAAAAATTTTTTAAGAGGTGGATCCAAACAGAGCATAAGAGTTGAACTGCCCAGAAGCATTTACTTCAGTAATTTAGGTGAAAGCTCCCATGTGAATAGTCCTTGAACAAATGAGTTTGAGCATCTTTTAGTCCCCAAGAACAGGGAATCAGAAGAAGATGGTGAAAATCCTGCTTGAGTTGAGACGAACATGCAGATGTTGCTTCCATCAGAGGAATACAAAGAAAGTTCTTGCAGATCATATCGGTTGTATACCACTACGATTCCTTGTTGAGTGGAACAAGGATATTCCTGAACATGGAAAGATGCCTTGCAGGCTTGTACTAATGTATCCTTTGCTTGCATAAGTGTCTCACATTGAACCATCAGTAGTGGAACCCTTCACGGTAGAGATGGTGGCTTCATTCGTCCTGTTTGGATAGTGGATCCTAATCTAAGAAGGATTCTTCCTGTATCATCACACAGTTCCAAGCGTAGACTTATGGTCCGGCATAATAACTCACATGGTCGTACTATCTCCATTTATGAAAACTGTCATCTTTTTTTTTTTTTTGCAAGGGTATGAAAACTGTCATCGAGTTCCCCACGTCACCGAATTTTCTACAGCTAGCTTAACTTTACCAATTTTTTTCCAAGAACAAGAGCAAATTTTGCAACCACAGTAATACGCGGATAATCAAGCTGGACCGACTACGTGGGCTAAACATTAGAGAGAATGATGTTCCATACATTTCTTCCACAACTTGCCTACTGAAAATCTACTAATCACATCTGTTGTTACACTCTTCTCTAGTCTTTTCCAACATATTTCTTCGTATTATATGAATTTTGTATCATCAACAGGGTTACAGGAGCCAAACGTGAACGTGCCATATGTTTGGAACATATGAAGGGCAGTGCTTTTGTTGCAAGATTGTTCCCAGCAGTACCTGATTATCTGATCTAGAAGTGTAGGACCCACGTTGTTTAAAACCAGCATAAACAGCACTTCCTCAGCGACACCGAAAAGTCCAGCCTTTTCATCCAATCCGTCCCCAAAACCGAGCCCACTTCTCCTTTCCAAGCAAGAAGCAGAGCAGAGCAGAGCCGCCTCCCAAATCCGCCATGCTTCCCGGCCGCCTCCTCCTCCTGGTCGCCGTCGCCGTCGCCGCCGCCGCGGCCGGTACCGCCTCCGCGAAGCCGACGGCGTACGAGGCGCTAGCGGAGTTCGACTTTCCCCCGGGCATCCTCCCCAAAGGCGTGGTCGCCTACACCCTCGACAACTCCACGGGCGCCTTCACCGCCACGCTCGACGCCTCCGCCTCCGGCTCCGGCTCCTCCGTCTGCGAGTTCTCCATCCAGGGCTCCTACTCGCTCCGCTACCAGACCAAGATCACCGGCAAGATCGCCCCCGACCGCCTCTCCGACCTCCAGGGCGTCTCCGTCAAGGTCCTCTTCTTCTGGCTCAACATCGTCGAGGTCACCCGCTCCGGCGACAACCTCGAGTTCTCCGTCGGCATCGCCTCCGCCGACTTCGGGATCGAGAACTTCCTCGAGTGCCCCACCTGCGGATGCGGCTTCGACTGCAATGGCCTGCCCGAGTTGCTGGGCGAGCCAGGGGCCCAGACCGCGAAGCTGCGCCTGCGAGGTGCGTTCTAGAACCCGGACCCCCCCTCCGCCTCCATGAATTTGTGTCTTATACGAGTCCAGTTCTTGGATACTGCTGCTGTTGATGTAAGATGTCCAACAAGGGTTACTAGTAGTTGGTAGTGGTACCATCTTAGATGGGTTAATAAAGAAAGTCAAATTCTCAACTTTTTTAGATGGGATAGTAAGTTCAGAACTCGATTTCACGCTTCATGTACTGGTTCAGACATTTTAGAGCAGAGAAGCAATCAAGTTCTTATAAGTTTATAATCTGTATGTCCCTTTTCTTGGGAAATTATGTTATTCACCTTATCATGTCTGCCGCATGTGGATGGATAATGGATTGAGCTTGTGAATCTGTGGTAGTTGGATCCCATGGCTAAGGATGGTTGCTTTAATTCTGCGTTGTGGTAGTTGGTTGAAGGCTTTATCATTCTGACATTCCTAGAAGTGAAGTGTTGCTTTCCGACTCTTGACGGGGAGCTTTAAGTAACAAGAGCTTCTTCAAGATTGCCAAACTGCCAAAAAATTGTGAAACTGTATTATTTCCATTCTTTGTTGGAACATATACCGATACAAAAAGAATAGGACATCTTTAGATGTGTTGTGAGCTGCTTTCACTGCCCACTGTTACCATGAACTTACTAAATACATAAAAGTTTTAGATTTGTGTTTGACGTAGCAGTTTCTACTGTTCTTAAGCTTGTTCACCATCACTTATTGATATTTCTAGCTCCTAATTGGTTCCTTTTCACAGACGGATTGTCTGGTTGTGTGATTTAAACTACTGAACCTTCAGATTCTGATGCTCAAAAGAAGGGTTGTTTACGGTTTCAGATTTATATTTTTTCTTCTTTTGAGTTTTGGTTGTGAAAATGTGGTTACGTCGAGTATTCATCCTTACCGCTTGGCAAATACTATGTACTTAATGGAACTCAGAAATCAGAACCGGCGTGGGTGCCATATAAGTAAACTAGCCACTGGATGGCATCTTTGGAAATAACTCAGCTTTCTACTAACAAGTTCTTGTGGACCCAAATGGAAGTAACTGAATATCATATACTTTGAAAGCTGGCCTTGGTGATCAGGACACTTAATTCAGCAAAAGAATACTATTTGTGAAACATTAAGAAGTTCAATAAATATGGAATTGTAACCAGGAACAGAGCAATATCTAGGTCAATATTTGATATTTATCTCCTGTTGTTCATAATGCTATTCAAATGTTTCTAGATGCCTAGATCATGCTTTCTTTTGGTCCCCTCTAAGGTGTTAGCCCCAAGTGGACTGTTCGCTTTCAACATTCTGTTGAAAAATGCAAAGCTAAGTAAAATGTTCGTGAATTGCCAGTTTCAAAAATTCTAGTCTAGATGTATAGTCAGGTTTGGATATCAGCAGCTTTCAGATGGCGACCGTCTCGTACAGATAAACACAGAACGACTGAATTGTTTCTTTAATGATTATAGATGAAAGAAACATATTTTATTAGTACATCAAAATCTGAAAAGAGCTTACTCTTTACTTATGTCAGAAATTGTTATCATTATTACTGGAACACAAATTATTACCTTCATCTGTTTGATTTGTTTGACTTATTAAAGATTTATGTTGAGCTCTGTACCATAAAATGAACTTAGCCTTTCAGTGCAGCTAACCATTATCTCCACAAAATATGAAGCATCTGACCAGCTGGAAACCATTCACTGCATTAACTCTGTTAGATTAGATATATCAGAGTCCTGGTCACTTAGGGTGTGATTGGTTGGGTGCCCAAACCTCTGGTCAGGCTTATGTAATGCAAAAATGACTTTTTTACGGTTGCATAACTTTATTACATGTTTGGTTGACCGCATAGTGCTCTAAGCCTAGCCTGGTTTTTCGTAGAATGTGAATGTCCAAGTATTGTTTCTATGTTATCTCCTCCTGTATTCAGGAATTAGGAAGCGAGTCCCTAGTTGGCTTTTTTTTTTTGGGCAATGAAGAGTAGAAACTATAATATGGCATGCCAAGGCATAAAATCAACCAAGAGAAAAAAAAATCCAGTGAAGGCTTTGTATATGAACTTGGCTATGATCAGAGCCTCCACTTGATGGGAGACGCCTGTGAATTAGAGGGCGATCAGCTCATCAGTTACCTAATTCTATATTGTCATGTCAGTTTGCATGATAATGCATATTTTGGAATCAAACTTTAAGTATGCCCCAGCTCCTGCTTATCTGGTTAGAGATCTGGTTCTGTGAATGTTAGTATTTTGTGGCCGGAGATATTTCTGAACTAATAGTTGGAAGAGATAACAAGTGTGTGCATTTATGTGGCGGTTTTGTATATTTCCATTGTTACGCAGAGAAGATAATCTGGGACGAGTGTGCACGAGTAATATTGCAAATCAAGTTGCATGGTATAATACGTGACCATGAAACCAGGTGGTTTGTATGATTCTATCAAGTCGCAATCATGAAACCAAAGTTCCAATGATAGGAACAGGAAATTCCTCGAATCCTCCCTTCGAGGGGAAAAAAAAGAAAAAAAAAAGCACCTCGATTCCGATAATCTCGGAGCGGAAAAAAAAAGCACCTAGAATCGAAGAGAACTTTTTTTTTTAATTACACAGTACAACTCAGACACTCACAACGCACGCACACTGACCTTTATAAACACACGTACGCAAATCCTACCTCTATAAACATCTTCGAAGATGAGACGGCAAATACTAGAGATTGACGAAGTCATCACTGACGCCTCGCTGTTAACGGGAGCGTCGTCTGTCACTGAAAGCACAAATGCCGTTAAATTCTTGAAAATTCGTTCTACGAGAGCCGAACCCAGAACTTTAGGTGCTATTGAGGCTCTTGTAGTTGTAACCACTAGGTTACATGCCTTTTCGCATCTGCAGAGAACTCCTAAGTATGTGTCGAGGTGTGGAAACCACGGCAAATGGGGGCCTAGCACGGCCTCCCTTTGAGATTCGGAGGGGAGCGAACGGTTCTAAGTGTCGGAATCGCGTACGAGAGAGAGTGGGGAGACACAAGCAGTTTACCCAGGTTCGGGCCACCAGAGGTGTAAAACCCTACGTCCTGCTTGTCTGATATTGTTCAAGTGTTGTGTGTTGGTTTATTGTACAAGGCACTCTCTTTTATAGTACAAGGAGAGACCAGACCCATTCATGGGCCGTTATGGGGGCGCCGGCTGGCAACCCTTCTCCGCCCGAGATGCCGGGCGTCTTTTCCAGTGTCAGCGGGCTTCGCTCGTCCTGCCTTCATTGTTCGGATGACTCCCGCCGTCTTGTCTTATCATTCGTACAGCACGCGCGCAGCGGCCGGGGCGGTGAGGCGCGGAAAGGAGCCGGATGCACCGGACGGACCCTCGGTTCGGGTGACGCGCCGTACGGTGGCAGGCGGCGCTCGTCAGCCCACGCCTCCCCTCCCAGCCGAACAGTGCGCTACAGGGCCGCGACTGGTCGGGTCACGTCCATCAGTCGCGGCCCGGCGTGGCGCGCACGCGCATTGAAGTCCAGCAACCCACCCGCGCGGGCTGTCGCTGGCAGGTGGGACCCCTCTGCGAGGATTCCCCGCGCCTCGGATCCGCGCGCACTGTAGCCGCACGAAATCCCGGGGCGTCTCGTACTGCGGCGCTATTAAGGCGCCGCGAACAACCGTCGCCACGTGCCGGGCCCCCACAGGCTCGCGGGGTCCCGCCAGTGTCCGCGTCCCGTAGCGGGTCGCGGGGGCGGCAGGGCGTAGCCACGTGGCAACGCCGGGCGGCTCGCGGCCGCGAGCCGTCTGGGAGTCTAGTGCTTCGTGCCAGCCTGCTGGGCCGCCTCGGCCCATTTGGCGCGTGGTTGTCTTCCTTGGCCCAAGACGGACTCAGGCCGGCCCTTTGACCGGGGGAGTGGGGACCCTGGTTCCCAGTACACCGACAGGAGCCCCCGCCCCGGTAGACGCCAAGCGGGACGCTGGGTCGATCGGGGCCCATCTATCAGCCCCGTTGGGTAGGTTTTTGTGCGCGCGCCGTTTTTTCCTCGGAAGGCGAAACGCCGCGGCCCTGTCAGTTGCGCGGCGCTCGCTCGCGAAGATAGTGGCGGGGCCCACGCAGACTCCTGTCGTCTTCGAGGGGTCGTTTCGCCTGCCCCGTCCTGATAAAAGGACTGGCGTAGCGCTCTGACTTCACCACTTCCACACTCTTCCGCCGCGGTTGCACTTCTCGCGCTCTCCGTCTTCTTGCCCCCTTGCATCTCAGGGTTTTTCGAGCTCTTGCCTTCCTCGCTCCCTTTGCCGATGGCCGGAGACAAGAAGGCTCGCCGCCGCCGCCGCTCGACTTCGGCGCACCCGGTTCCTCCGCCTGCGGCTGCAGCGCCAGAGGAGCCGGTTCTTCCGGCGTCGAACTTTTTGGAGGAGGGGGATCTGGAGCAGGTGCGGTTGCACCTGCCGGACCCCGAAGGGCAGGATCGCGTCACGGTGCGTGCAGCAACCGCCAACGTCAACCCGGACCACGATGGAGGGGAGATCGTTTCCTTCCTCTCCTTCGTCCTGGCCGGGGCAATTCCGCCGTTCTCTCTCTTCCTGATGGAGGTGCTGCTGCAGTACAAGATCAAGCTGGCGCACCTTACGCCCAACTCCATCCTGATCCTGTCCGTGTTCGCGCACCTCTGCGAATCTTTCGTGGGGGTGCGCCCGTGTGTCGAGCTTTTCCGGCGCTACTACCGGCTTCGCTCGATGGGGAGGGACGACCCCGTCGGAAGCGTCCGCTTCAGCCGCCCATCTGAGGGCGAGTCCGAGTCGTACATCGACTTCGCGCCCAGGGCGCGGTTCGACCGGTGGCGCAGCGATTGGTTCTACCTCCGTAGCGGCGCGCCTTTCCGTCGCCTCTCCTTCCCGCGGTTCGCGCCGACCGAGTCGACGGAGTACTGGGAGGGCTGCCCTCGCCTTCCTTCATGGCTCCAGCCGGTGACCAACCGCATTGCCGTCCTCGCCGCTGCCGGCCTCCATGGGGGAATCGTGATCCACGACTTCCTGCGGAGGAGGATCGCCCCGCTGCGGGATCGCCCCCAGCTGACGTGGAGGTACTCCGACTTCAACTTCGTCGGTCGGACTCGACGGGGATCCGACTCCGATCTGACGCCGTCGGAGGAGAGGGCGGCGTACTATGACGCGAAGCCGCTGCACCTGGACCCCCGGCGCCGTGACATTTTGGCGGCGATGCCCAACATCAACCACGCCGGGCTGATCGAGACCGCGGCGCCGCAGCAAGCCTTCCGGGTTCGTGACGCCGCCGGCCCTCCACAAGGTTCGGCTGCGCGCCCGGAGCCACAGGGGCCCGCTCCAGCCGCCGGCGACAGGGGGAAGAGGCCTGCCGAGCCGAGCCCGCCGTCTTCGACCACCACTGGCCCGGTCGCCGTTCGTGGCGACGCCGGCGACACCGGGTGCTCGAAGAGGGGCCGGAGCCCGACGCCTCCTGCTGTCGTGCTGCAGGTGCCGGACGTCGGAGTCCGGCCGCAGTACAAACGCCTTCGCCGGTAAGCATTGCACGCTTGTTCCGGGTTTTTCCTTTGCCCTAGATCTGGTGTGCATTGGGCTTAAATTTTTCTCTTGTGTCTGTGACAGGGGACCTCGCCCGAACCTTGCGGCCGCCGACGGCGCGCCCCGCTCTGAGGGCGACAGCCAGGCGGAGGCCGGCGACGGGTCAGGGGCGGCGACACCACTATCTGCGGCCACAGACGCCCTTCACGTGGAGCCAACTTCTCGCGCCGAGGTGGAGCCTCGGCCCGAGGCACATTCTGGTGCCCCCAGGTCGTCGGAGCCGGAGGAACGTCGTGCCGCTTCGCCCGCGGCACGGCGTGAGGGGGAGAGGGCACCGTCGCCGCTTCGTCCCGCCTCGCCGCCGGCATCAAGCTCGGGGCCGGGGGTCCAGGATTCGGAGGCGAGGTCGTCTGCCCCGGCGCGGCCGAGCCCAGCTCCCGTCAGCGGCTTCCGCGGTCTGCAGTCGTCTGGTGGCGTCTCGGGCCCAGCGGCGCCTTCTACCGAGGCGCGGCCTCCGAACCCAACACCGCCGTCGTCTGCTCCTGGTGGTGGCCCGCGCCCATCGCGCGCGGCGCGCGCCGCTCGGGGCTTAGGGCTCGCCGCGACCTCCGCAGCGGCCGTCGTCGAGGAGGTGATCGCTGGTGGGGGCACACCGGTGCCGCCCATGACCCGCGTCGTGGCCGAGGCGCTGCGCATGGCCGAGTCCCTCCGAGACGCCGCCGAGCATGAGGGCAAGAAGCTGGCCGAGCGCGAAGCCGCCGTCGCCGCCGCCGAGGAGGATCTTCGCCGTGCCGTGCGGGCGGCCCAGTTCCAGCACCGGGAGCGCATGGAGGAGCTGTCCCGTGATCGTGCTGCCACCGAGGAGCTGCTCCGGGAGAACAACCGGCGGTCGACTCGCCTCGACAATCGCGAGCAGTTCGTGAAGCTCCGCGAGGACAAGGTTCAGCGCCGCGAGGACCGCGTCCGGGAGCGCGAGCAGCAACTGAACGCCCGATCCGCCGACCTGGATTCGCGTGAGGGGGCGCTGGTCGCGCGCGAGCAAGTCATCGCGCGGCGCGAGCAGGGACTGGACATCGCCGAGGCCGGCCTCGACACCCGTCGAGAGGAGCTGCAGCGCGAGGACGATCGGCTGGCCGCCGTGGCGCGGGACCTGGGGACCCGCGAGCACGCCCATGCTGCCGCCGTCCGAGCCCACGAGGAGTCGATGAAGGCCAGGGAGGACCGTGCCCAGGCGACGTTGGAGGAAGCTCGCGGGTTGGCCAGCACACAGGCCATCAGGATCCGGGCGGAGATGCGGGAGGAGATGCAGGGCTCAATCGCTCAGCGCGACGAGCTCATCCGCCAGTCGGCCGCGCGCATCAAGGACCTGGAGGAGCGCGCTGAGGGCTGGGCGACGCAGAAGAGGCAGCAGCTGGAGCGGATCCGCGAACTCGAGGTGCGGGCGGGAGCGCTCTTCGACGCGCAAATCAAGATCCGCGACCTCACGGTGAAGGTGCAAGACCTGAACCAGAAGCTGCGTGACTCGGGCGCCGCTCCCAATGAAGCCACCCCGCCGGGGGCTGTTGATGAGTCCGAGTGGAACTCGGAGCTTCGTCGGCTCTCGACGATGGCGCGCGACATCTTCCGGCGCATCAACGATGGCCTGGAGAGGGCGAACATGGACCAGCTCCGAACCGGGAACCAAGAGCCCTCCCTTGGCCAGATCCTCCTCGCGCTGATGCCGCTCGCGCAGTTCTTCGAGAGGCTTGGTGCCGACGTCCGCGGTCGGCTTGCGCAGCAGGGCGAGGCCGCCATTCGAGCCGTTGCCTCCGATCTTCTGACCGTCGTCTTGGAGCGCGTCCCCGACTTTCCGACCGACCTGCTCCTGGCCGGCCCCGAACCTGCCGAGGCGACGCGCCACCAGGACCGCGTGGCGCCGGTGGTCGAGGAGCTGGTGAAGGCGTACGTCCCGGACCAGGACGAGGGGCCTGCGAGCCCGGCGTAAGGGGGGTGCCCCTTGTAATGGTTGATTTCCGTCCGTTCCTGCAACAACAGAACTGGTGCCCCGGCAAGTAGGGGGCGGTGACAACTTATGTTTAAATTTGTAGGTTAAGTTTCGTGGTTTTCTCCCTTGCTTCCTGTGTTTTTCCTATCTCGCGATGATCCGTCATGCCTTCGGTTTTGGCTCGAGCGTCACCGCGTTTCGAATCTGTGTTTTGGTGATAGCTTGGGCCTTTTGCATCCGTGTTTCTTGGTCGGGGGTTGCCCTCTCAAGTGTTTGCAGGATTGTTGGCTGAGCCGATCGACCAGGACACGAGATTTTTGACATGGTGACGCCCTTGCCGTGTTGTCCGAAAAGCAGAGGTTCACCGGCGAGAAAGGTTATAAACAGAGAACGAAAGAAACACAGTAGGAGAAAACAAGACTTTATTGCTAGCTGAAAATCGTAGAAATAACGATACATGGTGGATACAGGTGCGATGCCCCCGGGCTCACTGGTAGAGAGGCCAAGTGTCTCTGGCAGTGAGCCGCCGAGTGAGACATGCACGCTGCTAAGGGTAGAACTTGCGCAGGTGCTGGATGTTCCAAGCGCTTTGCTCCGGGAGGCCATCTTCCGTAGCCAATCGCACCGCTCCGCCCCGCGTTACCCTAGTCACCAACAAGGGACCTTCCCACATTGGGGACAGCTTGTTCTTGCCTTTGCGGTCGAGCGCGCGGCGTAGAACTAGGTCGCCCAACTCGAGGGATCGGGGACGGACACGGGATTGGTGGTAGCGGCGTAGGCCCTGGAGGTACCGGGCGTTCCGGACGTTGGCGCGGTGCCTGCACTCTTCCAAGAAGTTGATGTCGTCCATGCGACGCTCGTCTTGGGTTGCTTCATCGTATAAGGCGACTCGCGGAGCCGCGAAGGCCACTTCGGCTGGTAGGACCGCCTCGGCGCCGTACACCAGAAAGAAAGGTGTTTCACCGGTGGCGCGGTTCACCGTGGTCCTGAGGGACCATAGCACTCCGGGTAGCTCAGCGGTCCACTTCGACCCTCGTTTTTTCAGGGGGTCGAACGCTTTGGTCTTGAGGCCGCGTAAGATTTCGGCGTTAGCGCGCTCAGCTTGACCATTGCTTTGTGGATGTGCCGCGGAGGCGTAGCAGACTTTGATGCCGACTTCCTCACAATACGCCTCGAAAGCGTGGCTTGTGAATTGGGTGCCGTTGTCGGTGATCAGTCTGTTCGGTACGCCAAAGCGCGCCACGATGCCACGCATGAACTTGACCGCGGAGTTCTTGTCGATGTGGACGACTGGTTCCACCTCAGCCCCGCTTGGTGAATTTGTCCACGGCGACGTAGAGGAACTTGTAGCCTCCCACGGCCGCGGGAAATGGTCCCACAATGTCCAAGCCCCAGATCGCGAATGGCCATGAGAGGGGGATGGTGTGGAGTGCTTGCGAGGGTAGGTGCGTCTGCTTTGCGTGGAACTGGCACGCTTTGCAGCGTCGCACTAGCTCAATAGCGTCTGTGAGGGCTGTCGGCCAGTAGTAGCCTAGGCGGAAAGCTTTCCCGGCCAGCGTGCGGGAGGCCATGTGACTCCCGCACTCGCCCTCATGGATGGCGTGGAGGACTTCCTTGCCCTGCTCCGTCGGGATGCACTTGAGGAGGATTCCGTTCGCCGCCCGACGGTATAGCTGCCCGTCTACAAGGGCGTAGCGCC
This sequence comes from Eragrostis nindensis, assembly GCA_012490785.1. Classification (NCBI taxonomy): domain Eukaryota; kingdom Viridiplantae; phylum Streptophyta; class Magnoliopsida; order Poales; family Poaceae; genus Eragrostis; species Eragrostis nindensis. Next base: position 48,698 of record JAAXCT010001922.1, read on the forward strand.
TAGCTTGCCGGGCGAGGCGTTCCGCGGGCTCGTCGTCCTCGGGTAGGATTTCACCGCGAAGGTACCCCACAAGCTCGTTCATCCATGAGGTACCCGGGTCATCCGTGGCGAGCACGTAGGGCTCGTTGGTTGGCGGCGGGCCCGCGTTGACCGACGCGGGCGGCTCTGCCAGTGTGGCGCTGCTGTGATCGGCGCCGTCCGCCACATCCGGGACCAATGCCGATGGCTGAGCGAGTTGCTCCACGAAGGTTCCGGACGGTGGGTCTTGTCGGGAGGAGGCGATCCGCGACAAGGCGTCGGCTTCGGTGTTGTCGCCTCGCATGATGTGGCGCGTTTCGAAGCCGAAGAAGTTCTTTTCTAGCCGCCGGACCTCCGCCAGGTACGCCGCCATTTGGAGGTCCGAGCACTGGTACTCCTTGGAGACTTGGTTGACGACGAGTTGTGAGTCGCCCTTGGCGAGGAGTTTTTTGACACCGAGTTCCGCGGCGATTCGCATCCCCGCGATCAACCCTTCGTATTCCGCCATGTTGTTGGTGGCTTTGAAGTGTAGCTGGATGGCGTAGCGTAGCTCCTCTTTGGTAGGAGCCACCAGCAACACTCCTGCGCCTGCGCCTTGCAAGGTGAGGGATCCATCGAAGTACATGGTCCATACGTCGTCACCTTCGTAAGGCTCGTCTTTGGCTGGACGCGCGGTGAGCTCTTTTTGCTCAACTACAGGACCGGGCGTCCATTCTGCCACAAATTCCGCGAGGGCCTTGCTCTTGATTGCGCTGGAGGTTGTGAACTCGAGCTCGAACTCGGACATCTCCACCGCCCACTTGACGATTCGCCCAGTGGCCTCGCGGTTGCGTAACACCGTCTCCAGCGGGAAACTGGTGACCACCCGGATTGGATGGTTTTGGAAATAGTGCCGCAGCTTCCTTGACGCTATGAGGACCGCGTAGAGGAGCTTCTGCACTTGGGGGTAGCGCGTCTTGGCGTCGCGCAGGACCTCGCTGACGAAGTAGACAGGGCGTTGCACCATGCGCTTCTTCATCTCGGCGTCGCCCGTACCGATGTCGGACGCGAGAGCTGCGTTGTCCGTCGACGTCGGAGCCGGAGCCCCCGGGTCGGCCGTGGGCGTAGCCCCCGAGCCATCAAGCGAAGGCGGTGCTGCAGCCCCCGGGCGAGCCATCCTGCTTGTCGACGTCGGAGCCGGAGCCCCCGGGTCGGCCGTGGGCGCAGCCCCCGAGCTTTCATCCGAAAGCGGTGCTGCAGCCCCCGGGCGAGCCATGTCACTTGTCGACGTCGGAGCCGGAGCCCCCGGGTCGGCCGTGGGCGCAGCCCCCGAGCTTTCATCCGAAAGCGGTGCTGCAGCCCCCGGGCGAGCCATGTCGTGTGGCGACGTCGGAGCCGGAGCATCGAGGACGGCCGTGGGCGCAGCCCCCGAGCCATCGCCCTGATTCGGCGCGGCGCCGACGCGCCTTTTCTTCCGCCGGGATTCGTCGAGCATGAACTCTTCGCGTTCGGCGACAAGCGCGGCACTGACCACGGCCGGTGTTGCCGCGATGTAGAGCAGGAGCGGCTCCTTGTCCTGGGGTGCGACCAAGACGGGTGCTGAGGAGAGGTAGGCCTTGAGTTCTTGAAATGCGGCCTCGGCCTCGGGGGTCCATTGGAAACGGTCTTTCCGCTTCATCAGCTTGAACATGGGTAGGGCGCACCCGCCGAGCCTTACGATGAAACGGCCGAGCGCGGCCATGCAGCCTGTCAACTTCTGGACGTCCTTGAGGCGGGTGGGCGGGCGCATGTTCTCGATGGCCTGAATTTTTTCCGGGTTGGCTTCCATCCCCCGGTGCGAAACCAGGAAACCGAGGAGCTTTCCCGCAGGGGCACCGAACACGCACTTCGTCGGGTTGAGCTTGACCCGCTTGTCGCGTAAGTTGTTGAATGTTTGCTTCAGGTCGGATAGCAGGGTCTCGCTCTTGTGCGACTTGATCACGATGTCGTCGACGTAGGCCTCTACGTTCTTCCCGAGTTGCTCATCAAGTGTTTTGCGCATTGCTCGTTGGAACGTAGGGCCCGCGTTTTTCAAACCAAAAGGCATGGTCACATAACAATAACACCCCGCCGGGGTCATGAATGCGGTTTTCTCTTCATCCCCCCTAGCCATGGGAATCTGGTGATACCCAGAATTCGCATCTAACATACAGAGTAGGTCACAACCTGCGGTTGAGTCAACTACTGTGTCTATGCGTGGTAGCGGGAACGGATCCTTAGGGCACGCCTTGTTGAGGTCGGTGTAGTCGACGCACATGCGGAGCTTGCCGTTGCTCTTGGGTACAACCACCGGGTTTGCCAACCAGGTGGGGTGTAGGACTTCTCGTATGAAGCCGGCCTCGAGGAGCCGGCGGATTTCCTCCCGGATGAACATCTCTCGCTCCGGGGCTTGGCGCCGAGCTTTTTGCTTCACCGGCCGAGCGGCCGGGTTGACCTTCAACTCGTGCTCAATCACCTCCCTTGGTATGCCGGGCATATCGGACGGCTTCCAAGCGAAGACGTCCGCGTTCTCCCGAAGGAAGGCGATGAGCGCGAGTTCCTATTTGGGGTCGAGCTCGGCCCCGATGGTGACGGTCTTGGAGCCGTCCGCGTTGATGGCGACCTGTTTGGTCTTCACCAGCCCGCCGGCCGTCATCTTGGAGCGCTTGGGGGAGGACTTGACCGCCTCCGGTACATCACCGAGGTCTGGATCCGCCTCCGCCGCCTTCTCGGCGGCCAGGATCAGCTCGGTGCACGCGATGGCGCTCTTGTAGTCGGCCCGGACGGTGATCACGCCCTTGGGCCCCGGCATCTTCATGGTGAGATAGGCGTAGTGGTCGCACGCCATGAACTTACTGAGGGCCGGACGCCCGATGATGGCGTTGTACGGGAGGTCGATGTCCGCCACGTCGAACACCACCTTTTCCGTGCGGAAGTTGTCCTTGGTGCCGAACGTGACCGGGAGCGTGACCCGCCCAAGGGGCTGGGCGCGTCCCGGCAGGACCCCGTGAAAGGGCCTTGAGGGCTCCAGGTCAGCCTTGCTGCCCTGGAGCATCTCGTACACCTTCGGGGTAATGAGGTTGATGCTTGCACCGCCATCAACCAGCGTGCGAGCAATCCTCTTGTTGCACACCGTCGGCGCGACGATGAGCGGGAGCCGGCCGTCCGAGTTGTCGGGGCCGACCAGGTCGCTCCCGTCGAAGGTGATCGAAGCATCCAACCACTTGATCGAGCGGGCGAGAGTGGTTCCCGCGTTCAGTGCGCACACCTCGCGGCGAAGGAGTTTCACCTGCCGCTTGGTCGTGATGGGCGCGGAGCCGCCGCAAATGACCGCCACGGTATCCTCGTGATCCTGGAAGAGGAGAGCTTCCTCGTCCTCCTGGGACCCCTTCTCGTTACCCGCGCGTTCCTCTTTGCGCTTCTTGCGCTTCTCCGCGTTGGCGAGGATGTACTTGCACTCCGTCTGGTCATGGAACGTGGAGTCGTGGAACGCGCAGTACTTCCCCGTGGTGGGAGCTTTCTCACCACCTTTGGCCGCCTTCGGAGCCATAGGAGGCTTACCACCCTTGGCACCCGACGGCGCTGTAGCCAAAACTTCGCCCGCCTTGCGCTTTTTGGCGAGCTTCTTCTTCTGTTTCCGGGACAGAGGACGGTCGTCGTCCTCGTCCTCCTTCTCCGGGTCGGAGTCGTGCCAGGCCTGCGCTTCCTGCCGGCGCGCGCACCGGTCGACCAACCCGAAGAGCTCCACGACGGTTTGGGGCTCGTGGACCCCGAGCTCGCCCAACACGTCCTTGTCGCGCACGCCGTGTGCGAACGCCGATATGACCCGCGCCGGGTCGATGTTGGGGATGGTGTTGCGGACGTGGCTGAACCGCTGCACGAACTTGCGCAGCGGCTCGTCCTTCCGCTGAATGACCTTATCCAGGTCAATCTGCGTGCCGGGGCGCTTGGCGGTGCCCTGGAAATTGACGAGGAAGTCGCGGCACAACCCCTTCCACGACTTCACTGATTCGGGCGGTAGGTTCATGAACCAAGACCGCGCCGAGTCCTTGAGCGCGAGGTGGAAGTAGTTGGCCATCACGTCCTCCGAGCCCCCGGCCGCGCGTACCGCGGTGGAGTAGATCTGCAGGAACTCGGAGGGGGGCGCGGTCCCGTCGTAACGCTCCGGAATGTCGGGGCGGAACTTGTTGGGCCACGTCACGGCGCGCAGCCTCTTGGAGAGGGCCGCGCATCCACCAGAGTACGCGACGCGACGTCCTTCGCTCTCCGCGCGCCGTCTCCTGTCCGGCGGTGGCGAGGCGGACGAGCCGGATGACGGTGCGCGCGTCGAGCGGGAAGACTGCGCGCGATGCCTTTCGTGGCGTCGCTCCCGGGAGCGCTCGATGCTGATGCGAGCGTCTTCCCCGTCGCGGCGGCGTCCCCCCAGCTTCCGCCGGAGGTCGTCCGGGCCACGACGGGGTGTTGTCACGGAGAAGGAGTAGTCCTCCGTGCCCGTGTGCGTGCGCTCGGTAGGCACGTATGTGGGGCCCTCCGAAGAGGAGTTTGCGCGCGAGCGCGACGGACCCGACTTGGATCTCGCCTGGCGCCGCGCCGTATCCACCATCTTGGCGACGTCCCGAAGCCAGGGCCCGGCCGGCGAACCCTCCGCCAGTTCCGGCGGTGGGTTGCGCAGCAGGTCCCTCGCCCTGTCCAGTGCTGCCGGTGGGGTCAGGCTGTCGAAGGAGAGGCGCCGCGCGGGGGCGCGGCGCTGCTCATGCTCGGGTGAGGCGGTCCGTCCGCTGGACGGCCGCAGAGAAACCGTCTGCGAGCGAGTGCGGCGCTGGGGCCGCGCGCCCTCCGCCCCGCTCAGCCGAGTAGGTCGGGGAGGACGTGAGCCCTTGGCTGCCTTCGCCGTAGGTGGCTGTTCCGCCATGATCTCCTCGTCCACCGACTCCGAAACGGAGCGGCGCCGAGGGTGCACGTCCTCGTCGCTAGAGGACCTGCGGCTGTCTCGTCCGGCCATGGCGAGGAGGATCGGACGCGAAGAAGAAAACACAAGAACTACGACGCCCCCCCCTTCCTGGCGCGCCAAATGTCGAGGTGTGGAAACCACGGCAAATGGGGGCCTAGCACGGCCTCCCTTTGAGATTCGGAGGGGAGCGAACGGTTCTAAGTGTCGGAATCGCGTACGAGAGAGAGTGGGGAGACACAAGCAGTTTACCCAGGTTCGGGCCACCAGAGGTGTAAAACCCTACGTCCTGCTTGTCTGATATTGCTCAAGTGTTGTGTGTTGGTTTCTTGTACAAGGCACTCCCTTTTATAGTACAAGGAGAGGCCAGACCCGTTCATGGGCCGTTATGGGGGCGCCGGCCGCCCGAGATGCCGGGCGTCTTTTCCAGTGTCAGCGGGCTTCGCTCGTCCTGCCTTCATTGTTCGGATGACTCCCGCCGTCTTGTCTTATCATTCGTACAGCACGCGCGCAGCGGCCGGGGCGGTGAGGCGCGGAAAGGAGCCGGATGCACCGGACGGACCCTCGGTTCGGGTGACGCGCCGTACGGTGGCAGGCGGCGCTCGTCAGCCCACGCCTCCCCTCCCAGCCGAACAGTGCGCTACAGGGCCGCGACTGGTCGGGTCACGTCCATCAGTCGCGGCCCGGCGTGGCGCGCACGCGCATTGAAGTCCAGCGACCCACCCGCGCGGGCGCGCGGGCTGTCGCTGGCAGGTGGGACCCCTCTGCGAGGATTCCCCGCGCCCCGGATCCGCGCGCACTGTAGCCGCACGAAATCCCGGGGCGTCTCGTCGTACTGCGGCGCTATTAAGGCGCCGCGAACAACCGTCGCCACGTGCCGGGCCCCCACAGGCTCGCGGGGTCCCGCCAGTGTCCGCGTCCCGCAGCGGGTCGCGGGGGCGGCAGGGCGTAGCCACGTGGCAACGCCGGGCGGCTCGCGGCCGTGAGCCGTCCGGGAGTCCAGTGCTTCGTGCCAGCCTGCTGGGCCGCCTCGGCCCATTTGGCGCGTGGTTGTCTTCCCTGGCCCAAGACGGACTCAGGCCGGCCCTTTGACCGGGGGAGTGGGGACCCTGGTTCCCAGTACACCGACAGTATGGATGCAGGATTGCAAGAACGATTGAGGTAACGAGAGGTCTGGCCCATTTTGCGGCCCAACTGCGGTTTCCGACTCAGACACGGTTGTGGCCTTGCGAGGCTATATATTCAATTTTTTTTTGCGAGACTATATATTCGGTGGGGGTACTTCCGACCAAATGCAAAGTAGCGGCGAAGAAGGATTTGAAGAAGCGATTGCTCGGCATCGCTCAGGTCCAGAAGATGGTGTTGGAGGCCGGATCATCGAAGACCTACTATCAGGACCAGCAGAAGAAGAAGAAGAAGAAGACGAAGATTGTGAGGATGCCTCCCCACCCACGCCTCCCCAAAAGGAGGCTCGCCATGGAGCTGGAGTCTACCAAAGAGCAGTACAGGAGATCCATTGCCTTGTCCGAGAAGCTTGAAAGAATATTGTACGCCAACATGCGCGCGCAGGTCTGGCGCAATGGCTACATTGAGTATGAGGTCACCGATGACACGGAGGACTCAATCATCCAGACCTCCACCTGAGTTGGTGTGTGTCATGCAAAGCTTGGACTATCATACCATGAGAGAGTTTCTGTGATGAGATCCATGTTATCTAGCTCCTAATTTTTTATTTTTTTCGACTGATTATCTAGCTCCTAATTGGTTCCTTTTCACGGACGGATTCCATTCTGATGCTAAAAAACAGGATTGTTTACGATATTTTTCAGATTTAAGTTTTGGTTTTGTGAAAATGCAGTTGTTTCGGTATTCATCATCCTTAACGCATGGGTGCCATATAAGTTGAACTAGCAATTTGATGGCGTCTTTAGAAATAATATAAGAAGGAATTGTAATTCTTAGTATAAGTGACTCCACAGTGTTTCTTCCCTTGATTAAAAAACATTGCATTAAACGTAAGTCATGTACTGATAAGTTCTTGTGGACCCAAGACCAATTTATTGGCTATCACAATGGAAGTAACTGAATTTCACATATCCTGAAAGCTGACTTTGGTGATCAGGACACTTGATTCAGCAAAAGAATACAATTTGTTCAAACATTAAGAAGTTCAATGAACATGGAATTGCAACCAGGGTTAGAGTCTCTTCAATTGTTCATAATGCTATTGAAGTGTTTCTAGATGCCTAGAGCATGCTTTTCCTTACAACATAGGAAAATGTTCATGAATTGCCAGTTTGTATGGTCACTGGTCAGGTTCGGATATCAGCAGCTTTCATAGAGCAAGTAGCAGTCTCTTGCAGATAAAGACAGAATGACTGAATTGTTCTGTAACGATTAATTATAGATGAAAGAAGCATATTATATTAGCACAGCAAAAACATGAGGAGAGCTTCTATACTTATGTCAGATATATTATTGCTAATACTATTGCCTCCTCCATCTGTTTGATTTATGCTGAGCTCTGAACAAAAGCTTGCCCTTACAGTGCAGCTAACCATTATCTTCACAAAATATAAAGCATCTAACCATCAGTGAATTGTTCTGGAAACCATACACTGAGGTTAACCCTGCCAGGTTAGATATATCAGAGTCCTGGTGACCTTGGTGATCAGAAACATAATTCAACTAAAGAATACAATTCGTTCAAACATTAGAGAAGTTCAGTAAACATCAAAACAGATCATTATCGTTGTCTCTATTTAAAGTTTATCTCTTCAATTTGTCACCTCTATAATGTGTGTGTGGGTATTAGGGGCATTTGCGTTATTACCTCTGGTTTTCCTCTCAATTGCGATTTTACCTCTTCTTTTTTAACTTTGCGATTTTACCCTTGGTTTTTCAAACTGAAGCAAAAAATTACCCTTGTGGTTGCAATTTTACCCTGGTTTTGAAGTTGAAAAAGGAGGGGTAAAATCGCAATTAGAAGGCAAACCTGGGGTAGAAACGCAATATCCCATTTTATTACAACATAGGAAAATGTTCAGCAGCTTCAAGAATTTGGTCAGGTGTCAGCGGCTTGACTAACTTGAAGCTCCCAGGATGAAGATGTGGATCAAGAAGACGAGTTTTATTCTTTTTTTTAAAGAAAAAGCCATAAGGCCTGCTTATATTGAAAGCCTATAACAACTTTCACAATCTTTTACACCAGGAACAACAGCTTGCAAATGAAAAGCACAAAAACCATAAGAGACCAACACCTTCTCCTCTCATCCTATTACAAGAGCAACATCTTCCTAAGTACTGATGTCTCTGGCGAGCTCGTTCATGTAATGTACCATTCGTTTGAGGTTATGTTAGTGGAACGTGTCCAAGTGAGTACATTCAAATTTTTGATAGTCCAAAATGGGTGAAGAGGTTGAACAGGACCTCTGTTTGAGTGGCGGATGAAGTGGTCCAAATTTGAAAAAAAATATTGTACATTTACAATCCTTTTAGTATTAAAATTAAAGAATATTCCTGAGTAATTCGAAATTTTAACAGGTTTGGGACCGTTTGGTCGTTCGTAAGGGCCGTGGACCTTCGCAGCAATAAAAAAGCCTGACAACAATTGGACCTTTGCAGCATCCAAAAAGACTGACCACCAAAGGGCATCTTTTCTGTCTTGGCATCAGACTCCTCTCTTGCAGTACAGCCAAAAATTAAGCAGTACTAACTACTACTACTAAATAGAGAACATGTATATGAGGGTGGGAATCTTGGACTGATCTGTACTTCTAAGTTCTAACTACTACTGCAAGTGCCGGGTCAAAATACCATTTTCCATGTCTTTATTTTAGTCCTTCATGGACTCTTGGACTGATCTCTCTACTCTCTGTACTCTCTACGCTCTGTATTCACCAATCCTCTCTCGCCTCCGTTCCTCTCCCGTCAATGGATATAAACAACACAAAACGAGACAACTAATACGAAGTCAAAAGAGTGTAGGGTCAATTTTTTAATGTTTTTATCTACTCCACACTACATTATGCATGTTACGCTAGGCGCCCGTTACATAAACGGGGCGAGGTGAGCCGAAGTTTCGCTCCAAGCATTACCAGTTTTATAGAGTGTGTTTGGTTCTGGGACGGGACGGAGACAGGACGGAACCCTTTTTTGAGGTGTTTGTTTCTGAGATTGAGAGGGATGAAACCGTCCCACTGGAGAATATACCCTCAGATTCGGGACCAACTCATCCACCCAAAAACTGCCGAACCAACTCGTCCCTCTTCGACGCCGTCCTCTTCCCCGTCTCCTCTCTTCTCGGTGCGCGACGCAGGGGATGCTGGCGGCGCGGCGAGCCAAGCTCGCGAGCGCGCGGCGGCGTGGGATGTCGTGACTGGAGTGCAGCGGGAGGAGGTTGGGGTGGGCGAGGCGGCGCATGTTGACGGCCGGCGCGGCGGCGACCAGCCCGTCACCACTGGTGGACATGTACACCAGCCACTAGCGCGTGGACGCGGCATGGCGGGTGTTCGACGAGGTCGCCGGCGGGGACCGGCAGCTCAGGCTACGCGCAGGCCGGCATGGACAGGGACATGCTGACACTCTTCGCGTCAATGGAGTCCGAGGCCAGCGTCGTCCCCAGCAAGACCACCATGGCGGGTGGGCTAATTGCGCACGCATGCATTCGTCCATGGTTAATTGCGCACGCGAGAGCTGCAAATTGACTTCCCCAATCAATTGATTTAGCAATTGTTTAGCAATTGAACACGCCGCACATGCGTTCATGGCTAATTGCAAGCAGGGCAGTGCGGTGCGGTAGCTCGCGTGCTCGAGGGCGCAGCTGCGGCTGCGCGATGGCGCGGCTCGCGTGCGCAAGGGCATTGCTCCATGGGCGGCGCGCATGGCTCGCGATGTGCGTGCGCGGATGCTGCTGTGGCTAGTTCCGTTCACCTCAGGCAGCCCAGCAATGGAACGCAGAGCTGTCTGAAACATGGATGGAAGGTGCTCGACGAAATGTCACAATGGTAGACAAGGCAAGCTAACGGAACACAAGAGACGGCGTCGGTTCTCATCCCTTCTCGTCCCTCCAACCAAACTAAAAACAGGGACCGTTCCATCCTTCCAGCCAAACATAAAATGAAATGGTTCCATTCCTCAAAAATGGGATGGTTCCGTCCCATCCCACCTAGTCCCGCAACCAAACACAAGTTACGCTGCAAACTTAGCTTATCAGCTGGTCCGTCGTCGTCGCACAGGATCCTGCTAGGAAAGCTCGGCAACGTTCTTGCCGAGAAGTACACCTTGCTCGGCGGCGTGCGCGAGGAGATCCAGGAGCTTAAGGATGAACTCGAGAGCATGACTGCCTGCCTCCAGGAACAGGCCAACGGGACGACGACACCCGGAACGAGCAGGTGCGTTCTTTTAATTTGACGATGAGCTTGCTTAGCAACTACTGCCTCCGGTTTTCTATTATCCTTGTTAGGACAGGCTTGTTAATTAATTCAAATTTAAACTGCTTTTCTTGTCCTACCGACAAGAAAAGAAAACCTAAGGGAGTAGCATATTGTTTGTGATTACTAGTACTACTTTCCACATCAAATCTTACTACTTGCGTGGTGTTGAAAGAGAAGTGTGGTGAAGCGGCCACGCTCTGCTGCGCCGCCGCCTCGCCGGAGTTCGCAACCAGGTCCATGCCCGATTGCTTGTCCAGCGCATGACAGAGCTCCAACGACTTGGTCGTTCAGCTTTCTAACTTACTCCCTTCGGATTGTTGACGCCGTTGACTTTTTTCGCTACGTTTGACCATTTGTCTTATTCAAAATATTAGTTCAAACATGTAAAGTTATAAGTGTATTTCAACTTTCTTTAATGATAAAACAAATCATAACAAAATATGATAATTTTTTAAATATTTTGAACATGACAAAGGGTCAAACGTAACTAAAAAAATAATCAAATGTCAACAATTTAAAACTGAAGGAAGTACTGTTTCTGCTAGCCCCGTAATTTTTGCATCTCCGTTGTACGGGCCTAAATCCATACGGAAAGTTTTAGACGTGGGCGACAAAGGTTTGGGGAAAGTTATTTTCTTAAAGAAAATCGAGGGGACTTTGAGGAGCATTGGGCACTGAGGTTTCTGTATACTAGCTCGAGTCTCACCAAGCACATGCCAGAAAGAAGGAAAGAAATTTTTTTTTTTTCGAAACGCAGGAGAGCTACGCTTCTTTGTATTAGAGGGAAAAAGATAGTCCCCTTACATCATCCTAATCTCATACAGGGACCAAATATGAGAGTCGGTTTACAACACACCGGACTGTAAAACCCACTAAACAACCAACAAAAGACGTGACCAGAAACTAGAGAAAGAGCTTTCTTTCATGAAGGAAAAGAATATGAACCTGTTACGACAAAATGATATCTGTTGGCAGAGGTCCAAATAAAAGTATCTAGGGAACTTTTAGAGATGTTCATACATAGGTTCATAAATCCATAAATCTAGAGTTGTTGATATATTAAATTTTTTTATTTAAATCATTTTGTTATTATTTTGAATTAAGCACAAAACAATTAAGAAATAATTAACTTTATTTTGCTTATAGATTAAAAAATCCAGCATGGATCTCCGAGCTAGAGTTGTGTCGAGCCGGACCATAATTGTTGAAATTTCTATTTCATGACCTTGAAATAAAGACAATACAGACACTAACAAATACTAAGAGCATAACCTACTGAATTGTGTACCGAATGGACCGAAGTGTTGAACTTTGCCGGCAGCCAGAACAAACTACTTAAATATGGAAGGACAAACTACTGATACGATTTACCACAGATTACTGATAATTTATAATTTTGCTATCAGTAGGTTATAAAATTACATAATCAGAGAAATGAAAATTAATTGTTCAAAGGAAACATCCTTAAATTACTGAAATTTTGGCTGCATTGAAAATTTTGCTACAAAACTGAAGTTACTAAAAAAAATGAAGTATTGAGTTGAGTTTTCTGTCACTCGGAACATGATGACCAGAGAGCTACACAAGTATATACTAATTGATATAAATATGATATGGCTTGGAATTACTTAACCAGATCATAACGAACTAGCCTCTTATCTTCATGAAAGGAAAATTGCCAACCGTGGAATTAATGTACTAGCCTTAGCCGTAGCAAAATCCTAAGAATTTAATATGGATTGTATGAATCGGAATTACTAACAATTAGTGAACAAGTGATACATGTTGAATAAATGAAGAGGGTACTGAAAGGATAGCTATAGACACTGCAGGAACTAAGCACTACAATCGTGTCAAAAAACAAAGACTCATCTCTGAAAATGGAAAACTGAACGCAGAAACTATTGGTACAGTGATAACTCAATCGATAAAATTGCTGTAAAAAAAAATCTCGAATCATAACTCTGTAGGTAAATTTAGTGACAATAATTTGGTATCACCCGCAAAAAAAATAAAAAAAATTGGAGGAATCATCCGTGAAGTACGTGTTGTGTTTCTCAGTAATTGGAGGTTTTTTTTTTTGTTTTTTGATTGGCATGATGACAATCGCACATTGTACTCGATCGCGTGTATAAAATTTGCTCTTTTCTATCTATGCTTGAAAGTCACAAATTAAGAAACTGGCATCCTGACTTCGCAGATGAGGATTTGGATGAAACAAGTGAGAGAGGTCGGCTATGATGCAGAGGACTGCATCGATATTTTCTGGCATAACCTGAACAAGCACCCAGGAGACAATAGAGGCCTGGCAAGGTGCATGCACAAGGCTATGAATTTCTTAAGAACACTGGAAATCCGGAAAAAGCTGGCCAAAGATATCCAGAGCATCAAGTCAAGAGCCCAGAAGGTGAGCGATCGGAGACTGAGGTACAAGCTGGATCCATCGGAGGACAACTCGAGGTCGGGCAGTGCGCTCAGATCGTCCAGCTATGTCTATGTGGATCGCAGGCTGCCAGCACTACACTCCGACGCATCGCGGCTGGTTGGGATGGACGATCACACGAGCATATCATCAGGTTGGTCAATGAGATCAAGTGCCCCATCTCCGGACAATCTCCATTGTCGGTTCGGTGGCCTGGGAAAGACCTCCCTGGCTATGACTGTTTATACCAGTCCGATTGTACGCGGCATCCAATGTCGCGCCTTTGTACCAGTGTCCCAGACCTATGAACTCCGATCACTTCTTGAATCGGTGATGAGCCAGATTGTTGCAAGACCCTACAACGAAGACGGGAGTTTCAAGAAAGAGGAGGATCCCCTCCAAGGCATTGAATCATGGGATATACCGAAGCTCATTGCGAAGTCTAGAAATTACTTGAAAGATAGAAGGTCTCTCTCTCTCTCTCTCCTCTCTCTCTCTCTCTCTCTCTGAGACACATAAGTAATTAATTGAATACAAATGCATGTATAATTTGCTTGATAAGGAAACAATAGTCTTACACTAAAATTTTCATATATTGTGCTGTAGGTGCATTCACTGTATATATCGGCCGAATTCATTTTAGACTATAGCAGTATAATTAATTTATACATTACGGTTATGCATCGTTCAGTATTATCTCTTAGCGAACTTGAAGCCTTCATTGTATCGCAATTAATGCAAGTTGCAACTAAGGATATTGTATGGTCACGCGTATCAGATACTCCCTCTGTTTCAAATAAGTGTCATTCTATCCTCGGGCACATGAACTAAGGAGAGATGGAAACGTAGAGCGCTGAAAGAGATAGAGAGAAACATGCATCGAAAAGTGAGAATGACACTTATTTTGGAAAAATTAGATGGTGCTAGAAAAATAATTACTTGAAAAATGCTCCTGACACATACTTGAAAAATAATTACTTTTCATGCAGCGTTTATTGTGAACCAATAGCTGATTTTGTTAGCTAAGCCTAATGAGCATTTCTTTTCATATTTAGGTACCTTGTCATTCTTGATGATTTGTGGATGCCAGCAGCATGGGAGAACTTGAAGATAGCTTTTCCTGATAACGAAAAAAGAAGCAGAATAGTAGTTACTACACGCAGTCTCCAGGTTGCTCGAAGTTGCTGCACATCTTCCAGAGACTGTGTTTTTGACATGCCGCACTTAAGTGAGGAAAATTCAGAAAAGTTATTATTCAAGACAGTGTTCCAGTCAGAGAAATATCCAAAAGATGGTCTGGAGAATGTCAGCGAGGCCATCTTGAAGAAATGTAATGGTTTGCCTCTAGCCATAGTAAGCATAGGAGGAATGCTAGCTCAAAGTGCGCAAAAGAAGTTAGTGGCAGATTGGCAAAGAGTAATTGATCAACTTCCTTCTGAGATGGAGACGAACCCAACTTTAGATGGAATGAGAAGAATACTCTCCCTTAGCTACAATGATTTGCCATACCATCTCAAAGCTTGCTTCTTGTACCTTAGTGTGTACCCCGAGGATTATGTGATAAGAAGAGGTGCACTGGTCAGGCGATGGGCTGCGGAAGGCTTCATCGGCACAATGCATCAACTGAGCCTGGAAGAGATTGCTCAGCGCTGTTTTGATGAGTTTGTCATTAGAAATAGAAGAGTTTTACTGTCCAAATAATGGTCATTAGTCTCTCTAAACTAATGGCCATTAGTTTGATCCAACGGTAGAGCTTTAATCTCAGAAAATCAATACTAATGCCATTAGTAGGGGTAATCACGCTATCCAATGGGCGGAGATTCTCGGGGCTCCGAGAACAAAACGGCTACAGGGAAAGCAGCACAGGCAGCACTGCTACTTGTTCCTGTAGACTCGCCGCTCTACTCTAGACGTGTTCCTCTAGACTTGCTGATCTTCAAAATGTCGCCGGTCTACTCCTGCTTCCAGCCGGTCTGCGTCATCTTTGTCATCTTGTCTGCGTCATCTTTTGTCATCTTCAATGTTTTTTCTCCGTTTGATCGCGATTGCACCATTTGGGTTTTTATCCCGGTCGCCGGTCTACTCCATGGCTGCCGGCTGCCCCCCGTCATGTCGTCCTTGGATCCGCCTGCGCACGGCACACTCCATGTGTCATGTCGTCCTTGCATCCGCCTGCGCACCGCACGCTCCATGTGAAGGTGCACATAGATATCCTCTCTCTCTCTCTCTCTTTTTTTTTTGCTGCAAGGACACAGATATTCCTCGTAAAAAAAAAGATATTCTCGGGGGCGCATTGTACTCGCCCTGGGCCGGGCGAGTGAAGGACGTGTCTCGCCCGCCCCTCCAGCTGCGGTGAAGGGGCGTACCTGGGGCACCCGCCCAGCAAGCCCATCAGGACACAACACGCGGCCTAGCAAGCAGACCACGGCGAACCTCACGACTCTGTCGACGCGTTGCTGATCCGCTCCCACCAGCCTCCCAAAAACTGTTCCAACAAATAAAACAATTTGTTCCAGACATTTGAGTCAATGTTCCAAGAAATCAACCCATTGTTCCAACAAACAAAACAATTTGTTCCAGTCGTTTGAATCAAATGTTCTAGCCGCCGACGCAGAACAATCCGCCCTTCCGCCCAGAACAATTCGATCAAGCAAGCAGAACAATAGAGCAGAGCAAGAACAAACCGAATCACAGTGTGGAAGAAATGAAATGTAAGCCTAGAACATTGCAATTCCATGCTTGGAACATTGCTAGTCATGCCTGGAACATTAGGAAATCTACCTACAACAAATCAATCCATGGCGCACCACGAGGGGTTTCAGCTGCCGTGGTTCGGTTTCACGACGGCGGGAAAGCATGTACAGCTCCGGCAGGTGGGACGAAGAGGACCAGGACAGCGGCAACTTCGTGGTGCACGCGGTTTAGATAGACAGACATGTGCCTTGCTCGAGCAATTCAGGGGCAGTGCATAGCCACTGATAAGGTGCTAATCTCATCCATGGAGAAATTTCGCGGAGGCTTGCCTCTGCTATCTGACAGCTGAAGAAGTCTTCGTCAGATATGGAGATTGTAGTAAGCACGCGTCATCTAGCACTAGGAAATCCACGCTGTATCTTAGCATAAGCCGATATCCCATGAGGCAAGAACGCAAGTTCTTGGCATGTAACGATTGAAATAATTGAATCCTAGTTATCTCCCACGAGGTATATCATGAGTTATCTCGTTTGGCCTAACATCAAAGTTTGTTTGAACAGAGTGCAGAAATGGCTAAGTATATAACTTCTTTCTTATCTACTTAGTATTTGGCTATATGAAATTAGCAGATTCGAGCAGAACTTAGCCTTTGCTCCAAATGAATGACCGACGGCCAAAATGGCTACCTGGCATGAACTTAACACTGCCAGAGGGCACGCAGTACTAACAGTGGAGGACTAGTAGTTCAGAGCTGTTTTTTCTGTACTTTGGGTCCCTCGGAAAGCTAGTTCATGGAAATGTAGAATCTCTTAAAGTTAAAAGGCCACTAAACGGACGGCTTGGACTACCTGCTACTGTTCTGCATGCCGCACTAAAACATGATGACATAGGAAGAGAATTTGCTTTGTGGTTTGTGGTGATCATGACATGGCGCCGTTTATTCAAAGTGGGAAGTTTGTGCTACAGAAAGAACAAATCTGGTGGCCGGCAAGAACTGGAAAAACTGAACAAAATACAGGAAACAATGACCGTGAGCTGGAAATGCAATGGCGACGTTTGGAGATTTGAAGCACGTCGCTAGATTTATCTGGATCTCTAATATCAGAATTAACCTGGTGGCCAAAAATCACTGGAAACGTGGCCCAAATGCAATATTGAAGTCTATATGTATTGATTGTTGGCTGCTTCATGGCATCCGAGCTCCAACAGAACACCCAAAAACAAAGTGCATGCCAAATATAATATACAGGAATGAACATGGCAAATTCTGATTTGATATAATTTCTGAAATTCTTTGGGTTATTGAATTTGTTATGCACCCCATACCACAAAATTATGTCATATTGGAAGATTTACAGAAGATCTACAATTATGGTACTCACTAGTCTAATGATCTGAACAATGCTCAGATATTCGGGTAAATGCGCGACTGGAAGCCTCACTCCATGCACCATAAAGAGGACTGTTTCCAAAAAAAAGTGGCACCCAGAAATTATATCATATCCATATTAAAAAGGGAGCCGCTTTCTGGAATTTAAGATGTCAAAAGGAGAGAATGGTCACCTTCCTGGCGTCATCCATCTACCTCAGACATTAGCAATCTTGAATTCCATTTCACGCAATGGTCAAGTGGCTATAGTTGAGTCTTCAATGGAAGAAACAAAATTTTGGTCCCCTCAGCAGTCAATGACAGTTCGAGGAACAGAAGTAGCCAATTGCTAGCCGTATACAGTTCGAGGAACAAAATTATTGGGCCCCTCAGTAGATAAGATTTATTCAAAGGCAGACAGTTGGTAAGATAGGATGGCAATGGTCTGTGTTGACTTACTTTCACTGTCTGTAGACCTTGACTGCCAGGTCTTCTTTGTGCTTTACTGCATATACATATATAATACATGAACCAACCAAGGGCCAAAGGAAGCCTACAGTGAGTGCCATGGCTGATCCCCACCTTGTTTATCGCATCCTCATGCTATCTCTTATCCTCCTCAGTTCTCTTCTCCTCAATTCCAATTGTACGGCCATCACGAGGGAAGCTGAGAAGACAGCGCTTCTAAATCTTGAGAGTGACTGGGGCAAGCCAGTAGCTCTGAATTGGAGCTCCAGCACATACACAGATCAGTGTAACTGGCGAGGCATCATTTGCACAGATGGCTTTGTAACAAGTATATCGCTTCCTGGCTGTGAACTCAACAAGCCCATTCCACCAGCCCTATGCTCGTTCAAGAACCTTATGTATATTGACTTATCTCGCAACCACATCACAGGTTCTTTTCCTACAACTCTTTTCAACTGTTCAAGACTTCAGTATCTGAACCTCTTTCACAACGCATTTGATGGTATTCTTCCTTCAAAGATACATCATTTGTCACCAAACCTTGCCTATCTTAACCTTGCATCGAACCACTTGTTTGGCAGCATTCCTAGTACAATCTCCCAACTTTATGGTCTTAAGTTTCTATACCTTGATCGCAATAATTTTGATGGCAGCTACCCACCAGAGCTTGGACATCTCTCAGAACTTCAAGTTTTGTCCCTAGCTCACAATCACTTTGCTCCAAACAAGATGCATCCGCAGTTTGGAAATCTGAGAAACCTAAGGTATTTGAAATTGAGTAGCATGAATATCATTGGTGAAATCCCAATAACCATATCTAAGCTGACCCAACTAGAACTCCTCGACTTGTCTTCTAACCGATTGAATAGTACTATCCCCGACGGAGTTTGGAGGTTCAAAAGTCTGAAGATGCTCTATCTAAATGAAAATTCTCTCTCTGGTCAGCTGAGGGGACCAGTTGAAGCATTTAATTTGGTCGAGATCAATGTTTCAACCAACCTACTCACAGGACAGATACCAGAGGATTTTGGCAAGCTAAAGGCCCTTCAGTACATCGATTTCTCCAATAATAGTTTATCTGGTGAACTCTCAGAGTCTCTCTCAAGCTGCAGGAGTTTGATGTCCATAATTTTGTACAATAACCAATTGAGAGGCAGATTTCCAGCTGGCATATGGTCACTGCCGTTGTTAACCACCATCATGATCCAGGAAAATGCTTTCTCTGGCTCATTGCCAAGTAGCTTAGGTTCAAATATAAAAATTATTAATATCAGCAACAACAGATTCTCTGGCGACCTACCGATGTCAGCAAACAATTTAACTACGTTGATGGCAGGAAACAACTGCATCTCTGGTGAAATCCCAACAGTCCTCATCCACAATGCGCCTTTGCAAGTCCTTGTCGTTGCCGAAAATATGTTATCAGGGTTACTACCTTCCACGATCTGGTGCATGCGGTACTCAAGGAGCTTGACCTTAGGAAAAACAATCTATCTGGGCAGATCCCAGGCACAATTGGGGATTCAATGCGAATCAATGGATTTGATACGCTAGATCTCTCGAAGAACAATCTCTCTGGCCCGATACCTGCAAAACTTGCCCAATTAGAACCTTCCTTCCTCAATCTCTCTAGTAACCAACTCACAGGCCAGATTCCAGATCTGTTTCAGATAATTCGATATGAGCAGAGCTTTCTATCCAATCCTGGTCTGTGTTCCTTTGACAACTTTGGGAACCTTACTATGTGTATCAGGCAGCTGGAAGATCCAGACAAGAAACACAAATATTTGAAGAGGCCTCTAATCATTATCCTGATTCTTGGCTCAATCAGTCTCATATGCACAGGACCTTTTGGTTTCATCAAGATAAGAACTTTCCTCACAAGGCAAAAGCATAATGCACCATCTCCACAGTGGAAACTAACAACCTTCCATCCTGTTAATTACAATGTTCAAGACATTCTTAGTTGTCTCACAAACAATAACCTTGTTGGCTGTGGTGGTTCAGGAATGGTATACAAGATACGCCTCGATAAATGCAAGATTATAGCTGTGAAAAAAATAATTAATGGCCTAAGGATGGATGATATGCTGGAAAAGCAGTTTCAAGCTGAAATTGAGACTCTTGGATCTATCCGACATTCCAATATCATCAAGCTACTAGGCTGCATATCAAGCTCTGAGTCGAAGCTTCTCATTTACGAGTACATGGAACATGGAAGCCTATATGATTGGTTGCATCAAAAGATCTGACTGGTACAACTGAACAGCTAAATTGGCCAATGCGGATGTCAATAGCAATCGATGCAGCAAGAGGAATGTGCTACATACACCATGATTGCTTTCCACCTGTAGTACATCGAGATATCAAATCCAGCAATATCCTGTTGGATGTTGAATTCAAAGCAAGGATTTCAGACTTTGGGCTAGCCCGTGCAATTGCTAAAATTGGCGAGCCAGAGTCAATCTCAGCGATGGTTGGATCCTTTGGATATATGGCTCCAGGTAAGAACTTGGTATCCTCTTTCAACTTATTTTAAGCTCAATGGTACAGTTTTTGACGGAGATGAATTACATTATTTGCTAGAGTTGGAAGCCTAAAAAAAATCAACGAAAAAGTCGATGTCTACAGCTTTGGAGTGGTTCTCCTGGAGCTGACAACTGGGAGGCGTGCAACTGGTGAGGCTGGTGGGCATGAGAATTTGGCACAATGGGCTTGGCGACAGTTTCAAGAAGCAGGCTTTCAGTTAATTGATGTAATTGACGAAAGTATACGAGATGCATCCTACTTACGTGAGATGCAACTAGTATTCAAGCTAGGACTAATTTGCACTGGAACAAAACCGTCGTCAAGGCCATCGATGAAGGAGGTCTTGCAGGTGCTACAAACGTTAAATAGCATATGGCAGTTATAAATCATCTGAACTGGACTGCACTAGAAGGTTGTTAAATCCTGGAGACCAAGATAAATGCCAGCAAAATAAAAGGTCCTCAATATCTCAAACATGTAACTTAGCAACTACGGAGGCCACAATAGACATTGTGGGTTGTTATGTAGTTACCTTACCAGAACTTCTATTGTATAATTTGCTGTGTTCGATAATGTACTATCAGTGCTTGATATATCCTTTGTTCAGTAGTAAGCCCAGTACAACAAGAAATCAGTCTATGATGCAGAGTATTAGCATAATATGGTAGGTCATGTAGACGGATATGCTGAGTAGTATAAAGCTCCAACTAGGGTGGAAAGCAGCACCACAATAGGTAGCTGATTTTACCGCGCCTGGAGGAAGTAATTTTCAATGATTTCCTAGACGGTAAACGGTAGACAGTGAGTCGACCATCGTTTAGTGTTTAATCTGTTTAAACGGGCTAAACGGTCAGTTAAACGTGCTAAACGGCCATTTAGGCATAGACGGTGGCCGCCCGTCTAGCATTTAGACGCTGTTCAAACGGAGTTTAATTCCTTTCAGGAAACAAGACCATATGACAGAAAATAATGACATGTGAACAAACAGTAAAAACAGAGAGAAACATTAAGCTGATTCCGCATCCAAGTAGCAAAGGATCAGGTGGAATTGGCAAATGGGCCTTCGGGAGTTATAGAGTCCTCGCTGATTCCAGGTACTGCCGCATTTGTTCCAACGTCGTCAATACCAACAACGGCTATCAATGATTCCCTATGTCGAACTCGATTCGGCACCCCTCCTCCTAAGCGGCTACGCGCATGCTAAATCGGTTCCAGAAGCTAATCCACGAAATCTTATAGCGATATCAGCACGCTCCTCGGCCACTGTACTTTTCCCAGAACCAAATTTAGGCTTCAGTTCACTAGAGATGCTATGAACGAATTAAGCGTTTACCTTTGTGTCTTCTTAGGTAACGGAGGGGAGGAGGAGCGAGGTCTTCGGCAACGCCCAGGCGCGGGAATACTGATCGCCTACGAGGAGCCCATAACTCTCCGGATGGATCTGCCGGCGGTCGCACGTCGCGGCGGCGGCACCGCTTCCTCTTCTCCACTCTTTTTTTTTTTTTTTTTGATAGCATCTCCACTCTTTTTTGGGCCTTTGAGGAAATGTGGCCCATAGGCCTCAAATAACGATACGGGGCCTGGTTTTGATGTAAATAGCCGGCCCACCAAGTAAAACTGACATTGTTGGCCAATCCTATACGTAAGGCGGGCTACGGTTAAGTTTTGGTAAACAGTGTTTGAGATTCATGCAACATTTAAGATTCACGCGGGTGGAGAGATAGAAGGCTGAGAGGCTGCCACGTGTCAGTTTCTGGTCGAGTGGGAGGGAGGAGAAAATGAATCGGTTTTCAAACTTCAAACGCATTTTTCTCCCAAACCGTAAGTCCGTTTTCGAATCCGTTTAAACCATCATGTTGTTTAGAATTAATCCTACAAAATGAGATTCAATATGAATATTTTTGAATTTTTTAAAATTCAAAATTTTCATCAACATTTTCTTTGTACTGTGTCAACAATTTTTTTTTACTAGATCAATATTTTTTTTTCAAAATGTTGATTTCATGTCTAAAAATGTTGAAATAGATTTACAGAAATGTTGACTCTTCTATTTCAAATGTTGATGAGCTAGGCTGTTTAAATTTGATGAGCTATTGGGTTGTTCTATTGGTTGGTAACTGTAGGACGCACTATGCATAGGAGGTCCCCACATCGTTACGTTCAAAAGTTTTTTTTTTTGCGAAGTAAGTATCAGAATGTTTACTCTGGTATCCTGCATTTACTAAGAATCCAGTGGTTCAAAAGTTGGGGTCGCGCATCAGCTGGAGGTCAGATTTCCATGCTCATTTTATTTTCTCCTATTTATACGAGCTTGATATTTCATCATAGATGTACCTCACCTTTGATATGTATTCATGTATGAGAGGTTAAATATAGTTGTTCTGATAACGTGTTTCCTTTTACATTGTTTTGTAAAACTAATTTATAGGGTGGATTTGTAATAGTTAAACTTCCAAAGTTAATTTGACAAACAACAGTATATGCATTTCCGGAGTCCAAAAGTTCCATCAATGCATGGGTTCATGAATCGTAGATTTTTAGCAGAAATTACAAGCAGTACGACTGTACGAGTTTGTAGCAATAATTGATGACAAGCTTTCCTTTTTTTGTTTTTGATCAAGACAAGCTTTGCATTTGCATGTTGGTAACCGAGTTAGCTGAATGAAAGACCTGATGTCCCGTCTCGGCACATGGATCCAACTGTTGCAGCCACAACCCACAAACACCATCATCAGGTGCGGCCAGCCTTGCAGACACGGTGCAGTGCTCTTTCTCCCTGTGACTGGCACCTCGCTGAGCAGCAAGTTAGTTAGCCTTTTAACTGGAGAAAATAATACTACTACAACTATTTTTAATGCACCATTAACAAAACAGTTTGAAATTGACCCCTCTCTTTGTTTGTGCGCGCACTTGTTTTACTGATATATACTCCATGCATGGACCTTCAATACATGATCAGTACCATACAAGGGCCTGATCGCCCTCTTCTCTGTGCTGGGGCACGTCGGGAGTTCGTGCCGGAGTTTTGGCCCCTCCTAGATTTCCTTATTGTGGTCCTTTTAAGCCAGGGTGGTCTCCAATCTCAACTAGGACTAGGGTACGTATCAAAGGTGAGGTACATCTATGATGAAATATCAACCTCACCTTTGATATGTATTCATGTATGAGAGGTACGTATCAAAGAATCTGTCACTGTTGTTTCTTTACAGAAACAAGCTCACCGGCACGATTCCGGCGAGCATCGGGCTGCTCCCGCAGCTCACCGACATCCGGATGTTCGCCAACCAGCTCTCCGGCGAGCTCCCTCCCGAGCTCGGGAAGCACTCGCCGCTCGGCAACCTGGAGGTGTCGAACAACAACCTCTCCGACCCGCTGCGGGATACGATCTGCTCCAACGGGAAGCTCTACGACATCGTGGTCTTCAACAACAGCTTCTCCGGCGAGCTCCCGGCCAACTTGGGAGACTACGTCCGTCTGAACAACCTGATGCTCTACAACAACCGCTTCACCGGTGAGTTCCCGGCGAAGATATGGTCGTTCCCCAAGCTGACCACGGTGATGATCCAGAACAACAGCTTCACGGGCACTCTGCCGCCCGTGATGTTCTTCAACATGACGCGGATCGAGATGGGGAACAACATGTTCTCCGGCTCCGTGCCGGCGTCGGCGACGGGGCTGCGCGTCTTCAAGGCGGAGAACAACAGGCTCACCGGTGAGTTGCCGGCCGACATGAGCAAGCTCGCCAATCTGACCGATTTCTTGGTGCCCGGCAACAGGATATCCGGGTCCATACCAACTTCGATCAAGCTGCTGCAGAAGCTCAACACACTCGACCTGAGTGACAACCGGCTCTCCAGCGCGATACCGCCGGGGAGCATCGGGCTGCTCCCGGTGCTGACCATGCTTGATCTTTCCAACAACGAGCTCACCGGCGACATTCCGTCAGACATCGACAGCGTGTTCAATTTGCTCAACCTGTCATCCAACCAGCTCACCGGCGAGGTGCCGGAGCCGCTGCAGATCGCGGCGTACGACCGAAGCTTCCTCGGCAACCGTGGCCTCTGTGCCGCGGCCAACTCCGGCACGAACCTCCCGACGTGCCCCGGCGGCCGAGGCGGCCACGACGAGCTGTCCAAGGGCCTGATCGCCCTCTTCTCGGCGCTCGCCTGGCTGCTCCTCCGGCGCCGGAAGGAGATCCACGAAGTGACGGACTGGAAGATGACGGCGTTCACGCAGCTCAACTTCAGCGAGTCCGACGTGCTCAGCAACCTTCCGCGAGGACAACGTGATCGGCACCGGCGGGTCCGGGAAGGTGTACCGCATCCACCTCACCGGCGGCCGCGGACGCGGCGACGAGGAGTCCGGCGCCGCCGGCGGCGGCAGGATGGTGGCCGTGAAGAAGATATGGAACACGAGGAAGATGGACGCGAAGCTGGACAAGGAGTTCGTCGCGGACGTGAAGGTGCTGGGCAACATCCGGCACAACAACATCGTGAAGCTGCTGTGCTGCATCTCCAGCCAGCAGGCGAAGCTGCTGGTGTACGAGTACATGGAGAACGGCAGCCTGGACCGGTGGCTGCACCACCTGGAGCGCGCCGGCGCGCCGGCGCCGCTCGACTGGCCGACGAGGCTGGCCATCGCCATCGACGCCGCCAAGGGCTGAGCTACATGCACCACGACTGCGCGCAGCCGATCGTGCACCGCGACGTCAAGTCCAGCAACATCCTGCTCGACCCGGACTTCCAGGCCAAGATTGCCGACTTCGGCCTCGCCCGGATTCTTGTCAAGTCCGGCGAGCCCGAGTCCGTGTCCGCCATTGGCGGGACGTTCGGGTACATGGCACCTGGTAAGTTCAGTTCAGTTCAGTTGCCAATTCACTTCAAGTTCTGAAATTTTGCATCGTCAATTTGTAATGCTAA
This sequence comes from Eragrostis nindensis, assembly GCA_012490785.1. NCBI lineage: Eukaryota > Viridiplantae > Streptophyta > Magnoliopsida > Poales > Poaceae > Eragrostis > Eragrostis nindensis. The sequence goes on from JAAXCT010001922.1 coordinate 73,497, forward strand.
TTGGTTGCGAATTCTTTTGCATCAGAGTACGGGTACAGGCCAAAGGTGAACGAGAAGGTGGACGTGTACAGCTTTGGCGTCGTCTTGCTCGAGCTGACGACCGGCAAGGTGGCCAACGACAGCGGCGCCGACCTGTGCCTGGCGGAGTGGGCTTGGAAGCGGTACCAGAAGGGCGCGCCGTTCGGCGTGATCTGCACGGGGGAGGACCCGCCGCGTCGGCCGTCCATGAAGGAGGTCCTGCACCACCTCATCCGCTGCGACAGGATGGCCGCCGAGGCGCAGGCGTGCCAGATGGGCTACGAGGGCGGCGCCGGCAGCACGCCGCTCCTGGAGGCGAAGAAGAAAGGCAGCTGGCGGCGGAGCATGTCTGGCTCCGGCAGGTGGGACGAAGAGGACCAGGACAGCGGCAACTTCGTGGTGCACGCGGTTTAATCAGACACACATGCGCCTTGCTCGAGAAATTCGAGTGCAGTGCAGAGTACATAGCCAATCATAAGGTCCTAAGCTAATCCATGTAGTAGAAATTTCGCGGAGGCTCGCCCCTGCTATCTGACAGCTGAAGGCGGCTTCGTCAGATATGGAGATCGTACTAGTAAGCACGCGTCATCTAGCACTAGGAAATTCACGCTGTAACTTGCATAAGCCGATCTCCCATGAGGCAAGAACGCAAGTTCTTGGCATGTAACTATTGAAATAATCGAATCCGAGTTATCTCCCACGAGGAATATCATGAGTTATCTCATTTGGTCTACCGTCAAAGTTTGTTTGAATAGATTGCACAAATGACATAAGTAGTAGTTGGCTATGTGAATTAGCAGATTCGAGCATGAACTTATCCTTGCTCCAAATAAATGACCGACGGCCAAAATGGCTACCCGGCATGAACTTAAGATAACACTGCCAGAGCAGAAGGCACGCAGTACTAACAGTAGAGTACTAGCAGTAGTTCAAAAGTTCAAAGCTGTTTTTCTGTTTTCTGAAACTTCGGGTCCCTCGGAAAGTTGTGTTCATGGAAATGTAGAATCTCTTAAAAGGCCCCTAAATGGGCGGCTTGGACTATCTGCTACTGTTCTGCATGCCGCACTAAAACCTGATGACATAGGAAGCGAATTTGCTTCGTGGTTTGTGGTGATCATGACATGGCGCCGTTTATTCCAAGTGGGGAAGGTTGAGCTGCAGAAAGAACAAATCTGGTGGCCGCCAGTAACCGGAAAAACTGAACAAAATACAGGAAACAACGACCGTGAGCTGGAAATGCAACGGCGATGTTTGGAGATCTGGGGCATGTCGATATTAGAATTCATCCCAGGGTGCAAAACATCACAAGAAAATATGGCCCAGATGCACTATAGAAGTCTACGTATTGATTGATTGTTGGGTACTTCATTTTGGAAGCATCCGTGCCATAGCAAGTATCAATCAGAGGAATGAACATGGCGCATTCTGATTCATTTAATTTTCGGAACTTCTTTGGATTCTTGAATTCGCTAGCCGCCCCGTAGCGCAAACTCAGGTCATACCAACATGGTGTTACAGGAGGTGTACAACATTACAGTCTTTTACAGAAACAACCATTCGAATATTACTCCTATCTTGGGCAATGGGCATATCGTCTTCTTGCTTCAGAGTACTCTCAGCACTCTTTGTAAATTCAGTGCTACCGCACTACTAGTATTATACAAAAGTTTCTATTCAATAAAATGTTATATTGGAATCAAGTATCCATTTCTTAAAAGCAGACAGTAAAACAGAGTAACATGCAAAGAAATATTGTGTTGGATTGTGACTGACATTTTACAATACACTCAACATTGCACACTAAAGTCCTGATCTCACAATACTTTCATCAATTTGTCCCGAACAAACACACAGTGTTGTGTTACACAAATAGTCTAATTGACAAACAAATAGATAGGTTCGATTGTGACTGACATATACAATATACCTCAGAAACAATTGCACACTTAAGTCCTGATCTCAAGACACATTCATCTTTGTCCCGTACAAACACACGGTGTAGTGTTACACAAATAGTCACTATATATGGGCGGGAACAGTTATTTGCGGATCATCTAGCTTCACCTTCTCTGCTTTAGCTGGCACTAGCTGCAGGCCGCTCCAGAATGCCAGCATGCATAAGCAAGCCCAGACATGTGTCACAAATTCACCACCATTAGCAAGCGATTCTATATGGCCAGCAACATTATCGGATGGGGCGATGTACAGCATCAACTCTGCCCAGAAATCTGCAAGCAGTTTCCATCGAGTCGCCCGGCCCAAGCTCTCTAGTTTCAACCCTTGAGCAAGACGCCATCTCCTGTTATTTCGCCCTGCAGTTCCCTCAACATTTTTTTTTGACTGTCAACGGGGGGGATTTTGAAATCCCCACCTGGTTTCCATTTATAAAATGGTAGCCCAAGTTGGCTCAGTACATGTTACAGCATTTGAAGATTTACACGGAGGGAGAGCTATGATTTACATTACGGAACTAAACAATGAGCACCATGCGTCGGAGATGGACGCGTCATCTCTTGGCAACCGGCAGCGCCAAAGGTGAGCTTCAGATTTGCAGTCACGTAGGAGTCGCAGCAACGATGGTGAGGCATGTTGAAAGTGAACCTCTAGCCACTTCATTCCGATGCTTCCAAATTTGCCAACAGCAGAGGTGTAAGAGTGTGGTAATGCTTCGCCGGCACAGCATCCGGTCGCGGCAACTCCCACAAGCGCAGTACGGAGGTGGAAGCTGTCAGCCGGAAGCCCAGCAGTTCCCAGAACAGAGCAGCAATAGGACAGGAGAAAATCAGGTGATCAGGCTTTCATCAGTCGTAGAGCACAGCTCAGAAACTGAGTCGTCGACGACGTGCTTGGTGAGGAGGACGGTGCGGCACTTGATCCGCCCCTGGACGAGCAGCCATGTGAAAAACTGCATGCATGGAGGGGTGCAGTTTTTCCAGACAAATTGTGCGTACTCACGCGCGGAGTTGGTTCCCTCAACATTTCATACTTGTCCGATCTTCTCCCGAATACTGTTCGAGCTTCGTACACTAGTTCCATCGAGCATGTTCTGTGTCTCTAATGGATTGCCAGGAGCCAACTCCGGTGCGAAAGCTACCAAGTGTGCATAATGCTTAGACAAGCTGGTGCCACAGTAAGGCTGGATTGTACCGTGGGATGCAGAATATCGGTCTCATTCACTTCTGAATCTCGCAGTAGCTAGTTGCAATGTGCCAGGTCAATATAACTTTTGCTAAACTGAATTCATGGTTGGTTTGGCATGCCCAGTTTAGCTCAGCGAAGACGCCATGTTTCCGTAGTGCCGACGCTCCGTTTGAAATCTGGCCATTTGAGCCCTTGAGAGTCCGTGCTATTGCTTTCTTCACCTCCATGGGCAACAGTATGGATATTCCAGATTTCCTGCCTTCCCGGAACATGGGAATAAGCTCGCTATATTGCTCCAGCCAGTGACCAGGGTAATTGAAAGAATCCATGAGCGAATACTGGCCAATCTTATTCTCCCATCGCTTAGACCATCCGTGTTCTCCAGGAAAAGCGAAAATTTCCCAATATTCAAAAGAAGCTTCTGAATGTGTGTGTTCTTTTGCCATGAGGACTTTGTGATGTACTTATAAACTAGAGATACTTTTGCCCAATCAGAGGAACAATACAGCCAGGCCTGTAGCAGTTGAAATATTGCCAGAGCACACAATATTACTTTGGTGACGATGATGTCTTGCCTCGTTATCTGCACGAGTCCATAGTCCCAGAAGCTGCTCTCACTATTTTTCGGATGAATAAGAGCATATATTCCGATGCCCATAGTAAGGATGGTGATGGCAACTGAAACAGCCACGGACCATTTCACACTGCGGCACATGGTCAAGGCATGATTTGTGAAAAAAAAAGTCATAGAGGAAAGCCAGCTCAACTTCAATCACTTTGAATGCTCTCTCGCAGTCTACCTCCCCTTCAGGCAGGAGCCCCTGGAGGACAAGATCACGAGTCATGGCGAGTCCAGATTCAACACAAGCAAATCCGAAGTACCGCCGCGCGGCGAGGAGGAACAGGGCGAACGAGAGGCCATATCCTTGAAGTGGCCGGAGAATGCAGTGTCCTTAGACTAACCGCAGCAGTACCCTGTAAAGGACCCGGAACCCTAAATTTAGCAGACCCGGAACCGAAAACCCGTTGCAGCAGAACCCTGTAAAGGAGCCGCTACCGTCCCGGGCGCCGTCGAGGACCGCCAAATCTGGGGGTGCCCTCCCCGTCCGCCAAATCGCCTCGCCGCCTCGTGGAGCAGGTCGAGCTCCTGGCAGAACGCGCGCAGCCACCTCCCCCGTCGCGCACAATCGACTCCGCTGCCTCCCCCGTCGCGCCTCCGCCTCGCCGTCCGCCTCCACCTGCCCGACGCCCCCACTCGACGGCCGTCTTCCTGCTCGCTGGAGGCTCAACCGGTCGGCTCCCCCCTTGTTCTCCCTGCGGCGTCCCAGTGCCGAGTTGCGGCCGCTCCGAGTCGCCGCCGGCGCCGACGTTGATTCGAAGGTGAGGCGTTTGGGTCCTCTTCTTGACGTTCTTGGTGTAGTTGTGGATCAGTGGACCTTCTGGTTGCATTCTTGGTGTAGTTGTGGATCGGTGGACCTTCTGGTTGCGTTCTTGGTGTAGTTGTGGATCAGGGCACGCTTCAAAATTTAGTTTCTTTGGGCCCTGTGGTCGTGGATGAGAGGGCAGAGGCTTTGGGGAAGCACAAGCATTGTTCCTAGGTTTGTCTTGTGCTTCTGTAATTTGTCCAGTGAAAAGCTGCATTGGATTATTAGAGTGAGTGATGGAGATATGAACCCATTTGTAGATTTTGCTATCAAAATAGCTCAGATAGATGCACTGAGATCAGACAAATGTGCAACCTTGTAGATGCCTGATTTTGCAACAGCATATAGAGATATCATTTGTTGTTGAGATCAGAGCTCACATGACAACCATTTCTAGGCTGTTAAAAACTGAACTGCTCTGTTTGAAAGAGAAACTGAATACTTGTTTCAGTTCAGGCAATGTATGCAGCCAGAGTCTTACTTTGTTTCTAGTGAACATTCAGCTAACTCCAGTCTTGCAAGATTAATTTAATATTTTCCTGAAAGCACATTAGCTCAGATGGATGGTGGTATATTGTGTATTTTCCTGAAAGCACATTAACTGTTTTGTGTTCATCTTGAAGACCTGGTGCTTGATGAGCCATAACCAGGACTGATACAACATGTTGTCATTTTTATTATAGCAGGATGCATATGTTGTCTTACTATAAATATTGACTGCCTTTTCTCTTCAACTATGTAGGATGGCCAGAGGAATGAAGCTTGGCTGGAGATTATCAAGCCCTACAAGAAGATATAATTTTGAAGTTGCAGCCCCGTCGTGGTCTGAGTCACTAGCTTGTATCTCTAGCTACATGAATAAGCTTGTATCTTGCTGGTCTTGTATAACTGGCTGAATTATGTACTCTGTGTTATAGCTTGGCCAGCAGCTTGTATCCTGTTGTTATAGTGCTTACTGTTAGTAGCATGGGTTTGTACTCTGTCAAATTACTGTTAGTAGCACTGGGTTTGTACCTGTCAGCATTTGTAAGTTGACTGGTTGTAGGCATTTTTGTGTTTTGGTATTTGGGTAGCTGTCTGTTTGCAAGCAGCCCATTTCTTTCCATTAAAATCTGAGATACTTGTGTTCGATTTGAGATACTGTAAGTTGAATTCTGTTGCCAAAGCAAATTAGGCATTAATCGTTACTATATTGATTGAATTTTTTTTATCTGTGAGCAACTTGTTTTGAGCTGCCAGTTTGTTTGATAGTACTATAGTAACATTGCCTCCAGTCCAGCAACATATGCAGCTTGACCATTGGTTTTGTTGATGCAAGTCTCAAATATTGAAAAATGCTGGAATGCAAGTCTCAAATATTGAAAAATGCTAAATTTTCCTAAGGTCAACAGATTGATTGGTAATCGACAATGATGCTACATTCAAGCATCAGTTCTGATCATTGTTGTGGAATAAGTATGGACACCAGATCATTGTTGCTTTTCTTCTGAACATGATGCATATAGAAATGCTTTTCTTCTGAACATATCTGGTTGCTGTATGTGCATGCACTGGTTCTAAACTGTTGCAGTGTTTCCTCCTTCTTTTTTTTCAACATATATATGGTAAAAAGCTGTCATCAGAGATCAAAGCTGATGCTTTGCATGCTCAGAAAAGCTGTTATTTTCTAGTTGCTCACAGATAGAAAAACACAGGTCATCAGAGTTGGAAAAAAAATAAACCAAGATAAAAGCTGATGCTCAGAAGCATTATCCTTTCTTATCAGACCACATTTGGCCATAAAAGGACAGACCACATTTATCAGATCACTGAACTTGCCACTGTGAAGAAAAAGTTCAAATGGCTGGACGAGTGCTGCTAATTGCACTGTTGATGGCTGGATGACTAGAACCAAATGCAAGTTCTTTCCAAAGAAAAGAACCAAATGCAAGAACTTGTTCTCCACCTTGGCTCCAGGTACGCACTTGGTCTTTTCTATCAGATATTCGTGCACCTAACAACCACAACAACGATCGAGCAGGTTCCCATCAGTGCAAGATTCACCTACTGCTCGCCCTGCTGCTCGGCCTGCTCGGAGCAAGCCTGATCCGCCGCAGCGGCGGCGTCGTCCGCGGAAGGAGGAGGAGGCGGCACCTCCGGCCTGTCGGGAAGCTCGTCAATTGCGGCCCTGGCGTTGCGGATGAGCCAGTCGACGGGGTCGGTCGTAGCCGAGGCTCCCCTCCACGTCGTAGAAGCGGATGGCGGTGTGCGCGGCGAGGCGGACGCGGCGGTCGCGCAGCCAGCGCGCTGTGCACACCTTCAGATTCGCCGGACCACAGGGGAGCAGGGGAGGCGGCGGCAGCGCGACGAGTAGGGGAGGTGGCGGCGCGCCGGAGCAGGGGAGGCGGAGGCGAGCAGGGGAGAGCGAAATCCAAGTTGGAGGAGAAGATACAGGTCCACTGTTGCAACCAAATCCAATTTAGAGGATGGGATCTTTTACAGGAGATATAGAATATTCTTTTAGAGGGTGAAAAATAGAGGCTACTGCTGCGGTCAGTCTTAGTCGGCAAACCACTGTCGTGGCACCATACCTGGTCTAACGTGAGTTTTTCATCTTCCGGCATTTGATTGCTATCATGGAAGGGAAGAAGCAAATACCTGTACCCTGCATGGAACTGGGATCGTAGTCGGTTGCGTCCTGCAGCTTCTTCATGTGGCGGTCAACCGACCTGCTGCCACTGCTCCGTGCATCACTGGCTGACGCTAGACCGCCTAGCCTTTGGACGTTTTTCGTGCTTATTAGAATAAACAGGGTCCACAGGACCCCGAGGCGGATATACTGCTCCTCTATCCTGGGACGACTGCAAAGTTGCCCGAGATTGAACCCACATAAAACAGATACAGGGCATTGTCGAACGAAAGCTTCAGCCATTGCTTGTTTTCGTCGAGCTTTTGGACAGATACTGAAGCGGCACCTCCGAAGAGGAGGACAGTAAAGGTAGCCCACACCGTATACAGTTCGTTTTTGATGACGCCTTGCATTAGCCCCAGTGTGTAGGAGAGGAGCGGAAAAGACAGCAGGTACGCACCCTTGACTCCGTATTGGACGATCCAGTGGCGGGATCGGCGGCGCAAGGGACCGATGACTAGAAGGATCAGCAGAAACGAAGCAGCCAGGATCACGAGGCCTTCCACATGGCGTACTGTCTTCCGTGGCGTCAAGTATATGTCGATCCATGACATGGTGCTATTCTTGCATTCATCGTCATCATCAGGAGGTAAGTTGGTCGTGTTCACTACCCCTGCAATTTTTGTGCACAAGTAGGCAAAGAGTGAGAGTAGAAAGATTGTTAAGCCAGGCATGCATCTTTATTTTAATTTCTTCTTATTATATATCAGATTTGCATGGGAATGGATGATTGTTAAACAAACTGAGGGAGAGTATATCAGTTGCTTGGAACGACCGACTACTATCATGTTTCATTTCATGGCAACTTCCCTCACCTTGAGGCATTGCTGCTTGTTCTTTAGACAGTGCAAGCCGTTAGGCCCTCTACTTTTGCGATGTTGAGGCCACCCTCTTGTTCTCTTTGGGAACCTCTCAAATTTAGAGGAAAAATCACCGATATGAGGTCTGTATTGCTTCTTTGCCTCCTTTGATCAATCACAACAGAAGTTGCTGCCTGTATGAGTGTATGGCTGCTTTCAGATTTAATTGATTTATTAATTCACCACCAAACCTTTATGCATAAGCACAGTTGACAGTTTACCAACCCAAGTGACCAATGTTTAATCGAAAGAGTTTCTACAAGCATTATTACACATGAGCAAAGCATGTGACTAAGTGTGAGCAGTTTTACTGTTCAAATTAATATTCATTACTGGCTCAAAACTAATGGTCATTAGTATGATCCGACGGCATAGATCTAATCCCGAAATCAACTACTAATAGCCAATACTCCCTCTCTCTCTCCAGAAATATAGTGTACATATTCCTTTTCTGAAAATATAATTGGCATGCTATCAAACCCCATAGGAGTGCAACAATAGAAAGGAAATCGCTGCTAATTATATTAACAATACATAAAGGGATAATTCCTTCTATGTCATTGGCTCAAACTCTAATCTTTTTATCCAGCACAGCAAAAATGTGCCATTGATACCAAATTTTAATCCCTCGCATGCCATTTTAGTGACATATAGTATGTGTGTTTTGACAATCAGTCAAACTTTTTTTTTATAACTAATCAGTCAAACTTTGAAATGCCAAGATTGCCCCTAAGACTTCTCTATCCCTAACGAAACCACATCCAGAGGACGTGAGCTGCTGGTGGCGCCCTGGGTGCGGGCGAACACAGCGCGCTGAACAGCGGCATGCGTGGCACAGGCACGCTGGGTGGCTTCTTGTGGGGAGCACGCTTGTATATATGGCACGCTGGGAGGCGACTCAATGGGCGCAGCGCGCATGGGAGGCAGCACACTGGGCAGCAGTCGCACTTGAACACTGGAGAGGAATAGGCTGTGAGCTACGAGGAGAGGAGCCATCCGAGCTGGTGAATTACAGAATCAAGCAAATCAATTCAGCTATCCCAAGAGGGAGGACGCAGCCGAGGTGAGATTTCGTGAGAAAGAAGAGGCAAGCAGCAATGCAACGGAATGTGGAGGATCGGTGCTCTTGCTTGTTGGATCGCTGGATCAGCCACGGCTCCTCCTCTGTTGCTTTTTGGATCAGCCATGGACTCCCCTATTTCTCAAATTTCTCAAAGAGAGGCTTATAATAAATTATTTCATTTTCATTGTAAAAATAAATTAGTAAGCTGATTAACACTTGTAGTTTATTAATCCAATTCATTATTATTAACTAGCCTTTCACCCGTGCACCTGCACGGCTAGCATTGTTTTGTAAAATTATAAACAGTTAATTATACTTAGAAATTAACCTATTTAAAAGTTTTGTTATTTTCCTTTTTTCGCGCCTTACTCTACCTTTTCTTTCATCTCGTATTTTTCTATACTAATTATTTAATAAGCATGGACATAGTCGGGGTTTTTTCTCTCTACTTTACAATCGTCCCTGCGTAGTTGTCAACACTTCTAGTTTTTTAGTTACTACATTAACCCCTTCAATACTCAAATAATCATGTATGTAATCAAGCACACACTGTAGCGTAAGTCTAGTCTACATCTATCTAAATCTTCCAGGCTAAGAGGGATCGGATATCAGCAACCCTAGCCCCCGCGCCGCCCCTCCCGGGCGACACGGGCGGCGCCGCCACCCCGGCCAACCTCCACCCTTCCCGTTCTTCCCCCACCCGGCCGCCGCCGGAGCCAGGCTGCCGGAACAACCCGGGCAGCGGGCTAGGAAGGCGGCGGCGGGGTCTCCTTCGTCGTCGAGTTTCCTTTCCCCGCTTCCTCCTTCCTCTCTCCGCCGGATCTCGCGTCGGGCGACGACGTCTGGTACTTCCAGCGTCTCGTACGAAGTGCGGATTTGGGGGATGGCGATGGATTGACGGTGGCAATGGACCCATGCGCGCGGATCTTGGGGCGGCGCGGTGGCCATGGCAGCGATGGCCTCCACCGCGTCGGATCTTGGAAGGCCCCCGCATTCTGGCCGGGGCAGCGCGTCTGCCATACGACAGCGGTTGCTTCCTTCGCGAGATCCGGTGATGATGTGGCAATCCAGCGGCAGTCGTTGGTGGTGGCAACTCTCCTCCGGCTGCTCATCCCGCGAGTCTGCCTTACGGTGGTGACAGGTTCTGCTTATCGGTCGGTCTCCAACGCCATCCTTGCGCAGATCTGTTGTCAGTGGTTCAACGACTAGGGCTCCGGTCGAAAGATTCGACGATGGTGACGCCTCAAGCGCCACATTCCTTCCTGAAGGCTTCGTTGTGGAGCCCTGTTCTTCTCAGTTCTAGAAGATTTCTCCGGGTGCAAACCTAGCTCCAGCTTTGGGGCGGATGACGGCGGTGTAGGATACCGTAACCTTCCTGAAGGCGTCATTTTGGAGTTCTTCTATGGTTTGGGAGTTGCTTTTATGTTGGTTCACTGTGCATCAGATTATGCCGTCTCCAACAGCTATCGATGATTTCTTAATTGAGGCGGTCGAGTGGTCATAGCTTTAATCGTTAGACGCAGTTCGTCTTTGGCTCCAGTGATGTTCCTTTACTTATGGTGGGAGAAGACACATGGAGGAGACCTTACTCACATGGCTCCTCTAGAAGACATCAAAGGCTGCAAGATGGAGATTTTCTCTTTTTACTTTTAGCTCTTTGTGTCATCGGTGTGCGTTTTGTACTTCTGATGTGGGCCGATTTTTATCGGTGATTGCGTTGGGCTGTAACTTTCTTGGAAGTCAAGGCCAGAGGCTGTAGCTTCTTTGAAAGCCAAGGCTGGGATTAATGTAATCTTCCCATTATCTAAAAAAAATCTATCTAAATCTAATCTTCTATCTAAACTATTAAAGAAGCAGTTTGGAGGAAAATATTTCCACCCTGCCGGATTGTACCCAACCTTTGTATCTATCTTTGATTTCGATCTCACCCCACCTGAGAACCGTCTGATGCTGCCGGGGGCGTCCCACGTGCCATATGGGCGTTACAATGTGTAACGCTGGGGAGAATTTTAGTTTACCAGACGTGACATTGAGGTGCTTTTTTTTACCTGGTGATTTTCCTACCCTCCCGCAGTAGCCCGCCCGGAATACGCGCCATCAGTTTCCGTTTTCATCGATTACTTTACATTCATTTGATTTGGATCACGCCGAACGAGTTGGGAGGGTCGGTCGCAATTCCCACCTCCCTGATTTCCTCTCATCGTTATTGCCTTCCCTTTGTACGCAATGAGTTTCCAAATGGACTAGGATCCGCCGGCGAGGTCCGCAAATGGCAGTCAGATTTCATTGCCCTGTTCCTCCATCCAAATCTTGTTTCTCCATGCACAAACGCTGCAGCGGCCGTAGCAGTTGGTGCTGGCGTTTCTGTGCCGTTCACCTCCCCCGAATGTCGGATGAGCAACCCCGACATTTGGATCCTGTAAGGGTGCGGTAGGTGGCCTGAAGCCGGCGGCGGACATGGGAGAGCAGGCGGTGTACACGGCGGCGGACAAAGACAAGGCGCGATGTAGCAAGCGATGTGCGCGGCTGTGGCCTCGTCGTTCGGTCAACTGGAACAAGGTAAGGTTTGCTGCCCAATCCAAACTCTCATGTCCAAGTTGTTCGATTTTGTATTGCGGTGTCGCTGGATCTGATAACTGCCTGCTAAAATAGATCGCTTGCTTGCTTGCTCCTGGATTAGTTGATACATGAATTTAGTTGGATCAATTGTCTGGTAATTGATAAATCGATGCAAGGAAGGTGCTTGGTTCGGTTTTTGTGTTTGCAGTGTCCTTCATGGCCACTATGAAGTTGGTTTGGTGCAGGAGAGATAAACTAATCCTATTTTGCATGAACGAATGTGCTTCATGAACAGTGGGTTATCTGTGAGAAGCATTGAGTGGCACACACCTTTCAGCATGGATGTGGGTGGAACTGTGTATAAATAAATACAGTCGCATCCCTGATTTAATTATCCCGGCAGTAGTGAATTATGTTTTTTCATAACAAAATGAAAAGTGGAATGGAATGGATAAGAATCTTCTGCATTAGTATACTGACTACTACCTTGTCCATCATCATAGGATTTTTTTATCACCATGTTCTGGAGCTATTAAAAGTTTGCTCATGGTTCAAATATCTGTTGTAAAGAACATGAGTTGGATGAGATGGTTCCTTTGTTTGTACGTGAAGATTGACTATTTAAAAAGATTGATGTGAATTTTTCAGCGGGAAGTGCATGTATGTTTCTTAAACACACAGGAAAAATTCAAGTGCCACCACTTTTTTGTTGTTCTGCAGAATGAGTCCACTTTGGGAAGGTGAATGAAACACTCAAGCAACGAGCGACTAAAAGGTAGAATATCTGAAATTTTGACTAAATGATGTTTATGTATGACACATGTATTGTTCATTGCAAGCAAATTATTCTGGTAGTTTTGTTAACTTGACATGTTCTGGTTTTCTGGCATACTTTAATATTTCTTACCTGTAAAAATGTTCCGAGAATCCGAGATTATGTGTATTATTGGTAACTTTCACATATAAGGAACAACCATGTATAAGATAGAAAGAATTTTGTTTTGTGCCGATTTTTTTTAAAAAAATCATTCTTTCCTCTGGAGACATTTTGCACTCTAAAAAGTATTATCTAAAAAAACCATTCTTCCAGCTGGAGAAATGACGTGTTGCCTAAAACACACCAGTAAATGTGGTTTCCTTTTTCTTGTATTCTTTTATTACAACTTTTTTCCTCCGATGGGAATTTTATAACTTGTAGTTATTAGTTGGATGGTGTTGTGTGCCTGCATTTTGATGAGTGTGGCCTCATTATGCTGCTCATGTCCAAACAACTTCTTAAGAGTGCTAGAGGATGCTCCAGGAGCTCTTCCTGTCCTGCACTGCACTGCTAGGTGAGTTGACAAGGTGATGATGTCTCAGACTTCTCTTTTCGTGGAATAATTCTGCATGTCCAATTCAATAATAATATGAATCTAACCCATGAGATATAGAAAAGGTGAAAAACTTGGGCAGCGAAAGTGGACCTATTCATCTGACTTCATAATTTGGATTGCTAGAGCTGAAATTTAACTTAGCGCAATGGTGTGGTTTTCTGATAATTTTAGTTTTGTTCCAACGATGGTATTGTGCAGTAGATAAGGTGCATGTGTTTCCAATTTACTAGACACGAAACAAAGGTTTGAATATTTTTGGTGGTGTAATGAATGTGCTATTTAGTGGCGTGTATTGTTTGCTTTCAACTGTATACTGTTTGCTTTCAACTGTATCTTTAGCTCAGCACCGCAATGCACTCTGGAAAATGGAAATTGTACTGACTCCATAATTTTACTTCGTTATCATTGTTGTAACTATATGTTCTCTGACATATATGGTGCTGCTTTCCTTCTTTCTGGAGCACTAAGGCTGTGGATAATGCTCGTCTTTGGGAAATTTTATGATGTAGAGGAGTTCAAGTACATCAAAGAATCTTTCGACAATGGTAGTCTTGACCTTATTGGGTTGCTGAATGATAGACGTGTCCACTCCCGGCGTGACCTACTGCAGGTTGGCTAAGATTTCTTGATTTTTTAATATTAATTTATGCCACAAATTTTCAGGCCTTGAGATTGCAATATTGTTCTTTCCTATGTAAACTTTATATTAATTGACTTTTTTTTTAACTCTGTTCAGTTACTTCTCAAAGTTGCCAGTGAGGATAGCAAAAAGAATTTTGTGTACGTATCCTCACCGATGGGCGTGATGTTTAGGACGGCAGCAGCGTTCGCTTCTTATGGACACGCTTCAAGAAAAGGATGTTCATGCTATAGGATTGCTTCTGGTGGTAGAAGGATGTACGTTACCAAGTAATGTTATCAGGTAAATTCTTTCATCTCAGTCAATCACCTCTATTTAATGCTTAGCATTCACGATGGGCGTGGTTCGGTTCGGCCCAATGAATCTGCGAACCGATCCACGAAATGATTATATTGGATATCCATGGATACCTGGGAGGGTCGAGTGGTTCGGGTTCCCTAGAACCCTAGGGTCAAGTGGATCGATCCATCTCCTTCACCCCGTCCGCCGCCACCTCTCCTACCCAGTCGTCGCTCGTCGCCGCCTCTCCTACCCAGCCATCGCTCGTTGCCGGCTTTCGCGCGGCGGGGAGGGCCTCGTTCCGCGACGTGTCAGGGAGACTGTGGCGCCGGCGGCTGCTGCAGTGGCCGAGGACGACAAGCTTAACATCTCCCACAGCAGGAAAGGTGAGCCATTGAAACCTCCCCTCTCCGGCCTTCATAATTTCTTTCTTTCGTTCCCTAACAAAACATGTTTAATTACTCGAGCATTGTAAAGGCTCCACCTTTGGAATTTGGACTCGCAGCTGTGCTCCCATTCCTGGATCAATTACTGAATGTGCTTGCCGGTGTTGTAGGGGCGCAGGTTACTACTGCTGCATCCGCGGATCGGCAGTCAAGGGTTGCCATTTTTGGAACAGGTAAATGTTGTCTTGGGAACTTCCCCCAAGGGGACCCCCTTTTTTTTTAATGATGTGTTCTGTGCGCTTGTGAAATAACTCCCTATCGTTGAAGAAGGTTACAGAGCTGTTGTGAACTTTTGCAACATCAAACATCTACAAGAGAGCTTAACTTAGTTCCTTGCTATCTGCCCTTTGAAGTTCATAGGTTACTTGAACTGGCTAGCTGTGGACCATTTGATTAGTGAAAATTTATCTGTATGGCCTGGAGATATGACCAAGTTGTATGATCAGTTTTTGATTAGTTAGGATAATTGGAGATGTGTTCTATTGCCTGTTCGCTACATATTGCTTGTTCCATGTATTGGAGATTGTGGATATTACCTGTTTGCATGCATACGGTCAACAACCGTGAAAATTTTCAATTCAATATTGCCTGTAGTCACCTTCTGAATGCGGACGTTTGTATTACCTGTTTGCATGTATATGGTCAACAACTAACAGCAAGCGAGCAGCGAGACGCACCGACGCACTTAAGAATATGGGTCGACCCGTAATATCCACTGGATCAAAGGGGTCGCCAGCGAAATCGAAATGGATATCCACGGTGCTCCTTCGCAGATGGCTGGATCGACGGAGCGGACATGGTTCGCTCCGCGGGTGAACCACGCCATCGTGACTTAGCATTTTGTCTTGTATTCTGTATTCTCTTGTACTCTCCAGAATGACTGGGGTGTGGTTAAATGTGGGCCTATCTCATAATAAGTGGCTAAAGTAAATTGTTCGCTGAAAATGTCATGATCATGTTTGCTGACTTTTCTTGTGTGTCTTACTTGTCACTGCAACTAAGGATTTAGGGCCCGTTTGGATGTTTAGAGTATTTTGAAACTAGAGTATTCGAAAACCGTAGGTTTAGAAGTGTACATCACTCGGAATACCATAATTTCTTGTCACAAAAGTATTTTTCAGACTTGAGTAAAAGCATAAGTGTTTGAGAAAATTATAGTATTCAACTGAATGAATTTTTGAAAACAGGAAAAGTTAGTTCAAATGATAGATAGGATTGACTGTAGTGCTGTCTTTGGTATATTTCAGACGTGGAATTGTGAAGAGGATCATTTCTCTGAACATGTTCGTTGGACACTGTAGACGACTCAGTATACCCAAACCAACGTGCAAGAGCATGGGTCCAAGAAGAGAGAACATTTTGGTACTTTTAAATTTATCTATTTGTTACATTTAATCAATTTTGTAGATTGGGTTTTAGCTAGCATTGCTCCTTAAATCAAGGAAAAACATGTATGCATGTGCTCGCAATACTATGTCACTGCGCTTTCTTAAAGAAACATCGAATGCTTTTATAGGAGGGAAAATATTAGGTGCAAACCCCTCCCTCAGTGGAAACATGGAAACCAAAATGTACCCCGTCAGATCCAGAACGTGCGGCTCGGATGGAGTGGTGAAATTTTTCAGCGAACCGCCCGCCACCACCTAGAACATTCGCACGGAACACCTTGCTCTAGAGCAGAATCATATTTGGCCCCAGCAAAATGTTCTTCCTGCATCAGGCCTAGGGTTCCAGTGTTGGCGGCGAGATGCTTGTGGCGGCGGGGGGTTGGCAGGCACAGATTTACCAGGCCGACGATTAAGGAAGAAACTCGAATCGATTGATTTGTTGATGCCCGGATTCCATCTCTGTGCTGCTGCTGCCGTCTCCTTTCCAGATTCATTCCCAAATCAAAAATCGTGAATCTATCAAACTGCTCCTCTGTGAAAGTTTCAGGTACTTTCTCTCCGCCTCTAAGCGGGTTCATGCATGATTTTTATGAATCTTTGCATCTTTCCAAATGGGCCAGGCGGTTCTGACTTTCGGTGGAGTGGAATTTTGGGCACATACAACAGCAATGTGTTCTGGATGTTGAATTAGTCAATAGTCACTACCGTGGGGCAAGGTTAATGACTCTGTTCCTCCTGTTGCCAGTGCCAGGTTGTTCCATTTCTACGGCTGGTTTGCAATGAGGAAATGTACTGCTTTTTTTACTTGCAAAAGAAGTACATTACCTTCTTTGAAAGAGCTCTCACAGTCATGATTGGAGTATATGAACCTTTCTACAAAATGTTTTGTATGTGTGGCTTCATAGATTGTTTTTCCACTATCAGGATCAATAATTTTTATTCCACTTTGTAGTATATGAGAAGAGTTAAGAGTGATACTACTTTTGATCCATGCTAGTATACCATTCGTGAATGATCATTTTTTTCGAGGAATGAATGATGAATTTCTTAAGCTTACTTCATTTGGGATAAGGTTTGTTTTTAAATAAAACTGGGAAGCATTCTGTTACTTCGGCACTGGGCAACAAATGATGAGAAAGCACAGCAATATATTATTATAAATGACAGGAATTGACTACTGGATGGTGAATGAAGTGTACATACTTTTTATGAAATGTTCAGTTGTACATGTGGCTTGATAGATTACTTTAAACATGTGGCTTGATATATTGTTTTAATTTTCCCCCATCATGTCCAGTCTTTTTATTTGACTTCCTGTGGGATATGTTGTCGTTTTAAAATAAAAACTGGAGTCATTCTGTTTTTCTTGCATATGCTATTGTTTGTATTTCTGTTTCACATATCATGTTACCTTTGTTAAATAAATTATCCACACATCTATTTCTTCAAAATTTGACACTATTTTTGTTCAGTTACTTGTTCTACGTTCTGAACTGTGCATGCTGAAGCTCCCTAGTTGAAAGATGCCACCTATTTAGGTTGGGAATCCAGCACCAACATGGTATGTATCTCAAGTTGTTCCTGTTTCAAACAAATTATAATGTCATATTTCTTTTCTCAAATGGTAGTGTTATTATTTTTCTCAATTATAATGTTTGATTCTGCTTTTACAGGAGACAGTGTATGCACCTCGTTGTGATGTTCATATAACACTCAAAATTGGCATGGTGTTCAGTAGTTGAGAGGAAGGTGGAGACTATTACAAAACATATGCACTTCATGCTCAGTTTATTGCTCGTCGAGGGCCGCTAAGGTTAGATGAAGGTGGTGCGCCCATCTGGAAGAGCTTTATTTGTTCCGAGCAAGGGTGGAGAGAAATGGGTCCAACAAGAGCTAATCGAAGGAACATGCATCATTATAGGTGTGGGTGCAAGGCTATGATCCGCTTCACGGCACAAGATGATGGTACTATTAGAGTTTACCATCTTGTTGAAACACACACACACATTCCATATGAATATCTCTAAGTGGCAAGTGTGCTGAGTTGCTTGTAATGAATGTGATGTATTCTGCTTCAATATGAAAATGTTAGGCAGCTTCTGTGTGTGTGTATTTCCAGCTGCAAATGTACCTCTATTATGACACTTGATTTGAAAATCCTGTTGTTATGTATCCCTAGTTTTCTTTTAATCATATGTTGAATCGGAACAATTCACAAGAGGTACCAGTGTGATAGGTACCTTTCAAGCTCCCGTACCAGTGTGACAGGTACCTTTCAAGCTCCCGTACCAGGTAGAAAGTACCAGACCATATTGTCTCTGGTTTTCTTAATATTTCTTAACCAAAGAAATATTTGGTTTTGGTTTCTTTGGTACAATTTGGCTAAGCCTCAGCTGGAATATTTGTACTTCTTCCTGACCATAAAAGGGCAAGGGTTCTCGCGAACAAAATTACTTGTGAATAATGGTGATGCTAATTGTACACTATTTGCATGCCTTTGGATTGTGTTCATGATACAATATGTTATAGTGTTATCGGAAAGGCATTTTCTTCTACCTGATGACCGTATTAATTGCAATCAGCAATACATAAAGCATTTGATTGAAAATATAGTTAAAAAGAGAACCATCAGATGACACAAGCCACTACATGACAATACAGTTAACAGAGAACCATCAGATGACACAAGCCACTACATGACAATGTCAGTGGTGCAGATCCATTAAGAGTACCTATTGGTCTCACATTTCAAGCTAAAGATAATATGGTCCATGGGTCGATCGTTACATTACAACAAAAAAATTAGTTTCATCTGCTTCTAAATAGTACATGAATAAGATGACTCATTTAGTCATTTTCACTGCTAGCAGCAGCAACAACACCCATCGCCATTCCACGAAACCATTTCAAAAGTTACACCTGCAAGTGCAAAATGTGATCAGGTTGCAACACTAAGCAAGATAAAAATCAGAAATAACATGAACCTCACCATTATGGATGATTGGTAAAATTAACTAAATGTACCTTGTTCACAAGGGCACTGTTTTGTTTGGACAGTTGCGGGCATCATGAAATCCTACATTCTTGCACGTTTTGCACTTGCGTGGTTGTCTCTTGTTCTTCTTCTTCTGGTCATTTTTGTTCTGCTGGCGCCCCTTGTCAGCATGCGACTTGATACGTTTGATCCTCCCTTTGGAACGGATATCATTTGGAGGATGGATGTCAACTTGAGTAGGAATCTGACAGCCCAGAAATTCTTCAAACTGTTCAGTTGTAGTTAGTTCCTTAGCTGGAACCATTTCAGCTATTTTCTCTCCGAGTGCAAATACTCCATCCCTCAAAAGCTGCATAGCATCAGGTGATTGCTTAGCTTGAACGAACAGAGATTCCATCTTGTTATATGTGTCCGATATTAGCTTTCGCATACTTGGCTCCACTGAGGTGTTGGCAATTTCCTCCAACAAAATACCATCTGTACCAAAGACAGATTCTTTCTTGCAATCCTTCCTGAACCTTTTCAAAACATATCTACTTGGGAGTTCATCCATCTTGGCACTTCTAAGAACATGGATAACATGCTGGCATGGAATTCCATATGTTTCAAAGAGCATACAAGTGCAGCAAGCAAACTTTGTTGATGTATCAAACCGGACAACCCTTTCTTTCTTAGAATTATCAGCTACTCTCATTATTTTCACCATTCCTTCCTGCTGCATGCTTTCAAAAACACAATATTCCCTAGCAGCTAGCAGCTCTTGCTGGAATTCTAAAAATACCTCATGAGTGAAGACTTCGCTGCCATGTTTCTCCATTCCCCATGAGGTCTTCAATACAGGAGTTGTGTGCAGGGTCACATTGTCAGCCTCAAGCTCTTTATGGCGTTGATCTTCCAAGGCAGTATCAAACCTAAGCCAAAACTCGACCAAAGCATGCTTGAATCCAATGAAACGAGAAAAGTAAGAATTGGCACTTTCTGACCTTGATGTGGTTCTCAAAATTCCTGACAAAGATATATCTTTGAGGTAAGCTGGTACCCATAAAGCTCTGATGTCAAATCTTCCAACAAACCACTCATGGTCTGTCAAGCCGTACTGAATCATAATTCGTTCCCATCGTTCCTCAAATTCCTCAGGAGTTTCAGATGACCATACACATGAACTCAGACGACCATAAAAATTTTCATCCTCCTTTAATTCAGGAGACACCTTATCAAGAACTTTCCTTAGTATGTGCCACATGCACAACCTATGAGTTGCTGTCGGAAATATCTTTTTTATCGCAGCCTTCATGCTAGCATCTTCATCAGTTACAATTAGAACAGGTGCCACACCATTCATTGCATTCAGAAATGTCTTAAATAGCCATATGTAGGACTCTATCTTCTCATTAGATAACAGTGCAGCCCCAAAACATACATTTGCCTTGTGGTGATTCACTCCAGTAAATGGCGTGAATACCATGTCATATTCATTGGTGCTATAAGTGGCGTCGAAGGAGACTAGATCACCAAAATGAGAATAATTTTTCCTGCACGTCGCATCAGCCCAGAATGCATGTACTAACCTGCCCTTTTCATCGATGACATAATCAAAATAAAATGCAGGATTTGCATTGGCCTTTCTACTAAGCTGATCAACAAACATTTGAGCATCTGATGACTTTATCAAGCACCTTAACTTCCCATGATAGTTCTGCAAGTCCCTTAATGTGCACCCAACATTCTCAAACCCACCAAGGCCAACACGGAGGAAACGATATGCATCTGAAGTGCCAATGCTAGCCCTATGGAAATTGAACAGCGTATTTTTCACCTTTTCCCCAACCTCCCTATTTGACCTTATGAGATGATGCTTATCCGGTGAGACAAATGCATGAGTATGCTCTTCCACGAAAGAAGTTACTACGTACTTGTTTTCCTTTGTCCGCTTGATAGCAAGCATTGCCTGACATCCACATCTAGTGATTTTCCGTTCATACTTCCTTTTCCCACTGCAGTCAGGTTCAGATTGAGTTTGATCTTTACTAGCACGGAAACCTTCTCTCGAGCAGTAAAAACGCTTGTTCAGAAACAAACCATCCTTGGCCTTATGCTGACCCACACGTACTGAAAATCCAACATGTCCAGCATAGGTTTTGTAGAACTCCTTGGCTGATTCAATGTCCTCAAATGTCATACCAATAGCTGGCTTGAACATCTCATCACATTCTGGTGTGAAAGATGATCCCTGCACAAAATGATTACTGTTATATAAGGATGATAACTTTGTTATGTAATATAATGGTTTCTTTAAAAATATAGGAATGATAACTTTGTTATCTAGATAAAATGGTTTCTTCATAACAGATAGTAGATACTTACACAGAATGGCACACTCCATGATTTCTGTGGTGTCGTCCATCTCTCTCCTGAAGTATCCGGCTTTAGAGAAGAGTCTGGCACAGTACATGATTTTTGTGGTGTTGTCCATCTCTCTCCCAAAGTGTCCGACTTCAAAGAAGAGTCAAATGCCATGCACAATAAAAAGCATGAACGTGTTAAATGGCACACAATTTTTTACAAAGACCAATTATTTCTTTGATACTACTAATACTTTCTTGAACCAGACAACAGACAACGATCTATTTAAACTTACAGATTTTTGTGGTGTTGCACATGCTTCTCCCGATGCAGCTTTCATTTGCACTACTGACTCTGCATCAGACAACACTTCTGGAAACTTGACTGGTCCAGCATTGCTCATTTCAAGGTCGAACTCCATAATTTCTACAAGGTGCAGAGATTACCATCAATCACATTTCAAGAACACAATATTATATGTTTCAGAACTGAATGAACACAACACATTGCAAAAAGGATTCAGCCTATCCATGTGTGTGTGTTTTTTTTTTGCGGACTCCTACCACCAACTAGCTCTACTACTACAACTGGTGACTACTATTGTGCATCCATATGTACCATGATTCTAGGCATCCCCAAATAGTGCTACTACTACCATATTCATATCGGGGGAGGATCTTGCTAATCAAAGAGTACCACCACCTATAATCGAAGCCATACCTGGTACAATGTAGCAGCAAGAAGACTCAATCGGACGAGTCTAGTGGTCGCCGCCGTCTTGCCTTCCCCGTCCCTGCCGCCACCTTGCCCTCCCTGTCGCCGCTGCCCCTGCCGCCGCCTTGCCGTCCCCGTCGCCGCTGCCCATGCCGCCGCCTTGACCTCCCTGTCGCCGCCGTCGCCGCTGCCTAACTCATCCTGTGTTGCCCCTGAGATCAAACCCGCCCAAAGTCAGAACGGATCAATCTAGTGGTTGGAGAGGACGAATAGGGCTGAGTAGAGCTCGTTGGTCTTGCCCACCAACCGGAACCCTAGTTCTGAAATTTGGAGGTCCGAGGCGGGACGATGGAGATGGAGATAGAGTTCAGGTACGGGATGAAGATGGAGATTCTATTCTGAATGTTCCTTTAGACAAGGTGTTATGTGCGAAATGTTCCAGGTGATGGCGGGGGGTTCACCGGAAATGTACCAAACTCCATCTTGGGATCCGACGGTGTACATTTTGGTTTCCATGTTTCCACTGAAGAGGGGGGTTGCACCCAATATTTTCCCTTTATAGGAGCCCTGCTGCGATGATTCACAATGGTTCCAGTTTTGAGATCGTACTGAGCTTTGTTTCTCTTAGCAAAGGAATGCATCATTCCTTTATTTAAGGTTGCAGAATAGGCTGAGTTTGTCAGTTTTCATGATGGATGCTATTTTCTTGACTGTGTTGGAATGATTCCTCCTTGTAAATAGTAGGCTAGATTTGATTCGAGAATTAGAGAAACTGCATCAAATGGCTCTGAGAAGACAATTATATGGAATTATAGGAGGGTTCAAACATCCATGACACTCAAGTGCATATAGAAGTTTATTTAAATGCGTGATCATAATTGACTTATTTCTTAAGCTTACTTCATGTGCAATGCAAAATTTCATGATAAATAGTTTAGTCCTAAAAGGAGGAAGATAGAGAGCTCGCACCATTGATTTCACACTATTCTGCATCCACCTTTCAAAATTGTATAAATACGTCAGACATTTTATATTTTGCTTTCTTTCTAGGTTTGTTTGTTCTCTCAATATCTGAATACACATATTAGTGCAGGAGGCTCATAAGTGAGCTGTGACTCTCTTCATCTGAATATAGTTTTCTTAAATTAGTTTGTTTTCTCAATACCTGAGGATGCGGGTGGAGAGGGGCCGGAAACTAAAAGAGATGTTGAAGATGTGCTATAGCTGGGGGATGGCAGGTACTGATGGTTGGTGGTCGTTGTCTTTGGGACATTGAGCTCGTGGGACAGCCCGTGGAGCTACATTGTAAATGACGTGATTAATATCTATTATGTTTCTGCGTTATAATATATATTGCAACTTAGATATTATTTTGAAATCTATGTTATGAAGATAATATAGTCAATGACATCATAATGCTCATGGTTCTGCCAAGTGACGTCATTCTTTAGACACATGCGTGGCGCACGTGCATTGGTACTTGTCCTACGTAATGTTCGCATCCCAAACATGACCATACATCCGGAACAACAGTTGCTAATACAACATTGGGAGCATGTGCGTTCTCCTTGTTGGCATCTGAAACATGGTCAGGCATGAATTGAACACATCACGTACGTGTTTGTTAGTCATGTACTGCAAAACGACTCACTGGTACGTAAGATCTTAGCATTCGTACCGTCTCCGGCGGCCATACATGCAAGCTAAGCCCTAATCTGCTCATTCAAAGATCGGATAAATATGGAAGACATGATTAGCCTCGATCAATATCACTTCATTTTTTCTCTGTTCTAGTTGCAGCCTAAGTGGTTGAACTTAGCCCTTCGATCTGTAGTTTCTTTATATTGTTCTGTAGACCAAAGGATGAACTAAAAAGGTACAAATGGATACTTTAACAGAGATTTCCTTCACTTATAGTTTCATCAAATGCAGCAAGCAAGGGTGAGCATGACAGTGTTCATTTTTTTAAGGTAACTAAATAAGCACTTCGACTGCAGCGATTATCGTCTCTTATTTTTGAGCTTTTTGATCTGGTATCACATTCAAAGAGGCAATCAAATGAACCTTTTTGTTGAACTACACCGAATTGACAAATTCTAGATTAATTCCTTGATTACTGATTAATCACGAAAAATCCAGTTCCTTTGATTACCTGAATTGAAGGTACTGAATACTTTACCTAGTCGAGCTAGCTGGCATGTGTTACTTCTTCAGCAAGCGCCGTCCAATGGCAATATTGTACTGCAGGTTCAAAAGTATTAGCTGCTAAACAACGTAGAAGAAGTTCCTGAAAAAAAATCATCAAAGATAAGGTCTGAAGGGTTAATTAATGGCAGCAGCTTAAAGATTAAAACTTGGTGATCCATTGGCTGCTATACAGTGTAGCACGCTACGATCCTTGCAAGTCTGTGACCTGTATACATTGGTGCCCTTCATGACACCGGTTCCACATGGACACCTACGCTGATACGCAGGGCTATATTCACAGCAAGTTCAAAGCCCTCAGAATCCCTCAATTTTGCCACTAGCACCGTCCAACACAGAAATCCATCGAATACCTTGTCGCCGAGATGCCGCAGGAGTCAGTGTCGTGAGAGCCGGCCACGTCCTGAATCGACGTCGAGCAGTTTGTCTCGGGCCGCGTGTACAACCTCCATGGGTGCAGGCTCCGAATTCCCGGACCTTTGGAATAGGACCAGGCAGCATGCCCACATCCGCCGCATCAACTAAGCACACCGTAGTGTTTGGACACTGCTTTCTAGGAGATCGAGCCATCAACGCGCATGCTGTGTTGTCTTCTTCATACTTTTTTTCTCGAACGCGCAGGAGAGCTGCGTGTCATTTCATTAAGGAGAGAAGAAAAGTTTTACATGACCTGAAGAGGCCGAAATTAGGTTCTCATTTACATTCTCGCCTGTTTCACGCAATCACTACCAAGCTCAAAAAAGCTGCACACTACAGCAAGATCGCCGCAAGCCTTCTAGCGCCAGCCATCTTCCACTCTGCCGCTTCCTCCATTATGTTTCTGATGATGGTGTGAGGCTGCGGCGTGGCTCCGTCGAAGACGCACCGTTTACTATGCTTCCAGATCGCCCAGGACACAAGCATCACTAGAGTATTAAATCCCTTTTTGTTTCCTTTGGAACCCTTCTGAGAGCATGGCGCCACCAATCCTGGAGTGTCCGGTCGCTCATAGTGGGCGTCAGTCTCTGTAATCCCACCTTGTTCAGAATGGCAAACCAAACTTCTCTAGCCACTACACAGCCGGTCTTCTTCATACTCCTGATGCATCTGACAACTTCATGAATAACAGAAATCAATCCTATACTCCTTCACCTGTGACTTATGCCCGTCGGCGCCGCATTGAAAGTCTTGGCACTTCCGATCTCTCTCCATGGGGCTTCTGCATCTGGCCATCATTGCCGTCGCGACACTAAACTTGTCCTTCGATCGGTGGCTGGCTCTGATCAAATGATTATTGGAGACTGATATATGATCATGGATCATATGATTTCGAATGCATCCTAGTACCTTCGTGGTTGTAGTTGTTCGATCTCAACTCGCCGCCGCCCGTATTCTCCGATGCTGCTGCCGCACGCCGTCACGCGTGTGCGCCAACCTGGTAGAATAATTTCTACCGATGACTATCTCCATACCTCACACTATTTCTTTGGTACCAAGTATTTTAGATCCAACGACTATGGTTTGTTAATTATCTAAACCGACGGCCAGATGTTTTTTTTGTGAGAATTTTTAGGACTTTCTTCCGATTAACGTGGATGCCTCAAAAGGAGCCTCCAATTAGTAAATATAAGATTACTAGCCTGTAGGCTAAGTTAGGGTTCTTTTCTTTCCCATAACGCCGCCACCCTTTCCCATTTGCGCGCCGAGGAGGTCATCATGCGCATCATCTCCGACAGCTGCGGCGAGGAGATCATGAATGCCTCCATCGCGGAGCACAACAAGGGAGCCATTCTCGCCACGGTGCACAAGATCCAGGACCTCCATGACGCCACGCGCGTGGTGGAGGGCAGCCGGCCTCCTCGAGCTCAGCCAGGTGTTCCTCGACATGGCCGTTATGGTGGAGATGGATGGGAAGAAGCTCGATGACATCGTCGCAACGCCTCTCACTACGTGTAGGGTGCCAACTCCGGCGAAGGCCAAGGAGTATCAGCGCAACAATCACATTTGCCTCTGCATCGACATCGTCACGCTGCTCCGCGTCCTGCTCGTCATTGTGCCCATCGCAACTAGCCTCAAGAAGTCATCGTCATTGGATACGAATTCCATTCCTTGGGCCGGGTGGGGGGGATTCTAGGGATCTGAAACTCTGTGTTGTGTCTCATGTTGTTTGATATCGGGCTCACCTGATGAAAATACTGTGAATTACAATTCCTATTCATTCTATCGATCATGTGTATGATAATATGAGACATGGTGC
This sequence comes from Eragrostis nindensis, assembly GCA_012490785.1. NCBI lineage: Eukaryota > Viridiplantae > Streptophyta > Magnoliopsida > Poales > Poaceae > Eragrostis > Eragrostis nindensis. The sequence goes on from JAAXCT010001922.1 coordinate 99,849, forward strand.
AATTTAACTGATCAAATATTACGATTTTATCATCTGGGTGATGATGGTATGGATGGATTCGTCCCAAAATTGTCTGCCTGTGTTAACTGCATTAAAAGCTAAAACGTTAAAATTAATTGCTAGCAATTGCGGTTCCTGTATTTTGCGATTCTGTGAATGAGGATATTACACGGGTTTGGGAAATTTTTCCAAATCAATTCTTATGATTGGTAGTGATGATTGCATTAGGGAGTGTATGGGTTACGGAGGGTGTAGACGTGCTGGCGGCGCTGGCTAAATGGAACTATCGATGTTGGCATTGAGATGAACGGACGACCTCTAAACAATTATGAGCTTTTCTCTTTTCATAGTTTCATGCGCCAGCCAAATAACTCTTTTTTTAGTACAAAACTTAAGCCTGATTGAGTTATAGGCGAATGGATGCGGGAGGCCCGTGAGGCTCCATGGGTGACGGAGGGGTGACCCGCCTAGGGTTTGCCCCGCCGCCGCCGCCGCCAGCGCCGGCAAGCGCCGCCCTCCGGTCATCCCTCCGCGCACGTCTCCCTCCTCCGGTCCTCTCCTCCCTCCCACTCCCATGGCCAGCGACGTCGCCGGAGCTCGCGGGGCGCCCCACCTAGGGTTCCCGCCGCCGCCGCCGCCGACGGCCCCTCCTCCCTCCTCCTCCTCTCCCTCGGCTCATCCCCTCGATCTCCGCGAGCACCTCCTCGTCCAGGGTGGACGGGTCGCAGCCCCATCTGCAGCCTCATCGCCCAAGGTTGCCGGATGTCAGGCGCAGTCCCACGGGCTGTGCTTGTCTCGGGTGAGGCCGGCAACGAGGACGACGCCTTCGTGCGTCTCGGATCTGCCGGGATCCGGCCTGCCCCATGACGACGGCGTGATTGGGGCACCTTGCCCTCGGTCGTTGCCGTCCTTCCACTCCGTCGCCGTCACCTCGTCACCACCAACACCAGCATCAACCATGGTCGCGCCGGCGGGTGCTGAGCCCTCCTCGTCGTCATCCCCATGCTCTGACTTGCCCACTCCCGAGATCCGATTGCACATGGCCATAGAGGTGATTTCTCGGTTGGACATGGCTGAGGAAAAAAGGGTGCTTTCAGCAGCGGAGCAGTCGCTACGGGAGTTCCTACATGCCCAGGTCGCCTTCTTGCAACACTCCTTGGAGGGCAGCGACATTGCCGTCGAGGTTTCACCCATTGTTCCCAAGCCGGCTGCAAAGGTCGCTCATGTCCAACGAATCCCCACTCCAGTGGGGACCAAGATGTCTTGTACTTGTACTGCCATGGATGTTCCGTTCGTCGAGCTTGATCACAAGCTCGACGGGACGATCGCTCGAGGTGATGTCTCTTGTTCAGCTATGGAGGTGATCTCTCATGTCCAGCCAATCTCAACTCAGTACAGAACAAGATGTCATGTGCTGCCATGGATGTTTCCTTCGGACCTTGTTCACAAGCCCGATGGGATGGTCGCTCGTTGCACGGTGCGTGTTGTGTGTGATGATGGACGGGCGGCTTGCTGGGGGCCATGGGCCAAGCAACCAGATCACACACCGGTGGCAGCCGCAGCTCGTGCTCAAGGTGTGAAGCCTCCTGCAGTTGGGTGTTCGCCATTGACTCGGCGCCCAGCAGCCATACGTGCAGTACCCACGGCGATCTGTGTTAAGCGCAAAGCACGACGTGGTGCAGCATACGCTTGCATCCAAGCCAAGGCATGTCATGCTAATGGTGGACCGATGGTTGTGGCTCAGTATGCTGAGCAGAAGGTCGTTGCCAGGAAGTGCATCCTGTGGTCGTGGTCGGACAGGGTAGCATGGTCGCTTTCGCCTTGCTCCGATGGTTTCACCAAGGCCAGTTTATGGCAGGTCGGTCTGTTGATGGAGACTACAAAGAAGAGGCATCGTCTTACAGCTTGGAGTTGTCTAGAGGACTTCGGTGCCATGATGTCGTCTCCGGTCTTCGGCACTAGGATGTGTAGGGGAGTACTGTACTTTCTCTTGTTATCGTGGGTTGTGTGTGTTCTAGTTTTCCTTGTGTTGTTGGTCGGCGGTCGCCTTTCTTGCCGCGAGTAGTCGCCTTAGGTCTCAGTGTGTGTGCCGCCACTTGGTGTCTGTACCAAGTTGGCGGGTCGGTCGCGTATGATGTTGTAAAACTCTCTTCTTCTTAATGAAATACGTGCAATGCGCGTTCTAGAAAAAAAAGTACAAAACTTAAATTCCTTAATTGTTTGTGCAATTACAAATGTACCCTCAAACTAATGGCCATTAGTATTAGTTTGGAGAGACTAATGACCATTATTTTGGACAGTAAAACTCCTCTAGGAATATTGTGACTCCTGAACAGCTGGCTAGCAGTGGAGGGGTCAGTAGTTTCAAGGTTCACGACATAATGCTGGGAAGTTATCACCTCCAAGTCTATCCAAGAGAACTTCATTTCATTCCTGGGAAGCGCCAGCACAACACAACAGGACATGACAAGATTGGGCGGCTTCCATCCAGCATGGCAACAGGGACAAACTATTTCTCTCCTAGAAGCTTATGTCATGTCCGTTCTTTGACAATCCTTGGCAGCACAGAGAGACAGACCATCAATTTCACTGACTTGACGCTTTTAAGGGTGCTAGACCTTGAAGGATCCGTTGGTTAAGCCATCAGGATTTGAAGGACATCTGCAAACTCTCTCTTTTGAAGTATCTAAGCCTTAGAGACACATCTATATCGTAGCTGCCAGACATGATAGGGAAGCTTAAAGGATTGGTGACTCTGGACGTGAGGCAAACTTCAGTACGTAACCTGCCCACGAGCATTACACAGCTCCAGAATCTGAATCATCTACTGGCAGGTGTATATCTCCATTACACAAGGACCCATAGTGTGAAGCAGTTTGCCTTCCATAGAATTCAAGCCCTGATGATGCCCCCTGGCTTGAATAATATGAGAGCCTTCAGAGGATTTCTTTTATGGATATAGGTAGCAGCCCCGTTGCAGAGCGTGAACTGGGAGAGTTGACACAGTTGACCAGGCTTTGTGTTTTGCAGACCAATCGTGACACAACATGGGAAACCTTTGGCAAGTCCTTGGAAAAGTTGAGCAGCTCTCTTCGCTATCTGTCAATTATGGAAAATGCATACACCACTTCGGAAATAGCACCGCTCCACTTCTTAGAGAAGCTAAGCTCACCCCGCTCTTCCTTCATAGCCTGCACTTGGTGGGGAAGCTGAGTAGTCTACCTACATGGATTCCATCCGTCATCAACTTAGCAAGCCTGTCACTCCGTCGTAGTGTTGGCGCGTGATACACGCACCGTTGAGACTGCAAGCGTATAAGTCGACGTAGTATAGCTTTTCCCTTAGAAGAGTATTCCAAGGTATATCGAATCCAAGGACCGGCAAGCAAACCATAAGCAATCTACTATTAAGCACATCAAACTAATTCTAAGCATTAAACATAATTACATATGACGTTGAACAAGAGAGAGACTGGGTGAAGTGTTGATGTGCCGATCGGCGCAAGAGCCGTGCCGATCGGCACAGAGAGATAACAACAGTAACAGAGCAGAATTGCAAAGCTAAAAATCTAAGTAAACGAGTCTTAGCTAGATATGAATGAAGCACACACCAGTAGCACAAGTTGCAGTTCATAGCAAAAGGTAATCTACTAAAATCCAATGAAGCACATCAATCTATCATCTCCTCTAATCCCGCACCCATGCACCTAAGCTGTTGCTGCGACCCTGTCATGGCGGCGGCTAATAAGGCAAAGGAAAAGGTACCACGTTGAGCATCTATTAGCATTGCATCACTATTAAGTTTTTTCTGCGATCCTTTGTCGACGGCGGCTAATAGCGCTAATAGCTAAACAACACCGACAAGATAAACAACGCACCTTTCTGTTGCATCCAAGGATGGTGCCGATCGGCACAAGGGTTGTGCCGGTCGGCACGACATGAGTATAGCATATTGCAACAAGAAGGAAGACATAGAGGAGAACAAGATCGAAAGCAAGCATGAACACAAGATAGATCAATCGATTATAGCGCAAAGAAAATCATCACAATCACTTACGCGATGACGACGACATCCAGCTCTTGAACCTTGGTTAATTGAATTCATAGACTAATTAGGGCCTAAATTAGAGCTTCACCACGTGGGTTGACTCCTCTTAGAACCCTAACTAGCTCCTCCAACTCACCAACTTGAGAAGATCTAGACAACTAGGCTACATGTGTGAAACCGGCGGCGTAACGCCGCAAGTTTTGGCTCTCAACTCGAAATACTTTGATAATATGACAATGCGTACCAAGAGGGACGTCCCTTGGGATATATATGTAGTGGGAGGTTCCTGGAGGCATCCTCCACACAATCTAGGTCGGTGCCGATCGGCACATGGAAGGTGCCGATTGGCACGAAACGTGTACAACTCGGACTTAATTTCTCTTTTTCGCAGCTTCGCCTTCTAAAAATCATATCTCCACCGTCCGGACTCAAAAGAAGCAAACTTAGACTCTATCTTGTAGCCCTCGAAAAGATCTACAACTTTGGTGTATTTTGATCTCCAGATTCTATCGTCTTCATGCCAAATCGCGGCGTAAGTTAATCTGTTATGATCTGCACAGTACTCATTGCGGGCCCCATATCTCCTAGCTCCGAAGTCCAAATATTGTCATCCATATGTGTTCCGGAAAGCACTCGACGAGATCTTCAACTTTGGTATCAACGGATTGCAATTGAGGTCGTCTTGAACTCCAAATCCTCGTCACAAGATGTTGCTATCCTGGACTCCGCGAAAATCTCTAGATTTCGGGAATATTTTGGGTGAGCCTTCTAGAGGACTTGGAGACCAAGCAAATGAGTTTGGGCCTTGCGTGTTGGGCTTCATGGACATCCAATGAGTGCTTGAGGTGCCCGAGCTGAAGCTTCGACCCATGTTTCGTGGATAATTCGCCCCACTTGCATTATATGTTGTATTTCACCTAAAATGACACAAAGACACAAAAAGACACTAAAGAAGCAAAACGTCATGATTAGTGGCAATAATCAATATAATATGATGAATCATCATCGATATATAAGGAAATTTGACACTAAAAGGTGGTCATAATAAGTGCCAACAACACCCTCATGCTTAGCTTTTGCTCGTCCTCGAGGAAATCCAAACACGAAAATTCTCTAAATAGAAGATCAGCATTGCAATCATGTCATATGGTTCACAATCATCAAGACACATATATCTCCCCCATGCTTAATCATTTAAGTATTCTATTGATTATCCAGCTTATAAGGTTCAAAGATCAAAGACAGCAACCATTAACTTAGAAACCAACCACATAGTTAATAAAAACCGATGCACAGTATATGAACAAATCACTCTTTAACTCAGGAATTGTACCAGAGAAGCTTTTATAAAAAACACATGTCTCGACCAAGAATTGAAATCTTCATATCATAAATCACATAAGCACTCAACTTTCAAGTCTCTCAATCAGCAAGCAAAATCCTTATTCTACAAATATTTAGTGGAGGCATATATGAGTAGCTTGGTAGGGAAGATATTCTAGCAAAACAATGTAACATAGAATATTGTCAAATCAAGAGATAGTTCTACTTGGTTTTACAGAGACTTGTCAAAAAGGCCATTGGAATAACATGATGAATAGAGGAAAACACACGCTTTAGAAAGGTGGACACGTGCAAATGGCAAAGATTGATCTCAAGACACAAATGAAGTTCTCAAAATCGGATTGCACATGGTTGGAAGGATAGACTCAGCCAATTGAATGCACTACTTGAATATGATGGTTTTATGCACAATCTTCTATGAAGTCCACTCTTGCAACTTGATATAACACTATAAACAATCTTGATCTTTCATCAACAATCTTTGAAGTCCATTAACTAGTGTTTCGGAATGTAGATGACGATCCATCTCTCCCATGCTTAAACGATGCTCGTTTCGAGCATATAGGAAGTGGAAAAAAAAAAAAGCACTAGTTAAACCTTTTTTCTTCTCCTTAACCGTCTGAAACACATATACTTGATTTCTAGAGATAACAGGAGGCTTTCGCTGATTTTATACTTTGTGCCGGTCGGCACGAGTTTGTGCCGGTCGGCACGAACCCGACTTTTCTCCGTTTTCGCCTCAAATTGATCCTTCGCGCTTCAGAAAGTCTTCAGAGGTGTTTGGTGATGAAAATCTTCGTCTTGAGCAAGATATCTTGATAATTTGTGCATAAAACTATAGAAATAGTGCAACGGCTCGACGAGAAACTCATATCATAGTTGTGGACAAGGAGAGGACATCACCAAAAGAAATATGGGTTTTAGGTGGGAGTACTCAGCGAAGTATGCACACATTCCAGAGTAGAATAGGCAATGCTGAATATGAATAAGGCTAGAAAACAAGTGATAGTTACGCAAACGGAATGGCCAGCTTCTAAGTCTCATACCAAAAGAACACAAACTTGACCTAACTCACCAAATTACATGTTGCAATATACAGGTTTATCATAGATGTAGCATATTTGGTTTTGGTAGGTAGTGATCATGATAGAAGACAACCAATGCAAGGTATAGAGAATGTAACAATGAAGCATAGTTTTAAAACATCCCGAGTCAAAGAGATCATTGATATAAAATTAATCATGTGTGCGTGAAAGATAACTAGTGGGGTCTTTGTCAAAAGCATAGCAATCTAATCTCAATGATTCTTAGAGCTGGAATTTAGTGAAGTCATGGTAAAGTGAAGGGGGAAAACAAACATGTCAAGAATCATGCTAAGCATACAACAATAGCAACATTCATCACTTCTTCAAAATCAATGAGAGCACCAAAGTATTGATTATTGATAACAAAGATAGCACACGACGTGTTTATTCAAAAACTAACCGAATAAGAAACTAGGTTGAACTCCTAGAAGCACTACAAAGTCTAATTTAGATACGAAAAGAAACAAGCAAAGCAATACCAAAGAAGAACTAAGTAGCAGATGTTGGGCCACTAACAGCGTTAGCACCTACCGCTACAAAGTTAGAGGAGAGGGAAGAGTATTAGCTCTTGTTGCAGAATCACCGAAGCTCGCATATGCCGATCGGCATCAACGTTGTGCTGGTCGGCAGAACGGTTGACGGCGGTTGCTCCAGTCCTGTTTCCAATGAACACATTAAAGAAAAACAGAGTATATGCAATATGATAGATCATAGGGTTAGCTTGAAACAAAATTTTCATAGAAATACCAACGGTTCGAGTTGCCAGTCCCCGGCAACGGCGCCAGAAAAGCTGTTGGCGCGTGATACACGCACCGTTAAGACTGCAAGCGTACAGGTCGACGTAGTATAGCTTTTCCCTTAGAAGACTATTCTAAGGTTATCGAATCTAAGGACCGGCAAGCAAATCATAAGCAATCTACTATTAAGCACATCAAAACTAATCCTAAGCATTAAGCATAATTGCATATGACGTTGAACAAGAGAGAGACTGGGTGAAGTGTTGATGTGCCGATCGGCGCAAGAGCCGTGCCGATCGGCACAGAGAGATAAACAACAGTAACAGAGCAGAATTGCAAAGCCAAAAATCTAAGTAAACGAGTTTAGCTAGATATGAATGAAGCACACACCAGTAGCACAAGTTGCAGTTCATAGCAAAAGGTAATCTACTAAAATCCAATGAAGCACATCAATCTATCATCTCCTCTAATCCCGCACCCATGCACTTAAGCTGTTTGCTGCAACCCTGTCACGGCGGCGGCTAATAAGGCAAGGAAAAGGTACCACGTTGAGCATCTATTAGCATTGCATCACTATTAAGTTTTTTTCTACGATCCTTTGTCGACGGCGGCTAATAGCGCTAATAGCTAAACAACACCGACAAGATAAACAACGCACCTTTCTGTTGCATCCAAGGATGGTGCCGATCGGCACAAGGGTTTTGCCGGTCGGCACGACATGAGTATAGCAAATTGCAACAAGAAGGAAGACATAGAGGGAGAACAAGATCGAAAGCAAGCATGAACACAAGATAGATCAATCGATATAGCGCATAGAAATCATCACAATCACTTACGCGACGACGACGACATCCAGCTCTTGAACCTTGGTTAATTGAATTCATAGACTAACTAGGGCCTAAATTAGAGCTTCACCACGTGGGTTGACTCCTCTTAGAACCCTAACCAGCTCCTCCAACTCACCAACTAGAGAAGATCTAGACAACTAGGCTACATGGTGAAACCGACGGCGTAACGCCGCAAGTTTTGGCTCTCAACTCGAAATACTTTGATAATATGACAATGCGTACCAAGAGGACGTCCCTTGGGACATATATGTAGTGGGGAGGTGCCTGGAGGCATCCTCCACACAATCTAGGTCGGTGCCGATCGGCACATGGAGGGTGCCGATCGGCACGAAACGTGTACAACTCGGACTTAATTTCCCTTTTCGCAGCTCCGCCTTCTTAAAAATCATATCTCTACCGTCCGGACTCCAAATGAAACAAACTTAGACTCTATCTTGTAGCCCTCGAAAAGATCTACAACTTTGGTATTATTTTGATCTCCAGCTTCTGTCGTCTTCATGCCCAAAATCGCGTCGTAAGATAATCTGTTATGATCTGCACAGTACTCATTGCGGGCCCCATATCTCCTAGCTCCGGAGTCCAAATAATGTCATCCATATGTGTTCCGGAAAGCACTCGACGAGGATCTTCAACTTTGGTATTCAACGGATTTGCAATTGAGGTCGTCTTGAACTCCAAATCCTCGTCACAAGATGTTGCTGTCCTGGACTCTGCGAAAATCTCTAGATTTCGGGAATATTTTGGGTGAGCCTTCTAGAGGACTTGGAGAGCAAGCAAATGAGTTTGGGCCTTGCGTGTTGGGCTTCATGGACGTCCAAGGAGTGCTTGAGGTGCCGCGGGCTGAAGCTTCGACCCATGTTTCATAGATAATTCGCCCCACTTGCATTATATGTTGTATTTCACCTAAAATGACACAAAGACACAAAAAGACACTAAAGAAGCAAAACGTCATGATTAGTGGCAATAATCAATATAATATGGGTGAATCATCATCGATATATTAAGGAAATTTGCACTAAAAGGTGGTCATAATGAGTGCCCAACACATAGCATCTTAGGAGCGGAAATGGTAGAGTGCTAGGGAAGCTTCCAAGTCTATCTCTCTCAAAGCATCAACAAGTCATACACGGCGGATGAGTTATGTTTGAAAAGAGATCAGTTTCCCAGTCTGAAGCATTTGGTTGTAGATTACCTAGACACTCTCCGCATGTTTAACTTCCAAGGGGCGCACCTAATTTGGAGAGGCTCTCACTTGCCTTAGGCAGAGTAAGGACATTAATGGAATCGAGAGCTTTAAGAAGCTAAAGGAAGTGGAGTTGTACGGAGAAACACACTGCCGATTCCGTGGTTGAGGGAATGAGGAAAATGGCCAGCGATCATCCCAACCATCCACGAGTTACGAAAGACGAATGGATTAGGAGAACGCTTCTGATGCTACCGTGCTCACGTGCTACGACAACCAACGGATGAAACATGGACGACGGGAGCTGAGCTGGTGGAAGCTCCTTGTAACTTTTGAGGAAAACCCAATGACCATTATAATCATGGTCCGTAGCACATCTTTTCTTAAGGACTCTTTTTTTTTTTTAAAGGGAATTTTTTTTGCCGCGACTTGGGCTGAATCTTGGTTTGCATTGACGACGAAAACGGGCCCATCAGCAACTTAGCCGTCACTACTGCCAGCCCACGTTTGTGGCCCATTAGTCCACTAGCTCCTGGCTCAGTAGTGGTTCCAGTACGTTTGCAACTTGGAAGCAGTGGCGGCGTGCGGTTTCGGCGGCGATTGCGCGCGGCGCGCGAACGCGGGCGGCGGAGCGGGAGGCGCGGCGCGCGGGCGATTGCACGGCGAGCGGGGCGTGGCGCGCGGCAGGCTGTCCTGCAGGTAATGTGATTTGACCCATTCCTTAGGCTTAGGGTCCGAAACTCAGTCTGTAAGTCCCTAATCTGCAAGTTCCAATTTTTATTATGCCCGTACATTTGCAAGATGTCAAAACGAACGTTGTTCACTATTTTTCAACATCAAGTTTAGCCAATGGTGGTAGTACTGGCACTCCAAACATGATGGAGCACAAATGCTCAAGCAATGATTGGGAACACAAGTGAAAATAGAGGACTGAACATGAACCAAAGACACAAAGAGGACTAAAGTTGAGTTTCGTTTCTCAGATATAATTGGTGACTCGGGATTCGGAAACCAATTGAGCATTATGCAGTCGAAATTAGAGATCAAGTAATGAGGGCATATGATCCTGCAGCTAAAAACTGTCCTATGTAGTTCTGGCTACCATTTTGGGTACTGAGGTGAAGGATTTAGTTAGGTACCAAAAAAATTAATATTTTAGAAAGCCGGATAGCTAGGTATTTATTGGAGCATGACTACTTAAAAATCATAGCTATTTAGGAAAGCTGTTGGAGTTGTTCATACATTTACTGCGAGGTTATCTACATTTCACAATATTCAGCAGTCAGTACGCTTACCAGATATGTCATCGGCCATTCAAAAAAAACACTGATATGTCATCTATATAGCTATGATTCGACAAATTGAGCTTCTTTAAAACCATGTTATGACTGTGGGAATGTTTTGAACGCGCATGAATTTTACAATAAGTTCCCAAAAATACTTCAAAATTTGTACATGAATTCACAAAAAATTCCTAAACAGGGGTAGGTTAGTGAGCCCATTAATAGGCTGCTAGATATGGTTTGATGTACATTGAGAATTAGTAAAGCACAGGGGATGATACGCAGTGATTAACTTGCGATAAATTGCAGCTTGTCGCATTCGAAACTTCTACAGCTCTTGTAGCATCCTCTGTTTGATCATCTCGGCGCGCAGGTCGGCAGCGTCCACCTCCTTGGTGCCGGTGACCGGTCGGTAGTAGCCGGTCTCGGGTCCGGCAGTCCGGCTCCGAGAACGCCGTCTTTGTTGAATAAACCACGACCATGGTTTGTCCATGGCGTGTGCGTCGTCTTGTGTGTGTTGTGTTCAGGTTCGAGTCAGTTCGCGGGCGCGTCGTCGTGTCGCGGCGTGCGCGTGTGTGTGCTGCAGGCTAGCTGCAGCACCAGGTGCAGGATCGCATCGTGTTGCATCCTGATGCGTATAGCTAGAGTCCGTGCCAATGCAGGCAAGCTGCATCGCATGTTTTCAGGGATCGATTAGTTAGGCGGTTAGTTGCGTAGGCGATTAATTTCTATCAATAAACCTGTTAAAGCCTCAAACATAGAGCGTGCAGGTGTGCTGCGCGTTTGAGTCGAGCAAATAGAAGAAAAAGCAACGGAATTGCTGTGTGTTCAAGCTCGTGTCCATCTCGCTTGTGAGTTCTGGGATTTCCAACAATTGGTATACAGAGCTAGGTGTGCGTGAGTGAGAAGAGGTTGAGTCCACCCATGTCCCCGAGCATGTCGGGGAAGAAGATCGCGCAGGCGGCGGACGGCGCATCGCGTCCAGTCGCGGTTGGTGGAGCGCGTCGCACCAACTCCAGCGCCGACATGGAGCTCCCGATGCTGACGAGGTCCAAAACTACGAGTGGTCGGCTGTGATGCAGGTCCGCATGGAGGCGATGGGGTTGTGGGACATCGTGGATGAACATCCGGAAATCAACACCTTGATTTTTGGATAAAATTTAGCTCAAATCAAAATTTTGATCACAAAATCCCTGGATCAAACTCTCATTCCGTGATGTTATTGTATTCATTGTCTCGTAATCAGTGCTACTATTTCAAATTCTTTGGTCCGGTTCGCTCCTCTCAAGATTTCAAATCAAATTCGAATGGAAGTCTAAGCCTAATTTCCTAGAAAAACAATTAATGGAATTTTCTGTGCACCATTGCACTGGGCCTTATCGAGCTGAATGGAACCGAGCCAGCTGATGGCCCTTCTTTCTCTTCGCTGGACAGCACACACAAACAGGTAGCAGCCCAGTTTGGCCCATTCTCGCACCCAGCAGCCCAACTCGCCCTGTTCTCTTTTCTTCCTCCTCCAGACCGTACAGCTGCGCCGCTTCTCTGTTGTTTGCCGCGCGCGCACCCAGCGAAGCAGTCGCCGCTCGCGCCTGCCCTGCCCAGCACTCTGCCTTGGTTTGCCCAGGAGGTGGCGACGTGCCTGTGTTATAATAATAATACTTATTGGGAAGGAAAGGAAGTTCCAGAGAAACCTATCCTAATCCTACTCCATATGTGGACAATTTACCAAAGAGTTCCTCTCCTAGTAGGAAAGGAGGGCCTCAACCCCGAGTATAAATAGTGGAGCACTCCAAGCATTGTATATACATGTTTATTCAGAATAATAAGAGAAGGCTCCACCTACATTGTGTCTTCGCCTCTTGTATACTTTTGTTGTTGTTCTCTTCCGTCGATAGCGTTATTATAAACACGTTATCAGCACGCTCTACGAAGCAAGTAGAAGCCGCCGAAGTCGACGACCAGGAGGAGTCGACGAGTTGGCAAACTTGCGCCTCGGGTTTCGCGCCGCCTTAGGAAGCGTGCCAACCTCGGGAATCGAGCCATCGATTTCTGTGCTCGACGGCATCGACGTCCGCGCCAACGCGAAGCTGTTGACGGGGAAGGGAACGACTATACGGAGTCATGAAGACTGCATGTATTCGCCCTACGCGGTTAAAGTCATTGACTCTGTCCTACGCAATAGTCCAGTGGATGGAAAATTTTGATGCATCTTGAATCCTAAGGTAAAACTCGCTGATCGACCGAGTCGTAGTGTTGATCGCGATGGCTCGTTGCAGCCATGGATCGAAATCCCTTGCATCTGGCCTCAGTTTTTCTAAACTGAGTTTACCGCATCGCTACACCTAGAATTAGGGGATCATCTAGCATTGCATTACACACAGTTGGTGGGGCTGGTAGCCGCACCGCTGCCGGCGATGCACCGCCGCGGCCAAGACATGCACAAACCCGACGACTTGCAAGTCGCCGGCACACATACATGCATCACAGCAAGGAATCAGAAAAAAAGTAAAAATAAAAGGGATAGGATGAACCCTAACCCGACCCGACGCGATCTAGAACTCGTCGGAATCCTAACCCTAACCGCCGCATCATGCCGAGCTTGAAGACGGCCGTCTCGGATCCAAGTAGATCGGTCGGATCCAACCCGCAACGGGCCGAGGTCCAGCCCTGACCCGCCCAGATCCGCGCGGG